>CM060832.1:49055000-49655000 GCA_030762175.1 Metallyticus violacea | reverse complement strand
GACTTTGTATTTACCAGATCCTAGTGTTAGAGAATATAATGGAAAATGCAGTCCGTGTTAATTTTGTTCCTTTCAATTAGAAGGTTTATTACAGCGATTTATTTTTGGAAGTAAATCAGCAGTAATGTGCTACTACTTTTGTTTTTATTTTGTTGTTATTGATTTAGTGAAACCACACCAGTAACTTGTTGAATAGAAAGTGTTGGTAAAAAATGGGTTCTTCTTGTATGTCTTATTTATGGCAGTGAACAGCATAATACCATATTTACATATCGTAAATAGCAGTAATTAAAGAAGTAATTGGTAAAGAATATACATCGAGAAATTTTGAAGTTAATTATGAAACTAATGTGTATTAAAAGTTTCGTACCAAAGTTTGTGTTTAAAGAGGAATTTTCCCATTGCAATTTTTCCTAATCTACCAGCATATATGATACTGAGGCTTAGCAATCAAAGAAAAGATTCGGAAAAACGTATAAAGATTGTGTGGGAGCGAGATGAATAGAGTTTTGATGAATGGTGTGAGCTGAATATTATATTTTGACTCCTTTGCAAGTGAGGTTAGGACAAGACAAGTACATCCATTTATAACTATTGCTAAGGAAGAATATGCCCTTTTCATTAAAATAGACGATGATAAATATGATGCTTTTCCACTTATGTCGATTATTTTAAGGTAAGTTAGTGTAATTTATAAATATTTGTGTCTACCCGTGGAGAAGTTTATTATATATATTAGTTTATATTTCATTTACCTATGAGATTTGGTTTATTTATGGACGTTCTTTAACATCTCAGGTCATCAGCGCCTCATTCAAATGAGTCAAACGGCCGACAAATTTTACTCAGAGGCCTCTTCTTTCAGGCTTGAGGTTCTTTTACGTGCCGTAAATGTACTACACGGGACCCACGGCTTTACTTCCCTTCGTAAGTAAGCCATACTTAGAATTTTTACGCCCGAAAAAATCCATCGATCCTGGCCAGGTTTAAACCCGCAATCTTGTGTTTAGAAGGCAAGTATGGTTACCATTACATCACCAGGACCTATGAGAAATATTGTTTGTAAAAAATCAAGATTCTTAAAAATAATCAAAATATTTTCTAATGGTAAATGATGTCCTTTTGTAAACGTAATACTACGTAAAAGTTTCGTATTTGCAGTAGTAGGGCGACTTCGGCCGCCATTTTTTCCGCATTGGGGTCTGGTAAATGTAGTTAGTCTTGTACTCCAATCTTGGAGTACGTTGTCAGTTGACGCACCATTTTGTACTCCTGCTATGATGCACTTCTTATCACTAAAGCAAAGAAAGGAAGATCTGAACATGAACTCTGTCTGCGCAAGCTCCATCTATTCACATAGAGGGCATTAACAAACATTTAAAGCCTATTCATAATTTGTGAATAAAAAATATGCTTGCTTGCTTGTATTTAAGGTGCATTGTATAGCAAGATTGCAACTTGTATTTCAAAGATTCAACGTTTTGCAAAGACACACGTGTAAATATAAAGCTTCAGTTTTCTCACTTTGGATTTCTTCTTTATTTCCCGCTTTAAAGTGTTAAACACACATCAAAATTGTCTAAGGGACGTAGATTTAGTCTTGAATGCTATAACAATTTAAATGGAATCTTACGTTGATTATTTCACTTGTGCGAGGCGTTCATAAAATTGACTAATGAAATGAAACAAAATTTGGAATTTTGACTAATCACAGCCCTATATCGCAGTGAAATTATCGTAAAGTTTTACCAATTCACTTTACCAAGCGAAGTGCATTTGTCTCTTTTGGTCAGTGTAGGCAACTGTATATCCCCACTTTAATTCCGGAGCATATCACTGACCACATTTCTGATTTTCAGTAATTGTACATTAAACTTACTTAATGTATATTCACTCAAGTAATTGTTTTTGGATGTGCAGTAAAAAAATCTGAATTTATTTTGTAAATTTTGTAACAATACCTACCCAAGGAATCATACATTTTAATAAACCTATTGTTCATAATGATAAATTGTTATGTTTTGTTTTTCTCAGTTGGTATTAGTAAGTTTCACTAGTTAAAGTGCACTTTGGGTGACACTAGCAAAATAGCAACAGCAAAATGTAGGATTAGACCTTAATGTTATGTTTTAAAATAGGTTGAACTCATTTTTATTCAAATAACACCTCTTAATTAAAAAAAAACAATTTAACAATTTATTCCATTCTTTTACAGCTTCTGCATTCTGATTTAACTGAGGGCACATTGCCAAAAAATTATCTAGTCTTTCACAAATGTTTTAGATTGGTTTCTCTGTTATAATATTAATGAGAATTTGTGACCTTTTAGTTATTGAGGTAATCTCCTACCGTTCTTACTCTAGAGACTGCATTAAATCAATTTTGGCATGCTTTTACTTTTTCGGAATATTTTTATCGGCGAAAATTCTTTTAAACCAACTTTTGGGAAATTCTGAATCCAAAGCAGAAATCTGACAAACAAAAGCAACACTTACACAACGTTCAGCCTCTCTGTTTTAGCTTTCAAAAACGAAATAATTCTACTTTTGAAGGTTTCATGGTATATATATATATATATATATATATATGATAGAAAATTTAGCATAGAATTTCTTAAAAATATATAATGCTATTCAGATGAGTGATAATTTAAATAAATTATAAATTTGGCAAATAAAAAATAAACAAAAACAACAATTCTGACACAGATTAAAGAGATGTATATAAAAGATAATTTATGTAAATTTCAATGAGACTTAATTTCTTCTCCTTAAACAAATTATGATTCAGAAATTTTCAATATTACGTTTTTCTTTCCAGTGTTCCGTACTTGGCTCATACGAAACAAATGAAATATGACACTGAGTTCAGTTCTTTTTGAACACAGTATCAAATCAGGAATTTATTTGCCTAAAATTATAGGCCTGAGTAAAACTTTTGCAAAAAGTTCCCAAGTGTTTATCAATATTCCTTTGCTGATGGGATTCTGCTTTGGGTAAGATTAATTATGGTCGATAATGCACTTTTTAATTGCGATATTTATTAAATTGCAAGGAAATAAGACTTACTTGAAAACATTTGTTACATTTTAAAATAAATGCCATAGCAACAGCAAAGCCAATAAGTAGCAGTATTATTGAAATTTTAATGTCGTCAATTTATGGAGTATTTTTTTTTTTTTAGCCGAGCTAATGAAATTTCATATTTCTAATAATAATAATAAATTCTCACATAGCTGCAGTCTTAGCAACGGTATTAGGAAAACTCTTCTTTTTAACGACAAGCCAGCCCTTCTGGAAACAGAACAATAAAATCGCTCCATCTGCTGCACAACTATATACGCTCAGAGATTTTCAATTATGCATATGCCCAACAGCAAAGCACGTTCGTTTTTCCAATAATCTGACCTCCATCGTTTCTTTTTCTGCGTTTCACTTTTGTTTCCCTATCAGATTGTTACGAGAAATCTGGCGATGCCACTTTTAAATGAAGGTTTTTCTAACATTGTGTTATTTCACATGTCTTTCATTTTTAGTCCAAATGTGGTTTATTAAAAAAAAATATTTCTTGTCATCAATATATATTGTGCTGCAAAATTACAAGCAAATGTAATAAAAGTCTGAAACAGAAGAACTTGGTAGGAAAAAATTACCTTAGTTCATCCAATAAGTGTTTGCGTTGATATTTAATTTCGTGCTTTGAAGTTATTGCTGGTACGAGTGCTTAGTCAGTAATTTGCTTCTGGAGGTGAATGCTGTGCAGTGTTACGGACATAAAGCCATTTGTTTTCACCAGGTGAATTGAGGGTTATATCGAAGCTATAGGCAAACACGGAATAGCTTTGGATAGTGACGTGATGTTAGGCATAGTTCTAGCAGCATGCACACAAAGCACTTAATGCAAATCTTATATTGACTGATCTCGAATTCGAAATTTTGAATGTTAAAACACTGAAATGCCTGATATTTTGAAAGGTTTTAGCACAGCATAAATTACCCACTTATTCGTGATTCCGTAGCTTAGATAATTTGAACTTTATATATCTGTTCAGTATAATTAGCAAATTGTTATCTAAACCAGTGGTTCTCAATAGGTAAACCGCGACCCGCAACTATGCCACGACATCCAAAAATTTTTGATTTTGTGATACCCCTGGTATAAGTAATTAAAACTATTTTATTCGATATTTATTTTGAAAAAAAGAACAAAAACATCCATGAGGTTAAACACTTTTACAGGATATTTATTTAGTAAAGTTTCAAAATAAAATATTTTATTTATTAACGAGAAACTTTAGCTTGTGGTTTCTTACACAATAGTTCGATTCTTGGTAGAATTGCAGACAGACGCACACAGAATTTGCTGTTCAACTGAAAGAAGTATGTTGCATGTTTTATTCCTTTTTATATTTGTTAGTACCAAAAAGCTCAGATCACCAAATGGGTGGTTAAAGAACATAACTGGGTATTAAATGTTTTCACTGCTATTAATAAGAATTCTGTCTTCCCTAACATTCCAAACTGGAGAAGTGGCAGTTCACTATTTCGGTTGAAGTGAGTGCCTGAATTTCTGGGAGTTGCTCCTTTTTCTCGGTCAGTGATGAACTCTGGGGACAAGGCGTAAGGGCTATGCACCGTTATATTTGACGGCAGTGACAGAGAGAAAATATTGCGCTATTTTATTCTCTAGAGCTAGGAGGTGGTTTAAAATCATTTCGAATGTCAGAGACTCGTCAATTTTTCTCATTATTATCAGAAATTTGTTCCTACAGAGCTTAGATTAAAACGAACAACAACATTCCACACTAATGCATATAACAAGTGCCTGTCTACTCAGAACTTGCCAGAGCACGCACGAACAGGCGTTACGACTGCCAGCCTACAAACAACTGACTACTGAATGCAAGTTGTGCGCGCGCAAAACCGGGTCTCCGATATCGTTGCTATGCGTACATTAATAAATTCGCGGGAACTTATTTTGTGTGTTGTGATCAAAGAAAAATAAAAACAATAGATTGAAAACAATTGATCTAAACTAACGAAAATAAGACATGAATATGTTATCATAAAAGAGCATGGTTTGTGACTTTTAACAATTGGTAAATTATCACATTATTGAAAGATGTGCAGTGTAAAAACTTCTATTCGGTACACTATTTAATTCTCTGTATATATTATGTTAAATTGTTTAAATTGTCCTCAATAATACATCATTTTAGGTCCCGCTTGGATAGTTAAATATAATTGGGAGAAACCCCATGTGAGAATTACTTTTTAAACAGGATTTTTGAGTGTGAAGACGGATTAAAGGTAAAGAAGATTTAATAACGTGATTAATGATGGTTCGTCAATATGGTAAGGAATTTTGGTATTACAGGAGAGGACGCAGATTCAAATAAAAGGTTAATCTCTGGGTGGTATAGGGGATGCAGTCACTGGATTCTAGATTACAAGAGTGAACGACTTTGTTATCTCCTCTGCAGATCCCGTCGTCCTTCTTCTCGTTCCTCGTCTTCACGCCTCGTTCCCTGCTCCAATTAGTTACGAGGAGGAGAATCTCCTCACTGTCTCGGCTTAAATGATATTGCTAGTGCTTTTTGGGAGACGCCTCGGCGCCCCTCGGGAAGAAGAATTGTAAGGATGAGTCCAAATGAGAACAATGGATCAGTTACAATCACTAGTATATATGTTCCTTTATTGAACCACGTTGTATGCCAGGGAAACCACTACTACATTTGATGGATTCAATGTATTTATCTCACTCGGCTAGAATGAAGTTTGCTCAAAGTAGCACAAGAAATTGAACGGTGAATAAATACAGTGTTACTGAATTGAATATTACTTAAGTCCATGCTGTAACCACGCGTCTTATCACTCTGAACACTATGACGGATCTCTCGACTATGACCTCCCTGATTGACTGGTGACTGACCACCATCTGACGACCAAAGACTACTAGTTGCCCACTAACTATCCACTACTAACTACCCTCTAACCTACTGCGAACTCGCGGCGTTCCGATGATTTTATTCTAGTTTAGTCGGTCGGTCTTCCGACGCCGTTATTATTTAAAGTTCGCTGAAATACTAACATTTTGATTACTGTTCTTTCCTTCTCATTGGTGATTTAAATTTCGCGTCTTCTGGGCCTTTGTCCCTTGTTGCGTCGGTTGTCTGCCCTAACTACCCAACGAATGCCATAGGGGCTGTTGAAATGTCCTTGAAGAGGAAGTTAGCCTAACGGTTCTGAAAAGAATTGTGTTTTTCTCCCCTTAGGTTTTATGGTCTTGGGTCAGAGCAAGCCATAAACCATGATATTTTTCACCCTCCTTAACAATTTCGTGCAACGCAACTTTCTCTCTAATATTCGGGAAACTGTGAATGCTACGCTCTTGTGAGAATACTATTTGATACCTGTATGAATTTATGTTATCGCTTCTGATTAATTTAATTTTGGGGGTAGGGAAATCCCTGTTTCAATTATAAAGTATTTTGTAAGAAAAGGAGGGTTTTGTAACGAATACATAATATAAAAATAGTATTTTTATTACGTGTACATACTATGTTTGCTGTTGCAAGAAACCCCCTTCGATTCGTACAAACAAAACCACACCAAAAATCCACTATGTAACTTGCTTACCTCTGAATTCAATAGAGATATTTGTTTTCCTTTAAGATGTTGCAATTCATCTCCAGTCTTCCCTGAATATCAGTGCCCTTCGAAGCATGCACCTTATTGGTACAGCTTAGAGCGAGCGAATTCTTGTTTCGGAATTACGAAGGTAATTGTCTAAATCACCTCGATATGTAGCATATTGCTATATCTTATTACTATCAAGAAAATCCCTCAGAATCGAACTTATAAAACAACATAAAATTCATTTATAGGCTCTTTATTTACTTTTAAATTAAAATTATAACTTTTTGTGTTAAAATGGAGAACACTATTTCGCAGTATAGATATATAATTGATTATTTCTACATTCAAGGTGCTGAGCAATTGTTTCCATAATATTAAACTTTCACTAAATTAGTACATTATCTCCACAGTTGATCAGTTGATATTTCTGTGATTTCTAAAAAGTCATTAACGGAATCATTTAATTCTAACCTTAAATTAAGACCAAAGCTTGATCAGCTTATGACATAGTATTGTTTTCTGCTTCTTTAGTCGCACCCTCATAAACTTCCACGATTCATGTTGGTATGAAATTCATTATTTTTACATTCTTAATAATTTTCCTTTCTGAAAAACGTTATCAGTGTGAGATACACAAATAATTCCAAATACATATTCAGCATTGTGATTCCATATTAACATATCTAATGAGCAGAATTATCTCGTCGATTTTTCCTTTATCCTTAGCTATATCTAACAAAATGGATAACAATAGATACTACAGATACTACAGGGGTTCTAGAATATGTTTTTAATGCTTACATGGGGTTTTGCTTCTCGGAAGCTGGATATGCAACATTTCCATCTGAAAACAACTCAAGCTATGGGTCGATTAACCTCCATTCACTAATGAAAGAAACCACTCGCAATAACGCACACATGCTACGACATAGCCTTGGCGTAGACAATGTACACATGTACACTTGTGTTTGAGTTTTTACAATTTTTTTGCTGCATGTGTAGAAGACACCGAAACCCCAATTTGCTGTGCTAACGGTTGATGAACATTCAAGATTTGTGGCCAATTTCATTAGTCTTCTGTTAAAACTGTACATCTCTGTAATACGTAGGCGGAATGGGAAGGGAAGCAGGCGTTGCTCGAGATTCAAAATCCTTGCGAGCGGTGAGGACGTACTCTGGAAGCCCGGTATTTACAACAGTTCTTAATGGGGATAAAGTGTTTCAGCTGATTTTGTTTGTGAGGGTTACAGCATTATATCCTTTATCGTAATTAGGAAGTAGTTTAGCAAAAGTTAAAGTATTTCTTTCTTTCTCAGACATGCATCTTGCATCATGACTACAAACTGTATAAGTATATCACAACTGGTGAGTGTTATACATCCAAAGTCTCGAGAGTCTAGAATTAAATGGATGGAACATCTCTTAAATTGATCATTCTAATAAGTATCTTAGTAACAATAGCAAATAATCATAAGTTGTATTTCATAAATGATGTAATGTTTTACTTGGTTTCTACGTCGAAAGGTATTAATTATAAAAATGAAATAAAAGAAGTGGGCTATTTTTGTAAAAGAGTCAAAGCCACATTTGAGCTGATCTTAAATTTTGTACAGAGCTTCATTGCTAGAGCACCGTTGACGACCAGAGTTCACACCCAGGAACGCATTTCGATACCTCTGGTTGTTGAGGATGAATCATTGTTTCCATCCGCCTGTTTTTATGTGCCCATAATGTGTGCTGAGAGGGAAACCATCATACCCGTAATTATTGTACTATAAAAAAGAAATAAAATGTTTACGGCTCTGTCATCAACTTTTGTTATCACATGAAAACCTGGAAAAGGAAGGATATAAAATTGAGAGCATATCGCATTTGGAAACACGTATTCAGAGAATTTTAGTACTGACAGTATATCCCCTTTTTTATATTACTTAAAGACATTTGTTATAGGAAATGCTGCAATCACATTTTGGTAATATGAGAAATAAAAGGCACATTCCTTACAATGTACGTAGTATTTCTGTCGCGGACTGCTAACTTTTTATCATTTTAGTACAGAAGCATATAATCAGCAGTCTTCAATGAATAACATGTTTTTCAATTTGTAGATAAAATAAAATCCTTATTTTTAGAAACCCCTAACTGGAAATGAAAAATAATGTACCTTTTAAGTAAAATACTAAGCAAATAAGAAGCGTGTACATAAAAGGCGCATGCTCTAAAAATAAACTGGAGATAAACTCTTCTGGTGATTTCCTTATGTGCATTTTAAAATTTAATTTCATTTTTTAACGTTTATAAATTTTTAATTTTGTTCGTTACTTACTTTTGGCTCTCGATGAATGAAATATACAGTAATAAAATGCCAAAGTTTTGATCCGAAATTGATTTTTCAGTGTTAAAATATTTGGTTTGAAAGAATACTAACTAACCCTATGTATTACAAATAAATTACATTGAATATTAAAATGTACTTTGTAAGCTTTTCCTTTGAAAACTGGGCTAAAAGATCCATTATTCTAAAGCTTATCCTGGCTACAGAAATTGTCCTGGTTGCACAAAATAGATTAGTCTAAACTTCACCATCATAAAATCTCCGTCGGCTAACTTCGGGAAAATCCTGTAAACCGGTGAACCCAGTGGTTTAGCGGGTAAATCATTGTAAATGTGGCAAACTGCTCTCATTCCAATTCGTAATTAATTCAGATAGTAAATCATTGGTTGTAATTGTGGCAAATCTCCTTTTACTCCGGGAAAAAATTGTGATGGTAGTATTCTAACCGACTATCCTATCTTCATAAGTGTAGCATGACGCTCTAACCTGCTGATCACAGTTGATCTAAGCTAATAGTGTGCCAGTCACAGCTTCGGCTCTCTCCGCTGTCACTCGCTTCTGCTAGCCGCTCGACATCAGCAGCAGGGCTTTTCAGTTCTTCCATCAAAGAAAACTAATCTGAACTTCACCATCATAAAATCTCCGATAAAAAAGGAAGTGGTTCGAGTATGCTTCTCCATTATGAAAGCTATTAAATATAATTTGGTTCTTTTTAAATTAACTAAATCACAGTAATTTTACATTTTATATAATTCACCTTTTAGTTCCTTACATTGCAATTGTTGACGACTTTTAGGGAAATTTTCATATTGATAAATAATGTTTTCGGTTTTCAAAATATAATTTATGCCCCAAAATGGATTCATCAATCACAGAATGGTTTGGTAACGCCGAGGAAGCCTGGCTCTATAATTCAAGTCCTGAAACGAACGAATCATAAACCCTAAGAGAAACAGATATCTTTTTTTCATAACAAATTAATACAACAAGAAACGTTGAAACATCAACATATTGGTTGCAAGTAGCATGTGAATCGCTATATATATATATTTTATTTATTTATTTATGGACGCTCTTTAACAGCTCAGTTCATCAGCGTGTGAATGGCGATGAGCATGTGCTTGGCGAAGTAACAGGTCTAAGGTCGCAGTCGATGAAGCGAAAATCCTGCGATAATGCATCCACAACAGATTATCGACACAGGTTACTGAGGTCGTTAAGGCACTCATTTGCGAGAGGGAGCTCTGCGACTCGAATCCCTCTAGGACCATTCTAGTTGATTGAGGTTTTTATAGGTTTTTCTCAGTCAACTGGAATGGTCCTAGAGAGTGAGTGAAAAACATTTGCTGTCTTATTTGTGCAACATCACATCATTTATCTATCACCCTAGCTGGTAGATGTATTAGGCCTTTCATGCTGAAAATTGAATGTTTTTTTCTATGTCTGGAAAAAAAAAAAATTCACCATTACATTTGAAAAAATCAATTTGACCTTTAAATGACATTGAGAATGATATTTCAAGGACAAGCTAAGGTTGCTATCTTATGATGTTTTCTGAAGCATTTCCCTTTTGTTCCAGAGGAAAATGGCCGCGACACTATGAATGACTCATCTTGTATATATAAAAGAAAATGGTCTCTAATGTATCATTTCATCATATATCATCAGTGTTCGCTGTCATTAGAAAAAATAGTGAAAAAACTGGATTGGTTCTCTAGGGATGGGTTTTTTTTTTTTTTTTTGCCTCTTCATAGAAAGGTGAATGCGCAATAAGTTAGACGCAGACGCACCCAGTCTCATTTACGCCATTAATTCATTTTATTCATCTTCTCATACATCAATGACACATACTATGGGAAATTAATCGGTTACAAAGAAAGAATAAGAACTTAGTTCACTTAGTAGAACAGCTCTGTTCGTATTTGTGTATCCCTGCAGCTAATTGGCCTCGAGTGGAAAAACTATCATTATTAAAGTTAAATCAACGCGGTTTGCTTTATATTTTGTCGTGCCGGAGGTGAACTTGTTAAGGCGAGAAGTTGATAACCAGTAATATTTAGGGGTTCACTTCCCCAAAGGGTGAACAGGAGTGTGAGATTTCATCTGCATTCAAGTGCCGTACATTGCCCATACTAATGCTTTCAATTTTCTTTTCGTCTAATTTAATGACATCTATTGCTAAGTCAACTTGTTTATAAACTAATAACATTGTTAATTGCTGCTCTAGGGTGTTCTCTGGATAACGTTGATGTCTCATCATCATCATCATCATCATCATCATCATAATAATAATAATCTTTTTCTCTAAGTCTTTACCGTCCTGTTGTATTGGGAGTTCCACATTCTTGGACTTTATACCAATGTCTGGAAATACATAGAGTACACGCACATATGAGAAACTCCCAGAATGGATACTCACTACAATATCAAGGCCACTTCAAGGAATTCACAAACACAGAGGGAATAAAGATGAAGAATATAATGGAAAGTGAATTCATGGCAGACAAATACTAAATGACCTTTCTATAAATAGACTGAGGAAAGCCTAGTAGGTCGCAGGATTTGAACCTGAGATCTCCTTAATAACATTCCCAATGCTACCTTCTGAGCCAGCCCTTTTAGTCATCATTATAATCTGCATTTCCTTAACTATATCTTTCACCGTTGTGGCCTAAAGCTAATTTTGAAGCTGTTCATTTTAAGTTTTACTATAAAGCCTTTTTAAAATTCATTCTTTTGTCGTTTTTAAGACGCTGTTTTTAGAATTTAATAAATTGTTCTCTCAATCGTTTATAAAATATTTATTTTATTTTTAATGTTTCATTAGATATTCCACCTATTTTGTGCAACTTTTAACTGATCTCAAAAACTTTATTTTCATCAGCACAAATATTCTCTGGTACAGTACTATAGAAATGTGATTCTCCGTATTATTTCGTACATCGAATGGATTTTAAGATATGAACCTTCATCGTCTTTAAAGGCAATTCAGTTCTGTTGAAAATGTAATTTTTATAACAGTTATGCTATATTGTTCTTAGTTACACTTGGCTGGCAAATAGGAAGGAGGAGGAGGGAGTAGGTAAATTTTAAAACAAAGTGAGACAACTCAAATCGTAAGAGGCGGATAACCGGTAAGGCGGACATGCCTCGCGTTTTTTTTTTTTTTTTTTTTTAATTATTTGCACATATATAGGAGGGAGTGTAAGTTATTTACTTTTGTATTGTTTTCTGTTTTGTTTATTTTATTTTGGTATTAAATTTTTTCTATTATATATTTGTTCTTTTTCCTTTCATATATTTATTTGCTTATATATTGTTCGTCTCTTAAGAATTCAATATTGGTTTGTGCAATTTCATGTATTTCCTAGTGTATTTAGAGAGCATGTACGGTCTCAGGAGGCTTAGTCTTTCCTGCACAAACACCAACAATGTATTGCCGCTGGGGGGCATCGTTTCAATATCTCTTAGAACACATGTTAGTGTATATTGTTATGCGTTTTCAATTTAGTATCATTTTTTGCTTTTAGTAAAACTAAAATAAAAAATACTAACTTTACGCATAACGACTGTATACTTTTTCGATTGTGACGACTCCACTTCCCCAATAAGCAGCGTACAAGGCATATAATGTGAAATAGTTTGTGTAGCAGTTCTTCCCATTAACCTTCTTATGTCCAGTACGTATTGCAAGGTCAGGAATTTTATTCAATGTTTCCGCAGGAAGATATTTGATGGTCACAACGATAATAACAAGTTCATCTACTATGAATGTGACTTGTTGATGTTGGAGAGATTGTATGGAAAATTTTCAGCACTTTCCTTTGTCAGATTTCACTTTGCAAGACACCATTTTTGCTGGCACGAAGAAGCTGATCAGAAATGGTTCATTAGTTTTTCTCATTATCTTAGTTCTAGCAATACATGGTTTTGCATGACGTCGTTCCAGCAAATCTGAGCACTATAGTTTAATTTCACATAACATGGCAAGTATATAAATACATAATTTAATCAAGCAAATAATATAAATCAATATGCAAATATTTTAGACATAATTGACTGTTCCTAGCATTTCTTAATCTACAATTAATATCTCTACTATTTTTATTTACATGATCATTTCCTGTGTGAAATCACCTAATACATTTCACAGTCTGCTATGAGCATTTTGCTGGGATCCAGAACGACAGTGGTACTTCCAAGGCGGTGGCCAGGGTTCGTGCTCGATCTCCACGGTGTGCCCGGACTGTACACCTCTTTCTTCGCTTGCTTGACTGGACTTTGAAGTGGCGTGTAATCTAACTCTGTTTCGAACCGGGTTTCCGCGAGTTGCATCTCAAAGCTGTTATCTAGTTTTTCTTAATTAATAGAGATTTCTGCCCCGATCCCAATAGAACCTCGAATCGCATCCCTGATAGGCATCTGTGAACACATATTTTTTTCTTCTGACCTAGACATTCGCATTTTTATCCGAGTCGTTCTTACATTTTCTAATTTCCGCTTCCTATTTCTACATACGCCCAAGATTTTTGACTATCAGGACGTCTGATTCGATATCTAGTTCTCCCTGATCATCACTTAATTAATTCGCTAATCTATTTTGATCATCGACATTCTCACCTGTTATTTCATTCTATTTCCTATGCTCTCCTCTAACCTTCTCTGACTATCGGCAGGTGTATTCTCTTGTTCCTTATTGTCACTAATAGTTTTTCCTCCTAATTCTTTTCGACCCTCAGCTGGTCTATTGTCTGTTTCGTCGCCGTGCTCAAGAAAGCTATCCTTGACCTCTTTGTGTAACTCTCTCTTTTGAATTCTCTTTATCATCTTTAATGACTTCTATTTCTTGCCCACTACTTTTATATTCCCTGGGCTCTGCGTCTAATTTAATTTCAACTTTTAGGCTAGACTCTCCCCGGTCGTTTAACGATTTCTCCTCTATTTCTTCTCTGCTTAATTTCTCCTGGCTACCGTTTGATTGCTCATTTCACTCCTTATGCACTTTCTTACTTTCTTCAAATTCCCTGTCTAATTTCCTATCTAATTCTTTTAGAGATTCCACCCAAGCCCTAGTTATCTTGTTTCCAAGTTCTTTTATCGGTTTTATCATAGCCGCAATTTCTTGTCTGTGAGCCCTGTTCTCTTCTCTTATTAATTCTATTAGTAATGTTATTTGTTCTAGGTCTATGTCCCCTATCACAATTTCAACTACTTGCCATTAGCCATCTTTTATAAATCTTTTTGTACTACTGAACAATGTGGATCAACCTATGGCTGTTGCTGGCACATCTGTTTTATATATATGGTCTTATTCTTATTCGATTTTAGTAAATTTAGTTTTCTCCTGCCGTATCTTCTCGTGTCAGAATTCTAAGTTATTTAGCTCCTCAAAGGGGGCATTCCTTTGTATTTCTACATTATTTGCTCCCATATTATCTATCTTGCGGCTACTCAAAAACATTTACACGACAAAATTTTAATAAAATATATTTAGGTCTAACTTGAACACTATCACCATCAGACTACAATTGCCATGTATGCTATAATAACTTGTTTGTTTCTCTACCTTTCTCTGTCTTCGTCTGATGCTGGAGTCCGAAGTAGCGGTGAATCTTCTCTCAGCAGTGGCGTGTTCCTCTTCTGTTTCAGTCCGCGGGGCAGTGGCGGATCCTGTGGTCTGGTACCGGTTTGCACCAGGGTTCAGACCTCAACGTCTATTGTCGTACAGAGTTGCTGGTTTCTCCCTCCGTCTTCTCGCAGTAGGTAGCTAGGCCTCCCGCCTCCAGCGGGGAATTAGAGTTCTTCTGTATTTTCCCTTCATTCATCAGCTTCGAGCCCCGATGAGTCAAATATGTAACAGTTTAAGGGGATGCACGGGTATGTTTTTAAATGTTTTGAGTATGCTCCACGTTGGGCGCTAAGTATGTAAGAGTTTATATGGCGGCAGGAATGGTAATGGGAGTTTGATTCGACTTCGTTGTTGCTCCCCACCAAACAACTGTTCTTGTCTATCTACATGGATCTTGCAGGTTTTTTGGGACTTGACAGTGCCGGATTGAGTGAGGGGAATTAAAGGTGATATGTTTGATGAGAAAGAGCATCTTGTTATCTGCCAGTTGACGTCGTTTATTGAACCAACTAGTGTATACCAGGGCGTTTCTCGTTGGACCGCAGTAATGAGACAGTTGGCAGAGCGCGGAACTATAATGCTTGACAAATAGTAGTTTTATGTGCAAAGAATGTTCTGGCGTGAAGATTAAGGGTGGAGTCTCGATGTAATGATATGGGAGCCGATATAATTTGCTCTTGCTCATACTGCCTCGAAGAAAAGCTGAAGATTGCCTATCAAGTGTCGTAAACTGATTTCCAAGTTGAAGCGGTATTTGGGGGTTCCACTGTTGTTCGATAATTTGCAACGGTTAATATAGTTGTTACAATGTAGGGGGATTGATGGGTTCTCAGGGTAAATTTGGACTGTTTTTAATGACTTGAAGTCATTAGGGGGGGAAGGAGATTGTTCACTGTATTAATAAGTCCGGCACTGTTTGAACATTTGATTTATTTAACAACTTGGCAGGTTACTTCCTGACGGCTCGTAGCTGACCTCACTACACACTTAGACTGACCTTAGAAATGACTTACACTGCCCTCAACTGAACTTTAGAAATGATCTAGACTGATTGCTTTCGGATGACTCAGACTGCCTGAATCCGTATATTTCTTTCGCGTCTCTCGTATGATGTCCCTGTTTCTCTTGAATGAATGTTTAAATCTGAATGTGCGAGAGACTGTCTCTCTGATTTCCGTACCCCAGTTTTTCTACCACATCGCCACGCCTCTCGCTAAATTAACTTCCCTCGTATATTATCCTATTTCCGTGTTGTACGTTCATCATTGGCTATCTTAAAAATATTTATTTGTAACTAAGTTCTCCTTATTGGTTGACTTTTATTTGATGACCATTGGCTAGAATTATTCTTTCCCCCCCTGATCTAATGTCTTCCCACGAACTTGAATTTTCCCAGAACAACCTGTCATAAATTTGGGCACTTTGCTTACATTCTGATTTCTATTGATAATCTTTTGCCTTCCTTAGTTTGTAGATTTCCAAATGTTCTCAGAGATAACGCACGTGTTGATGGGTGGTTTTCGGCTTTCCTGTAATAAAACATTTTCGTCTCCGTTCTGACATTTTCATTTTCTCTTAAATTATTGCTACGTCTGACTTTGTTACATACCGTCCCGTTACGGCCACATGTTTCTCTTATTGTGAACTCCTAAGTATTCCTTGGGCAGAAGGTTCGTGACCTAACAAAAGATAGTTTACCCTTTCCTCAGCCTTGTCTAAGAAGCGGTCAGTGGACGAGTCGTCAGGTATACATCTGTCTCTTTCTAACATCTTAACTACGAAATGTATACAAAACCCTTTTGTAAGTTACAAGTTACAAATTATTTCAATTTCTGTTATACCTATCTCTAAAATGTTTCCTTATACATATATTACAATTATCCTTATCAAATCTCATGCCTTTATAAATATAACTCTGTAGCCTTTAGTTATTAAATTAATAAAGGCAGCATTATTTCCTGCTTCAAAGTCGAGTGCTCAGGACTAATTCTCACGGGGAATTTCATGTGCGCGGCCGATCCTTAAATACTCAATAAGACTTGCTTGATCACGTGATAAGGGGAAGCTATATTTTCGCGCCATGGATTTAGACATCCTTATAGGCTATCGGTGACATCACGGGGTTTCACTACTATTCACTAGTATAATTATGTAACAGTATCTGTCCCATGATTCGTCTTCAGTTCGATTTCGGCAGCCAGGTGTCACAGCAACGCCTCCGCTAACGTGCCATCTGAAGGGGAGGGTTGGTAGCATTCCTTTACCGAGAGAACAAAGAAAGGATTTACTCCATTGTTTGTCAAAACAATCCCTCTGCCGTCCGAGTGAGAATTTCTAGGTTTCGGGCATTTTCACACCTACAAGAACTCTAAAATGAAATAATAAAAATCCGCCTCATTGATAGGGTACCAAGAACGGTATCAGAACCCCTAACACTCAAAACATACATATATTTGCCCATTTAGTACCTCAAAATACCCCAAGTATTCCTATACCTTTCAATTGAGACAATTAGAAACCACGGCTGACCCATAAGCTCTGTGACCGTCTCTAATTCATTGCTCTGTGCATACCTAATCTAGAGAGAACAGGGCCGTGGGGAAAAAGTTACTATTATTTTGAGATTGGTAGTATTAAACATGTGTTAAATGTAATTTTTCAATACAAATGTGTACATAATATCTGCCGTTTGCATTTTCACATATATGTTGTCCATAATTTACTGTTGCTAAGATGCTATTGCTGGCATCTTCTTTGTTTCAGTCAATACCACAGTATTTAATACCCCTTCTTTGTCATTGCAGGATGCAATATCAGCCATATCTAGCTCTAGGTAGGCCTTATTCATGCATAAGTTGCAATCATTAACTTGTAAGATCCTATTTAATTTCTCTTAATACTAGGGATTGATTTTAAAATGGCAAAAATATATCATGGGTATAATATTGCCCATTCACTCGACGTCTGAGGTTAATTTTGCCTTCTTTAACTACACTATCAGATTCTGCTGCTCAGATTTTATTAAAACGTTTCCCGAACTATAATTTGAGCTAAGGGAGCAATATTAAGGTTTCCATTTGGTAGGATATATATATATATATATATATATATATATATATATATATATATATATATATATAACGCATTAGGTGTTAGAAAAAGATAACTACTTGCAGGAAGGGTGAAAAAGGTTAAAATAAGAAAGGAAGTTTGTAGTTCGATGATGTTTGTAAAGAATGTTGATGGAGTTTTGACTTGAGCTTCTTACAAACTCCTTTCAGGTATCTAGGAAAGTGTGAAAAATCCTTCTTCCATTTTGCAGCCTTTTCTGTTTCTTTCTCATACGTTCATATCCTTTCCTCTTCCTCAGGGGTTTTTCATCTCTCATGCCTCCCCCCTTCCCTTTGTCCTAAGTACGCAATTGATGGCTTTTAGGGGAGGTGGTATAAAACGACTTTTCAAAAGTTGAATGTTGTTGGGTTTTTGCTCGATGAATATTTCATAAATGCAATAGATAAGATAGGGATGGGAGAACAAAGATAAGATTCGATATTCCAGCTTCTCAAAATGTGTCATTGTGCTTTGTGCATAATGCTGTAGGGGAAGCACAGGGTTGAAAATGGATAAGAGAGCTTTGTAGTTTGAGATAATACTTAACGGAAATCTATAGTTCAGAAAGTTATTTAAATGTTCTCCGCTTTGGAATCTGTCACAAGTTAGAGATTGCGTTTTTAGTAACTTTAAAGCGAAATTCGAATAGTAGGTAAAAACCTTTTAGTGCAAGCCTATAAACGAAGACATAGGATACTAATATTGTATTGCATAGGTTATAGATGAAAGGAATTATTACAATGTTGAAATTAGTACGACATATCTATCCATAGAAATGACTTTTAATTCAGACCAGAAAAATGTGTTGTGAATATAGCATAGTAGAGATGCTCATCACCCGATTTTAAAAATTATATAAATACTTACAACCATATATGACTTTAGTTGCAAAAGAATTGTCACAAGTTCACAATTTTTGTTTGCAAAACGACACGTAATTGCTGAAATTTATATATACCCGTAACTTCCGATAATATTCCGTGTTGCAATTTAGTAGTTTATAACTGACTATAAATGCTAAATTTTATAAAATTTTTCTGTCGAAGCGGAGCAGTCATGTTTTTCATTCAGCAGCATAAAAGCATTGAAAAAAGCAAACGTCTATCCTACAATTATAACGGCACCGAAGAAAATATTTATAATTTTTCAATCACCTGATTTATTTTTAACTAATGTGGATCCAAAACTAATCATTAGATACTTAAAATTAGGAGTGCATATTTCTTTCGTATAAACAATCGATATAAAGTTGGATTATTAACCACCAAAAACTCACTGAGGGAGTGATTTCGAAAAAAAAGGAAACATTTCTGAAAGATCATCAAAGAATTGTGATTCTTTAAAAAAAAAAAAAAAAAAAAAAAAAAAAAAAAAAAAAAAAAAAAAAATCCTTGTCGTTTGATGTTCTGCTGGTTTCATATTATCAGCATTTATTTTATTTGCTTTAATAATTAAAAGAATGTTCAGACCCCAATGATGCAAATGTTTCCCTTCTTTAATAAGTCTGTGCATTTTTTTCTAGGTAAACATTGTGCGATCTTGTTTTTACATTAATAATTTGTGTAATGAATTAATTTTCAGTTCTCTTTTCTATTTTGATCTACAACTCTGACGAATTCTACACTAGTATGACAAAAGATGCAATGCATTCACATAATGTATAAAATACATAAGCCAGAAAGGCCGAAAAGATTTGTATGACTTTTATACAAAATATTGACATTTGATGGCTGCAAACACACTTAAATCTTCAAATGTACAAACAATTTGCATACATATTATCACTTATTACTTTCAATTTGCATTAAGCCTACATTTAAACAAATTCAAAATATATTATGCACTTTATTATATTTAATTATTAAATATATAGTATACTATCTGAAAATGTTAAACTGTTTTTATAAAGTATCATAAGCTATAGAAACCTGGAACTGTGTATTTCATTGATTGGTCAAATGAACATATCAGCCTATGTAACTGAGGCATCGGTGTTCCTTGTACTACTATCAACTACACAGGGAGCATCAACATCGAATTAAAAGGTGAACCTGCTGTATGCAGTACAACTTTTCGGTGATACTTAAAGTGATTACAAATGCTATGACTCCAAGGGTGGAAATATCACTTGAAAAACGTGCTGCGACTGTAACATTGAATGGGTTACATTTGTCCATTCGCCAAATTGCTAAAAATTGAGAGTTTCTTTTGGGAAGTGCATACATCGCTCCCCGCCATACAAATACCGCGATCACGAGAACTTCACAAAATTATTAAAATGATGATAAATTCATTAGTACTACCAGAAAAAGTAACAAATTTAAAACTGCACCACTATTTGCAAAACTACTGGCACTGGAAAGCTACTAAATGTTTTTAATAGATGAATGTAACCATGAGCGCTTTGGTACCAGCCTAATAAGGTGTCCGCTCTTCTAAACCCAAGGTCACGGGTTTAAACCCGCCAGGATCGATGGATTTTTTGGGCATAAAAATCGTAAGTATGGCTTCCTTCGGAAGGGAAGTAAAGCCGTGGGTCCCGTGTGGTACATTTACGGCACGAAAAAGAATCTCAGCCTGAAAGAAGATGCCTCTGAGCAAAATTTATCGGCCGTTTCACGCCCTGAATAGAATGAGACGCTGATGACCTGAGATGTCAATGAGCGTCCATAAATAAACAAATAAAAAAAAGGTGTCCGCTGACATTAAAGAAAGATGATCTTCGACAAGTTCTGCGTTCTGCTAACTCTTAACATGGTGGTGCGCCTATTGTGATTTGGATGTGTTTCTCTGGAAATAAAGTTGTATTTATTGTGAAATTTGAAGGAAAGATTGGCCACAAACAATACTATAAATTTGTTCAATGTCATGCAGTACTATCTGTATGTATCTAGTGGGGAAGTTGTCGCCTTGCAGCAAGATAACAATTTTAACAGAGATATGGCTTGCACATCCCATAGTCTGCACCCCATCCCCCATAGAATTATTAAAAAAAAGAACTACATAGTAGTGCATTTAAAATATTTAAAGCATCTCCGGGATTTGGCCAGTAATTAAGACGAGAATATTTGCATAATTCCTTGGTTTACTAAACAATAACTATTGCCAACGGTAGACACTTGGATGATAATAACATTTAAAAATATTGTTTTCAATGAATATATTTTGGTTCCATTATTGTATTTTTACATAATAAATATATTTTATGCTTGTTTGTATGTTTTTGTTCCTCTTATAATATAAGCGGATGATATTGTATAGTAAAATTAATAATGGCGTTAATAAAGCTAGGTATATATAACTAAAGGCTTTATAGTAAATATTTGTACGTTAAAATATTAGGGATGTAATTTTCCATTGTTCATGATTTTAATGAATAGCGTGATCTTGCAGGTAATTTGTAAACACAGAATTATGTTAACAAAATTTGCAACTAACGACTGTGAAAAGCAGTGAAACTGTTTACATTAATGCCGTAACAATAAAGTAATTAAATTCTATCAAACTCGCTATGTAATCAAGTGACATTAGGCTACATTAAAACATTAATCTAATTTCTGTGAAATTATAACACTGTTCATTAAAATGAATAGAAATGCTGGATGCGTTTAGGACATTTAGTTGAATTATGATTCATTGTGAGTTTAATGCTTCAATGGTGTTCGTGAAAAATTAGCTGGCTTAGTTGTTCCATGCAGAGATGAGCCTTTTATAATAAAAGGAAGGAGGGACGTACGTGAAAAGCCAGGCATATAACATAATTTATTACTTGCAGATTTTTTTGCAAGCTTTTAACTATCTATGTCAATTGCATAGGCCTTCGAGACTATGAATTATATTAATTGATTAATGTTTACGCAACTGAAATAAGAGTCCGTTGGCTTTCTAAAGTTATCTGATATTGGCCTTTTCAAGTTGAGAAAAATAGAAAAAAAAAGTTTGACCCAAGCAGGAATTGAGCTACAAACTCTATTTGTTGACTTCGAAACGGAATAAGCCAGGGAAGTGCACATATGGAATTTGGCGTGCATCGGTGATCAGGAAGTTTGACTCGTTTAAAAACCTGTAATTATGAAATATACCGGGTGTTCCCGTAATGATACAAACTTTCAGGTATGGTGGATAAGGGCAAATGTATAATTTTTGAGATAGGAAACCTCGGTCCGGAAACGCCTTAGTCGCAAGTTATAAGCCAAAGGTTATAGGAGGTACAACTATAGTATAAGGGAGGCTCCTAGAAAAATATATAGGCGACCTCATGAGTTTGAGAAAGGATACAATGCAGATAGCTTGAGTTTTAAACTTTATTGGAATGCATTCCACTTGTTCAACACATATAAATTTAACATAATGAGACCGTGATCACTTTCCAGGTGATCACGGTTTACTGTAAACACCTTAATTAGACGTTCCCTCAAATGTGGATAGGAAGATGAAGTACTGTTTCGTGTCCTGCTTGTTTACCTGATCTGCATTCATTTTTTTTTTCTTGTGAATCCACATGAAATGTCTTGCCTATGAAACACCTGTAGCGAATGAAGAGAATTGCTTGTGACATTGTTAGAATACTTGAAAGCTGTTCGACAGGTTAAGTCAGAACTTACGGCGAAGTTGCTATGACTGAATCGAAGCTGGGGAACGGCATTTTGAAATACTATTGTAAAGTTTTACAGCTTGTGAAAGTACACGAATAAGGTTATTGCAAGATGGGTGCCTAGAGTACTTTCCTCAGTCCGAGACATCTGTTGCCAGGCATTTTTGGAGCTCTGCCACGTAAAGAGAAAAAAGTAAAGATAAGATAAAATAAAATAAAGATAGATAAGTGAAGATAAAACTATGGTCCTCTACTATCAAACCTTGTCCAAATGAGAATCAATGGAGTGGCGTAAACCTGGCGAAGCACCACCTCTAAAGGCCAAGGTGACTCAGTTAACCAAGAAGATCATGACCACAATCTTTTGGGACTGTGAAGGAATACTCTTTATTGCCTTCAAGGAGAGGAACACAGAGAAAAGGCGAGGAAAGCTCAGTGACAATGCGCCTTTGCACACAGTTCTTGAGCTCTTATTGCAAAGGAAACTGTGAAGAAATGTGGCTTCAAGGAGATCGACCATCCACCCTATAGCCCAGATCTAGCTCCCAGGGACTATTTCCTCTTCTCAAAACTCAAGAAGGACCTTCGAGGAAGGAAATTTTAGTAAGACGAAGAAGTAATGGGTGCTATTTGTGCCCATTTTGCAGACATGACTTGTGACTATTTGGGGAGGGGTTATTGAAAGGTTAATTCAAAGATGTGAGAAGTGTATTGCAATAAAGAGTAAATGTATTGAAAGATGAAATATAGTTTTTGTCTTTATCATATCTACAAAATAGTTAGATCGGAAACTTATGGATCTACTCTCGTATTTTATTCCACATTCATAGATATCCCAAAACAATTTTAGCATATAACCTGCGACAGACGTTTCCATACCGGAGTTCCGCACGTAAATTGGTAAAAATTACCCTTCTTCATCATCCCTGAAAGTTTGTATCATCAGGACAGAAAAACACCGGTGTAAGGCTCTGGTAAACGGCTCCAGCGGAAAGAATTTGAAGATAATGTGAAGTTGGACGTTACATAATACAACAGAATAAACTGGATGTACCATAGACAACCGAAGAGAACTTCAAGGAGGTTCAATTAATCATTAATAAGTATAGTTTTATAAATTTACTGAAAAGTTACACCATAGGTCATTAATTTCAATACACATATAATTTTGTGATATTTCTAAGAGGCTCACTAACAAACAAAACATCACAGAAATATGTTTATTAGGCCAAAAATTGAATAACGGAAAAAATATATCAATTACTAGAAACAACAGCCCCCCATCATAGTATTCACCCTGTCTAGGGAAACCTAGGTATTTGGTTTATATACCTTTGGTTGTATTCTGATGTTATACTCTTCATAATTTGTCACTGAGACGGGCTGTTTTTTTTTTTTTTTTTTTTTTTTTTTTTTTTTAATGCATTTCCTAGTTACTTCTATCCACTTTGTCTCATAACAATTCTATGGAATTAACAGTCCACATTTTGGAACGGTCAAGCCATATTTTTCAGCACCCTCCGTTTTTCTTTAGATGCAATGTACCTCCTGCAGTATCCAGATCCATGTATAATAGCTTTAAGAGGAAGCTTTTCTCTACATAGTAGATGCAATCCAGATAGTATTGAATGACACTGGAGTATTTTATTGTATTGTTTTTATCAATGTTTACTCCAATGTACACAATACCTCCAACTTTATAGTATATATTGGTAGGAAATTTTCCTCTTCTTTACAATTACGGAAATATATATATATATATATATATATATATATATATATATATATATATATTCTTCTCGTACCAAAGCATTCATATTTGACACATCTGTGAAAAGTACTTAGACAATTAATAGGTGTTAAGTGTTGATATTGTCCAGACCATTGAAGACCCTTCCTTATGTTAACATGCTTTAGCAATAGTTTCCTTACTGCCATATGTTCCTTTTGGTCAGTTTTTGAAACTTTCCTTTGGCTATGAATACAGTTTTCTTTTATTCGCCTCTACTAGATATGCATTTATTTGTGGTACATTTTAAGTCTATTCCGTTATTTAGTAATGCTAACAAATTTATCATCGCTTTTTGTAGTTTTCCCAGGTCATACTGGTTGTGGTACAGTCTCTAGATGTTGGCGGCAAGGGTGTGTTATTATTCCACAATAGTCACAATTTTTAGCAATTTGAAATGAACAAATATGAATTCTTCAATGCTACAACCACAGCTAGTTTTTCACCCTTAAAACCATAGGAGTTAGTAATCGCTTCAGGTATCACCAAAAATCTGAACTACACACAGCAGTGTACTTAGAAGAGTGACCATTAAGCACACTGCGTGGAGATAGTAGAGGGGGATACAGGTCCGATGCCTAAGTTACATAGGCTGATATGTACGTTTAACTCGGACAATGAAACATACAGTCACAAGGTTCCAAGTTTCTCTAACGAATAAACATTGTTTTATGAAAACACCAAAGTGTAGAATGCTATTAATTTAGCAATGAAATGATCTGTATAATAATGAATCTCAACTGATTTAAATGCCGATTTCAAGTGAATGAGCGGGTGTATTGAAAAGAATGTGCGGTAGAGTTCTATTTTGTGCTCTATAATGTAATAAATAATAACATTAATAAATTATATTATTCTGAAAGCTATGCCAGGTTACATGTAATACTCTTTTACGTTTAACACTATATTTTAAATGTACAAACTTTAATATACCTTTAGCAGAATAACTCATTAATCATAAAGTTAAAAATCAACCTCTAAAATGGTACTTTTTACTTAGACACTGGATTTATCGACCTTGTCACAAAGAAATCTAAAGTGCTTACTAATGTATTCATATATAAAGAATATTTGTTTTATTTTTATTCGAGTAAAGCACCAAATTTGGGCTGTATGATTATTTCGAATATTTAATATCTAATAGTATAACATTAATATTTACTATACTATATTAAAATAGTAATTATATTCTAGAACCTATAGTACAATAGCTACGAATACATCATAGCACATTATATGGCACCACACCTATATTTTCACGAATCTGACCTGAACAATTTGTGCAATTAGCCTAAATGTGGTTAACATCAAAACCGCTTGGGTTTAGATACGTCTAATTTTCAAAAAGTTCTGTAGCCCTAGCCTGGTTCTGTCTTATTTTTTACTACCTTTTCAAAAGAGATAAAGTCATAAGATGCAATATTCAGTAAGTAGAACATAAGAGATGGTTTTAAGAAACGTTTTCTTATAGAATATTGAATGGCTCGTGTGAATGCTACGTTGTTCAAGAGTTATAATGGGCTGATTGACTGACTTTATTGCTACCATCATGAAGTGTGGTTATATATTTAGTATTCTTGTGTATATCTAATGCTTACATGCGTTCGTATAGATTATATTATATGATCTTATGTACGAGGTCTCTTCAAAAAGTATCGCGAATTTTGAATTTCCGCGGGCTACGTATATTCGATTTTCGATTGTTTTGTGGAGTTATGTTGGTACTCATGTCCCTCACTTATGTTGACAAGCTCGGCCATTTTGAATGTTCAGTTATTTATTGACAGCTATTTTACTTGGACGTGTTTTGGCCCGTCTTCGATTTTTGCCTATTCCAAAAAATGGAACAAAGAATCTGTATCACATTTTGTGTGAAAAATAAAATTAAGTGCGCGGATGCATTCCGAATGTTGACTGTGGCATATGGTGAAGCTACCTGGGACCAAAGCAACGTTTATCGGTGGTACAAAATGTTCTCAGAGGGTCGAGAAGATGTGAACGACGAAGAGCGTCGGAACGGACGCCCGAGCTCGTCAACAACAGACGAAAACATTGAAGAAGTGAAGATAATAGTATTGGCCAATCGTCGAATCACCGTTAGAGAAGTTGCTGAGGACCTAAACATATCGATTGGATCGTGCCATTCGATTTTCACCAATGATTTGGGCATGAGACGGGTCGCCGCAAAATTCGTACCAAAGTTGCTCAATTTCGACCAAAAACACCATCGCATTAACGTTGCTAAGGAACTGTTGAACTCTGTCCGCGACGACCCAAATTTGCTCCAGAGGGTCATAACTGGTGACGAATCATTAATTTATGGTTATGACGAGGAAACTAAAGCTCAATCATCCCAATGGATGCGCCACACGAGCCAAGACCGAAAAAAGCGCGCCAAGTTCGGTTGAATGTGAAGGTTTTGCTTACAGTTTTCTTCGATTGCAGGGGCGTGGTGCATCATGAGTTCTTGCCACAGGATAGAACGGTCAATAGGGAATATTACCTGCAAGTTATGCGCAATTTGCGCGAAGCAATCCGCCAGAAACGCCAGGATTTGTGGAAGAACAAAAATTGGCTTTTGCACCATGATAACCCCCTGCTAACACATCGTTGCTTGTGCGCGAATTTTTGGGCAAAAACACACACTTATGATGTCGCAGCCACCGTACTCCCCAGATCTGGCCCCCTGTGACCTTTTCTGTTCCCAAAACTTTTTTTTTTTTTTTTTGAGTAGTGTTTAACGCCCGTTTTTACTACTGAGGCACCACAGGCGGTTCCCAAAACTGAAGAGGCCCTTGAAAGGACGACGCTACGCCATGATTGAGGGGATAAAGACGGACGGCATCGAAGGAGGAGCTGAACAAGATCACAAAAAACTATTTTTTAAAGTGCTTCGAGGATTGGATAAAACGTTGGCACAAATTTATAATATCTGGTGGGGATTACTTTGAAGGGAACAAAATAAATATTCATGAATAAATAAATACTTTTTGAAAAATCACAAAATTCGCGATACTTTTTGAACCTCGTAGTCGAAATAAAGTTGATTATATTAGCTGTTTTATGACGTAAGCTCTCTGCATGTCCTTTAATACTTTTTAGATAATATTTTTATTGCTATCTCTTTATCACCTATGACTATCAATGTTTTACTGCTTCCTTTCCATGTCATACACGCAAATAACGCATTAAGGTTTAATCTGATCTCATTAACTATTAATTTCAACCTAGCAATCTATAAACGTTGCTTATGACACCAATTAACATTTCAGTGCCTATTAACCTGAAACCGCTTTCTTCTTGAGTGTCATTAACAAAAAGGTCATCAATCTGCAAGCTTGGATTTTACTTGGAGCCTATTTGAGGTGAAGCTACATTAACTCTAGTTTATATTTTTAGCTTTTTGCCCATTTTGAGGGATGAAAATCGTTGTGTAATATTAGAAGAGAGCTTAACAATTTTCAGCATAGAAGTAATAAAAACTTACGCAAAGGAATAATGACTGGAATGCAACTCGACAAGGACTTATGTGATACCGAAACGTGGGACGGTCACGAAGGTTATGGCAGATGCAGGAGAAGAGCGGATATTTTTCTCCAAATATTAAGATATTTATAATTTATTATAAACAATAGGGACTTAAAATAACCCTAAATATAAAGGATCATCAAAATTTAGAACAAGTATCTCATTTATGAAAATTATGAACAAACTTTGAAGTTGGAAAGGAAGATCACGCTTGAAAATTTCGGGTTGTGGCTGGGATTCGGCCACGGATCTGCAGCCTTCTGTGCCAATACTCTAACTAACTAAGCTACCATGTCCTGCAATTATATGGGGGTTCGTTTATTTAACACCAACTGAATATGTTGTTCGTGATTAAGCTAGAAGCCCGGGTCAAAAATACTCGTAGCATTTCGAGTCGCCTCTTAAGGAATAAATGTTTTAGGGAGTTCTATGCATCGGATTAGAGAGGTTCGTGATTCCATGCATGAAGGACAAGGTAGCTTACTAGATCGTCGATATGGAAGCCAGAAGATCTGGGATTCGTATCCCGGCTTTGACTGAACTTCTTAAGTCTGATTCTTCTGTCCAGTCGATTGCCTTGTTGATGGACAGAGCACAAGAGAGACGCATTATCATTACCATCAAGAGTTTCAGGTCTTCGGCCGAAAATATCTATCCAACTAATCGATTTGATGTAAACCCTGAAGAAGTTAATATGAGTGAGAAGGGAATGTATGAGCCAACAATTTCATATTCTCTAAAGTTTATCAACTGAGTGATATATGAATAATAGGTCTTTTGTTGGGATCAGGAGGATAAATTTCAAATTGTTTTGTGAATAGGCGTAACAAGTATAAAATAAGATATAAAATAAAAAAAAATATGCATTATGAAATAGTAATATGAGTCAGACTTCAAAAAAATACCGTTGTCGCATTAAAACACTTAGCCGGTCGATATTTGAGTGTTCACCTTTCTACGTACTGTCACATAAGTGTGGTAATGTTATTGGCCACTTCATGCCTTATCTTAAACGCTTGGGGAATAATGCCTTATTTGGGACAGTTCTTCTCTTCTTAGCTGTTTCAGTGATAGGACGTATATAAGAAGTTCCCGGAGGGATGGAACTAGTTTCGTTTTCTCTTAGAAATTCAATGGGATCTTTGGGTAGCTACTGGGTTTTAAAGTGATACATAATTGGATCCCAGAGCTATTCAATTGTTATCGTATTTGCGTGATATCTGCTAAGTTTTATTATGTAATTTTTCCTGCTACTAGGCGAGTGTAGAGTTTTCAAGCCAAGTGGGGTAGCCTTCTTTGTTTCTCATTTGAAATAAATTTCGTAGTATATGAGACCTTGTAGATAGTTTGAAACGTTCAGTTCTTATATATATATATATATATATATATATATATATATATATAAATTAACACTAATAATAATAGTAGGTAAAGATAAAACACAGAGAAAGAGTCACACTTGAAATATAGCAATTTCAAGTGTGACTCTTTCTCTGTGTTTTATCTTGATCTACTTTTATTATTAGTGTTAATTTGTTACATTGTTAATAGTGTTTCTTTATTTTTATTTTTCATTAATATATATATATTAATTTGTTAACTTATTCTATGTAGAATTTAATTACTTGATGTTCAGTACACAACTTGTTTTGTGCCAAGCTACCTAAACACCTTATGTTAAAATAAAATGAAGAGGGGTAAAACGAATTGTGATTTCTTTTAAATGTTGCCAACCCCTTATTTCATTTTAGAAAACATATACATACGTTACCATGGATCCTTTAGGCCTTTAAATTTCCTTAGCGCATAGTTGTAGCATCAAAAGATGACAAAACAATCCAAAGATCGTAAGGGGATAAAACTGCCTAATTTGAGCTTAGTACAGATGCAATGCTAAGTTCATTTTAAGCGTGCTTAAAGACAGAAAATAAATGATCGTGTTGAAAGTTTTATCTATAAAATATAACAGTTAAATGCATTTTAGTATATTTTCAGTTCATATAAATAAGAATTAGAATAAATCAGACCAGAATTAACAATCCGTAAGCAAACTTAGTTAAGTACTCGTAAATGGAAATGCTCGTTTTATGCATTTTACCTGAAAAGTAATGCAAAAGCCTGCAGAATGTAAAAAAGTGTTGGTAACAGTTTTAAAATGTCAGGACTTCAGACAACCTACCATCGGCATGAAAAGTTTACCCCGATTCCAGCCCGGTGCCATCGATTGCAGGACTGACCCGACCTCGCCCGGTCTGATTCATAATAAGCAGGGACAAATGCCAGCAGATCCCAAGGCACTTTTTAAATCCGACCTCACGTCCTGATATCCAGGACTGAAATGCCTGATAAAGCATAGTGCACGAAAGTCAAAAGTCCCGTTTAAAAATGAAATAGAGATTGAGGATGGGAACTTTTTAACATGAAGCCTTATATAAGTATATACTGTTTATTCAACTTATGTTCGAAATAGTGTGTATTTACTTAAAATATATATATATACAATTAACTTAAATCTATTTTAGTGGGGATCTAATTGCACTCTACACATATTTTTCAGCACTCCAGTTCTCGGGAAAACGGTTTGTCCTGTATGAAATGAGTACCACCCATTTTAATTCTTTCTTTTATTCTATGTAATGGTAATTACGTAATTACGTATTAATGATTTCGAAATATGGTAACAAATTCAACCACTTCAAACTTTTGAAAAAATGCCTTCACCAGAGATTATGTTCCATGCTGTGGTCTCGAGCGCTAGCTATAGCTCTTTATTATAGTGTCCATGCAACAAGCTGGCGCGAAGTACAGTGATGTCCATTTTTTTTTTTTTCCTTTTTAATGAACAAAATGAACAGAAATTTATTAACTATGAACCAGGTGATTTAACACGGATGTTGCTGTAAGGGATGGAATGTATTCTCGTTTCTCTGTCTTTTCTCTTCCTCCAAATAACGCCGGATTGAAGCAGACTTAGGGCTTGAAGTCTTATTGTTGATGGAGCCAGACCTCTTTTTAGGTTCTAATACCGATTCACGAGATCTCCAATTGCAATGAAACGGCTGTCGGATACGCTAGAGACAACTTTACGTACTACCTAGATTGATGACTGGTTGTAGATTTTCATGTTTTGGTCCCTCTAGTTCAAATTTCAGTGCCGTCTATTTTAGTTAAATATTAATATGAACCATATACAGGTCTCCCCAAGTTGTCTCTACTTGTTGAAGTTATACCTCTAAATTGTGCGTGGCGCGCCGAAAACGTTGGTTGCATGATAAAGGGATTTCAAGGGTGGTACAAATATATTACATTCCGTTACGAGTTGTGATTCTTAAATACAGTGGCGTGTGTTTTTGCAAATTAAGTTGTAATGATCTTGAATACGTCTAATAAACAGACATTAAAGTTCGACGAATTCAATGGATGTGGTGTATACTATAGACAATATAAATGGTTTATTAGTAGGTTTGTCACATCCCTAACGTTATTTTTATTAAAAATAATAAATACTTTAGAAAAGTAGCATCCGCCTTGGTTTTCCGCTTATTTTCCAGGATCTGTAACTGAAGAGGATCACATTTATAACATAACCGTAACAGCCCGCGCTTTTACTGTAATGTTCTTCATAGTTGTACCAATCATAATTGGTGTGTCGTGATGAAACTGTTTACCAGTTGTTCAGCCAATGTAATCGGGGTTGGCTGAGCAGGTATCTGTGGTGGTGTAATTTGGAGTTCTGGTAAACTGGGTGTATATCGTTCATTCTGTTTGTGTGCGTAGTTTAATATTATTTTTCTGGTTGCCACCATAATAAAATATAAATTGTTAGGGTGTGGCAATGTGCAATGCTCCTGTACGCGATAAAAATCGTATTTTATCGCTTTAATACTATACTACAGCTAGTATATGATGTTAGTAAATTAATATGTACTTTTGTTGGACATTCCGTTTCTCACTCTGTTTTTACCATTCAGGTTAGTAAATGATGGCGTACTACTACGTGTCACACAGGCCTCAGTGTTGTTGTTCCTTATCACTCAATTTCGGTTGACTTTCACTCGGAGCGTATGCAATGTTTAAGCTCCCAAAGTAGCCTAGGATTTGCGCCTAGCAGCCATGATTCGTCTGCGGAGATTCTTAATACTTTGCGATAGATATGCCCTTTAGTTATCGCCATAGAAGGAAATCTATGGCTGTGATGTTCTGCGAAAGAGGAGCCCAGGATATAGGCCCACCCATCTTCGTGAATAAATAAGCCAATGATGTGTTACCAACTGTAGTGCGATATCATCTAAAAACCTACCGTTCGTTAGACGAGTCTGCAGGAAGTCCAAGAACGTTCTTCATTTAGACAACCTTCCAGGAAGAGTGGTCCAGAAAGATCACCTAACATTCTACATCATACATTCATCTTCCTCCTAATCTTAGTGTGATGTTGACAGAAACATCGAGAATTGCAATCCGCTCTTTACACCATGCTGTATCGGTTTATGCCGCCATTGTTGCTGAAGATACTTTCGTCTGACCAAAGAACTAGGCAGATGAAAACAGGAGTATCATCGTGTTGCTGTAATTCTGGTTTGAAATTAATTTTCTTCTTAGAGGCCTTTTGCCAACGGCTTTGCCCAACATTTATGCTATCATTTGGGTTGTTTATTTGAACAAAGTGGGTACGATTTAGGGACATCCTGTATAAATACCATGAATTGGTTCATAGCCTAAATAAAAAAAAACAAAACAATAGACTTGATATTTTACATGCATTTATATGTTGAATAATAACACTAATTAACTAATTTGTCGCCTATAATTGAATAGTTTTGGGGGCTTATATCTTATATGACCTGCTATTTTTTTTTAAGAAATTGACAGCAATTTCATAAAAGAACTGCATATTATGCTTGATATTTTGAGTTATTTTTATGTAATATTGTATTGTGTTTGATTTGGGGGTTTGTTGTACTATAATTATTGTTTGATACATTTATATATATATAATGTATTATATATAATTTTAATAATAAATGAGGTTGTACAGGCTTCTAAATCCTGTTCTACGCAACACAGTTTGTTTTAGCCCTAAAACGTACTGCTCTCTTCTGAAAAGTGGAATCTCTTTTGCTTTTTCTGCATACTTTTCCCAATTAATTACTCATTACCTATGACCCGTTACCCATTCAGTATGAAAATTAAGAAATTATTAACCTATAATATAGGAATCTAAGCAAAGTTACAACAAAAAGTTACTCTGCTTAATAAAAACTACCCAAAATATTTTTAGATACTTTAACAAAGTAAAAATTGTATTTCGTCTCAAAGGAAATATACGATTTTATACCAATTATTTGATATGTTTCTTAGTTATATTTAAAGGTATGGATTTTCCATTTATATGGTTTTAAAGTATACTCAATTATTGATTAGTATTTTCGGTTATATAAGTTGTTCCTTATTTTGCTTTTTGATGTAGACTGTACACTTTGTTACGATTAAATTCATTAATCTATATATCCTCATCGGTTATCATTGTCATTCACTATAGCTCAATTTTATTCCGTGAATTATTAGGTTGGTTGATTCTCCTCAAATCAAAATATAAATTTCAAATGCACCTCCTACTTGTTAAAATCGTGAAATCGCATTACTTTAAAATATAAATTAGAATAACATCCAAAGTATAAGAAACGAATGCATTAGTTATATTATCCACATATTTTAGCTCTAAGGTTAAAATTCTTTATAACAAAACCAATTTTCTTCCTTCAATGAAACTTAAGGCCTTTGGTTATTTATAGAAAGTAAAGTCACAAATTTAATCGCGGAGGAATTAGACTTATGAGATTTTATATTTTCTTTCCTTCCTCTTGGTACTACAGAACTCACGGCCTGAGCCTGGACCGGCCGCTGCGTCTTGCGACATCAACGGCAAAGGGCAGTAATGTATACGTACATGCCTTCGGTCAGTATCACACATCCTTGGGTTCCACCTCCCTATCATTGCAGCTCTACAAATTGTCCTCATGAGGCTGGCTCCCTAGCTTTGAAAATATCGAAAATATTGGGCTATTGAACTCGGAACCTCCCCGGACAGCAGCCAGTAACGTTAACCACTAAACCAAGGATGAGGTCAGATTTAGGTCTAAGCTCCCTTATTTTCCTGCTTTGGGATATGTCCCACTGACTATGTGTATAATATGAATTTTAAGTTAGTTAAACATTTATACGTGTATAATTTACACTTTTAACAGTTTCATATTTATAGAATATGTTCTTTACGAGATCTCCCTTTCACTTCTAAAAATTTGGTTTTACAACTCTCATGCTGAACAATGTTTTTAGCAGACTCCCCCCCCCTCCCGATTATTCCAAAGCAACAATCCTGAAACTTTCAGTGAACGCGTAGTTTACAGATGGTTATCACATTGGTGGTAAAACCTGCACAAAGACTGCATACTGCAATGAATTAGTACAGTCAATGTATAATGTTGAATATGTACATGAAGAAATTCACAACGATTGGCGAATATCTCTAGGCAATCTGAATTGCAACATCTATTTCAGGAATTTCAGAAAAGTAACGATCATATTATATAAAAAACCGTTTCACTCTACAGTAGAGTCTTGTGAAATACTAGGACTTATCACTGAAAACAACTTACAATAATGCCGAGTATGCAAATCCAATATTCTGTAGAGCATTGACTATAAAATCTGGATAACTATGTCAATAAACTAGTAGTAGGAAGGGGTAGTGGCTATATTGCTATACATTACAAATATATTTTATGCATGGGTCATCGAGCGCACGTCCATAAAATATGATACACAATTAAACGTATGTAACAAATAATAATAAATAAATATTAACAAATAAGTAAACTTTTAAAAAGTGGAAGGAACAGTATTTACAGATATATGAATGTAAGCATATTACATTATGTATAATTACACTAATTATTGCGTTTTAACCAGAAAGTAAATTACTTCTGGTTTCGCGCACTTTGATTAGGAAAATGGCCATATTCAAGCAATTAGTGTCGTTCGCAAAAAACAGGTTCCTGCATGCCAATCGTCCTCTAATTTCTTTTTACCGGAAAGAGCGTTGTTTTTTTTTTATCTTTTTCTGCAGATGTATATTCGGCCAGAGTATGTACCCACTCATCGTCCAAATGGGCAGATTCTCCTACCAGAACTATCCGTTATTTTGTTAGCCCTCCAGTCTAAACAAGGGCATTCTTGGTCTCGCCTTTCTCCCCTGAACGAGCATATCTCTTTACCCCAGGTTAATTCAATTTCATTCCATAGACTCAAGGAGACTTTCGTGTTACATTCTGCCTCGATTTCCTACCTGCTGACATCCTCTGGCCTTGTTCTAACCTTGTTCCATATATTTATTTTTATTATTTTCGTTTCCTCGTTGCCATATTGAACCCAGTGAGTGAACATTCACGGGTTTATATTTGTTAATCCTATTCAACGTTTGGGTCACGTGAGGATAGCATTTAAAATCACAATACCATTACTCCTATGAATTTTTCTTAAAAGTTGCAATATTGAAGATGGCAAACTAAACAACTGTGGCAATGCTACACTGCACCTTTTACTCTTTCAATGTTGTGTGCAGTTCTGTCTTTATGCAAGAAATAACACGAAGTACGTTAATATTTCCAGCTTATCTTGCGATTTTCCAAATTATATTCAAAATGCATGCTGATCCTGTATATGCCACTTTTTGAATAAACTATTCATTAGAAAAATGACTTTGTTGAGTGGTTCAAAGCATCATTACAATCGAAACCCATAATATGAAATACTTATTGACACTTCATATTTCTCCAAGGTCTTCGTGAAATCAGTAATAAAGAATTGGAGCACCCTATATACCACGACGCTAACACTATCACCTGAAAATTACTGTCGTCAGCTTCAGCTGTCGTTTGACACAGTATAATTGTCTGTTTAATGCTGCTTTTTGGTCTGAGCTCTCCTTTCGTCCCTATTTACATTTGGAGTGTCTATTTCCCTCATTTCAGTCGGTTTGATGGTTAGCAATTAGCATTTCCACGTCAGGTACTACCATAGCCGATGCTCCGGGGCTGTAAAGTTGTAAGCATGCATCAGTATGCTATTTAACCCTGCTTTAGCGTTAAGCATCTTCATCAAAGTTCAAATACCCTGCTGTAGTTAGGAGCGAGAGAAATTCTGAGGAAATTTCCATAAAGCAGCTAATAAAAGATAACTGAAAATATAATGAACTGTAGGTTATTTTCTGTCTAGCAGACAAGCATTAAACAGAATTTCAGAACGATTTTTATGCTATTAATTGTGGTTTTTACAGCTTTCAATATTTATTGTACGGTTTACCTCCATTTATGTCTCACAATATTACAAATGAACGGTTGAAGAATAATACTGAAGTAAGTTGCAATTGGAACTGCTTTTGAGCTTCCAAGATAACATACTTAAAGGGAATCAGAGATGTGCCACATTGTCATGTTTCGGCAATAAAACAAATAACTTAAATATAATTATAATTCTTTTATTATAAAATTAGCAATTGTTCAGTTTAAAAATATTATTATTGCTAAGTACTCTGAAAAACATTATAATTATAACTCAAATCATTCAATGTGTTCAAACAATTTCATTATAAACCTACTAGTATCAAAGGACAGCGAGGAAAAGGGCAAGTTCAACTGCTACAAACTGAACTGTGCTTCTTCGTGCTAGTGTCTATATTTTTATCGTCACAGTGACCATCTATTGTGTCCTATCACACTACAAGAATAATTTATATGCCTGAATTTTCTATGTTAATGTTTTTGTGCTCCCCTATAGCATGACGCTAAATAATGCAATAGGAATTGATGAGCAGATAAAAAGAGTTTTTTTACGCACTAAAGCACAACACATGCTATTTATCGTACCGTACTTTGTTAATATTCTATGACATGCAGAAAGAAATTAGATCACTTAGAAATGCTTTATTTGTAGGCTCAAATAGATTTATGGTTATGGTGAACTGTCAAAATTGTGTCTCAGGACACTAAAACATTTTTTTTTTTCCTAATGAGGTTTGTTCAAACCTCTAGATGGCGTGTGCTTCCATCAGCTGTAATAAATTATCACATTTTGCATATTATTGTACGTCTTTACCCAGTGCAATACTTGTTTACTAACATAGAGCGATACACTTTGACATGGTTCGTATGTATTGACATCGCCACAAGTATTCTATATAAACAAATGCACCTGTGTTCATATCTTGATTGTGCTAAGGGTAATGGATATGTAATTTCACTTGTGTAAATGGTTAGGCTACCGGAAATGCCAAGGGAATGAAATAATTTTACTGTCACGACCTCGGGATGCTCACTGAGTCACCAATGCCACTCTGCTTTCTTCAGTCACACACGTGTTGAAGACAACTCTAACAAAGCATCATTAATCCTATGTAGAATACTTCTGGTGACGTGTGTATGATGCAGCAAAGAGTGAATAGCACAGCATCTTTATCAGCGATATCCGAACTGCCGTTCTGATATACTTCTGTGTGAGACACGGTTATTTAGGAGGTTGGCGCACTTCGAACAGAATGTCATGATGCAAGCAGAGCAAAATCTCTCCAATAGAGTTGTGTAGTTGGGGGCAATATGAGAACAAATCACAAGAGTCCTTCATGCTCATAGTTGCATCCATTTCACGGCAACGCGTTTATTATCTGCAACTGCCCGATCGTCTATTGCGAGCACAATTTTCGCAACGGTATCTAAAACAGTTTAAATTTTATCCTACATTCTCATTAACCTGTGGACCTATGTTATAAAATGTATTTGTTGTAAATGCTTTGCGATCCTGTAAAGGCAATAAATGGTTTACGTTAGTTAAGATATTTGTAGGAACATATATAAAACCAATGTAAAAAAATTACTATCGAATTATCTTAATAAAATGACAGGTCACATATTTAAAAATGTTTTAATCATTATTTTAAATATGAATAATTTCGTATGTTGTCCCCAAATTAATAAAAAAACCTCAAATATCTTACATATTGAAAGTTTCTTTTACGAATATTTATTACATGTTGTAAATAAAACCTTTAGTTACACGATTGCAACGACGCGTACATCTTTTCATCTTCTAGGAAAGTATGTAAGAATTGCTTATTAAATAATACGAATACCATTATTACAACTCCACTGAAATTGTGTTGCTCAAATAAACAATCAGATAGTATAAATATACACGCACTCATAGTAATTAACGGAAGACCACTTTGTCAAGCCACACCTCTGAAAAAAAATGAAAATGTTATAACAAATGAAAGTGTTATGATGCGCAGAAAGAGGAAAAAATAATAAAAAATAATAATAAATAACAAGTTTAAAAACGGACGAATGGTATTTTCTTCTACCAGAAATATCAGCTATTTTTGAGCCTTCCAAGCTCACAACCAAACCAGGTCATTCCTGAATTCGCTTTTCTCTCTAAAACAAACATATCCTGCATCTTTACCCCAGGCTTGTTTAATTTCATTCGATTGGCTCAAGGAGACTTGCGTGTTACGTTCTGCCTCAGTTTCCTGCCTACTGATATCCTTGATCTAATACATTACAAATGTATGCCCTCATAGCTTGAATTCTGTCCACAAAGGCTTCTTCTTCACTTGCACTTTACAATGCCATACTTACAAGTATATAAAGGATTTTTCTTTGTTTTGTTCTATAAACGTATTAGTGTTAATCATCCTCTTGTTAATTGCAGCATTTCTCTATAGCTTCAATATCTAATAGTTTTTAATAATTTAAGGAAGTGTTTGACCTAAACTCGTATGTATAGGAGGGGCGAAAGTGATGAATATGATGACGGTAGCGTTGTGCATAAAGAGAATAATTCACTGTTTGGTACAATGAACATTTTCATTTAAGTAGTTTAATTACGAGAGGATATTGTGAAGTTCTTAGCCCAACATAGAAAATAGAATTATATTTCATATTTAACATACTCACTTTTTAATCATACACACTTAACACAACGTTCATGAAGGTTTCTAAACCTTTAAAACAGTTCCTTCTTGCTCTACAAACCACTTCTCCACAGTAATGATCATGGCTTCCCCCCCCCTCTCTCTCTCTCTTTTAAACACATTTTTTTATCTTTGGAAACAGAAAATATTACGACTGCTAAAGATGACGCATTTGCAGAATGGAATAAATTAAAACCAACATCAGTAATTTTCTGCATCTCATTCAGGGACTTATGAGCGTGTGCATAAAAGGCACACATTTGGAAAATTTCCCAACATTCTTCCAAATTTCTCGAAGCTTCTTCAGTAATGCAGAAAATACGTCCTTATTTTATATACTTTATCATTATCATTTCTTTTGCCTTCTCCTTCCCCCCACAAAAAACAGGATGCGAAAACTTTCCTTGCCAATTTTTAGACAAGAAATTTCTTTGGGCTGAGCTGGGATGGGCTGGGCTGGAAACCATCATGTTTTCATTTCTTTGATAGTGCTTATATTTCTGGATTGTAGTAATGGATCCAGTTCGTTCATAGTTCCAATGCGATCCAAAAGGTTTGGAAGAATCATCTTCAAAATGACGACAAATCAACTTTGAAGTTGTGACTCTCAGTCATTTTTTGTCGGCATTCAGGAATATTGGTACGCATTTAGCAGTGGTTTTTCTCATATCTACGTCATGATGTGCGATGTTCAAGTTTTGCTCTGCGTTTCAGCCTAACTCGTTGATTCTCCAAAATAATTCATGCACAGCATGAACATTTTCGGAAGTGAATACAAAAACGGGTCTTTCAACACGATGATCCTTCAAGCATACCCGTAATCATACCCGTAAAAACGATTTTATCAGACAAGCCTTTAAAAAACAAAATCTTTATCACGGAACGATAATCATTTTTCTCAAAATTAGATTCTTCTCTTTATAAGTTCACAATATAAAATCAGCTACGCTTACTATCACCAAAATTGGAGAAACTGTTTACAAAACAATATACCTGTTGTCATGGTAACCACGTTCAGTTTTGTTGATGGGAAAGATCCCAGGTTGAGAACTTAACCCCTCGATGACTGATATTGAAATTTCCCGTTTAAAATACATATTGCAGTTCACTTCTTAGTTTATGTTGTATTTTTAAGGTTCCCGCCAAATGCCGGGAAAATAAGTCTTCCTTTTTCTCGTCCTCATTTAAAATAATTAATTTAGTCTCTTTTGATAAAATTTTCACAATTTTTGCTTACAATTAAATTATGATTGCCAAAAAGTTCAATCTATATACATAAATGATCTGATAGAATAATAAAAAAAATTATTGGGCGTAATCGGGAAGTTCCAGTTATCTCTTGACTAAAATTGATGCTGCAACTTTACCATGTGAAAATATACTGCAGTGATATCAATGTGAAATAATACAATTGATTATTGACATATACCCAAAGAGTATTGAAATATTCTTTATTTCTGACAAGAAATATCAGATTAATATTATATGACTAATAATAATAATAATAATAATAATAATCTGTTGTGCACATTAAAATACGAATTTATTACAAACAAGTGAATATTAACTAATTCCAGGTATGACGTCCTGCGGAAAACAATTGTTCCTCCTATATGTCACTTGTAATTTTGTACTAATATTTTACCCGTTAGTCTTGTACATTAGTCTTGTCTTGAACAGAAAGTTACAACTGCATACTTTAAAGATCATAATTTTGTGAAATAGGCTCTAGTATGCATATTTTATCTTTGGTTACACCTGGCTCAACTTGTACATCTATAACGGCACAGGGGAGGGCAAAGTCCAGTCACAGATAGTGACGGAAGTAGCCTTGAGCTCTTTACAACTGATGTCCACACCGTGACTCCTCTCTTTTCTTCAGCCAGCCATCCCTTTCTTCACTCTTTTACTGCTTTCTGCAAACGAAGAGGAGTCCAGAGATAAAAACACAAGGGCTTGGTTAAAGTAAACATATTCATATATTTGAATTTACTCCAAGTTCCAACCAGTTGTTAGCGATAATCACCACTGAGATACTGCTCTCTCTCTTCTTAATTATTAGATGTATGGCTAGACCTCAGTGTTCCACTACTGGTTGCCGTCATAGAGAGGACTTGTAGCCTTCATTCAATTCTACATGTCATACTCTAAAGCATTAAACTGCCAATACTGTGATAATAAAGTAAAATACTGGTAATCCTGTTTCACATCTTCTTTATTTCTGTTTATCCGTCTGTAATAAAACGAGTAAACTTAAAAATGCTCTATAACAAGTTTTATTCTTTCCCTATAACCTTTTTCATAATCAACAAATGTGTATTCTGTTGCTACTTCTTTGTTTTCCTTTGAATGATTCTGACAGAAACATTTTGAAGGAGGAACAGAACCTAGAAAATTAAACACATAAAACAAGATACCGCATACTTTCAAAAGATAGCAGAATTTAGGGGTTTATTAAGGAGGTAAATGTGTCCTGCATTAATGCTTTCACTGTCTGCATCCGTATCTCGGCTTGGCGAACTCAGTTGTGTAGTACTTGCCCACGCCACCTTCTAGGCACGTACGCTGTTATAACTGTACGCCAGGGATATGTCCAAGGAAAGTCGTGGATTAGGCCCCAGGATGACTACAGACACGGGTAGATTACAAAGTATACATTACTTAGACTTCCAATAGCGGCCACAGAGAGATATTTGATGTTTCCCCCTTTACCAGATAGCGTACTAAAAGAATGCAATTTATATAAATGCTAATTGCCCCATGTTTTAGTCTGCATCATTATTCGGTTAAAGTTTTACTTCAAACTTACATCAATGGCTGAGTAATCCTAAAGAAATCTGCAAACTATACCGGGTGTCAATGAAGTACACGCAATAATTTCGGAGAAAATTATATTAATATGCAGTTTGAAATAAAGGGATAAGGAGATTCAGGAAGAAAAATAACAGTGATGTTTTGATAAAGAAATTGAAAATTGAGGTTCATAAGTTAGGGTTAAGGCGGAATGGGACAAAAATTGGTCCTAAAATTTCTTAAAACTTATTTCGAGAATGAAGGAATCACTACATTCAATAGCTCTCAGATCTATAGGGAGCTATCCACCTTAGACAGTGGTTTCAACGTTGCTGGAGATTACTTTATTTATCATGTAAACATGTTTGTGATTAAGTATGTTCATGCACAAAATATAAGTTAAAAAGTAATCAACATAAGTTGAAGTGGAAAATATCCGATTTAAGGTCCTAAACACTCATAAGTGGCAGTTATGTAATTATATGAATTTAATAAGTTCATTTTCATGTTTTACATTAGGTAAACGCTATAATGTTCAATATAAAGCCACAAACATTGAATGATAATAACTATTTAGTTATGTTAATTTATAAATTAATTTAAGTGTGTTATTATGTAGATAAAGTCTAGAATATTCGATTTAAAGCTCCAAACATTCATTGGTAATATATTTTTAATCATATAAATTTTTCAAGTTCATTTGTACATATTTTTATGTTAGGTAAAGACTTTAAATTTCAATTCAAATAACAAATATTCGCTGGTATTATGTTTTAAATGGTATAGTAAATGTACTAAGCTCATTTGTATAGATTTCGTATATAATATAAGGGCTATTATAATGTATATCTTAATGTTTGTTGGTCTTTATGAAAATACTTAATAATATAAATGTAACGGTTCAAAGAACCACACACATAGCCAAAAATATGAAAAGATTAACTACAAATAAAGAAAATTATAATACTAAGAAAATCAACCAATGGCAAATGTAACAATATTAATAATGAAACACGAGACAGGCAGCTTTGTTGAGACTCAATAGAAATTAACGAAATTTATTCGTTTAGTTATACTTATGTTAAAAATAATTCGTTCTAATGAATAGTATAATTATAATCCATTGTAATAAGTGATGGTTTACATTTCAAAATGTTTAGTTAGCTGTGTTTTGTATTCCGTGAGAAGAAGTCGTGATTCGTACTCTGTAAAGGTGAGTTTCATTTAATATTACATAGGGAGAAGTTGCGATTTATATTTCTTGGGAAGTTACAATTTATAAGTCGTGGTGAATAATAAAAGTCACGAGTTCGAATTAGTATCCGTATAGGAATATATTCTATAATTTATTCCAGGACAAAGATAAAATAAGGCGTGTTAAATATTTGTTAGATATAAAAAGAGAATTTTCGGGGATTATCGAATAAAATAAAACAGATTATTGTCGGTATTACCAACCACGATAAGAACATTGCCATTAAAGAGCAGTTGTCATATGTGAGCAAATTTTTTCGGCGTATGGCTCACATCGACAATTTCTTCCACAGATATATCTGACTTTATGGTCATTTAATAACTTATAAGAAGATAAGTTCCATCCTTATTTTAAAGTGGCAAGACTTTTTACATCCTAGCGGACTTAGTTTATTGATGATTGTTTAACGTTGGAGTGTGTAAATACATTGGCAGTTAAGCCTCGAAAATCTTTTCTGCATTCCCTTAATTATAACATTGTAGGTAGTAGACACCTTTTTTATCTTTCCAGAGTTTCAACTGTAGTAACATGTTTTTTTTTAATTGGTTTATTTATGGACGCTCTTTAACATCTCAGGCCATCAGCGTCCCATTCAACTCAGGGCGTGAAACGGCCGATAAATTTTGCTCAGAGGCCTCTCTTTCAGGCTTGAGGATAGTAACACGTGTTCTAGGTCTGATCAGTAAAGACATTTTGTGCAATTGCATATGTTAATGTCACATATGTATGCGCAACGTAAAGATAAATATTGACGAGATACACAAGTAGAAACTGAGTATGTGTAGTGTGTGTGTTTTATGTTTATGAGCTTGTAATTTTTTAAATCAGCTAATGTTTGGAACACCAAGATATTTTTAAAAAATTACATCTTAAATTAAAGAAGTGCTACAGATCAGTTTTGAACCACCACGAGTGGCCGAGGTCGTTAAGGTGTGGACTCGTGAGCGGGAGGTCTGGGGTTCGAATCCCGCCAGGACCGTCCTCCCTGAGCCAGGTTTTTTCCAGGTTTTCCTCATGCTTCATAACTGGAAAATGCCGGGGAAGTACCCTAAACTTAGGCCGGGAACGTTTCCTTCCTTAAAAAAATCCTTTCCCCGTATATCATTTCATTTCATGTATCATCAGTGTTCACCGCCTATGGTGCCTCAGTAGTAAAAATGGGCGTTTAACACCATTCAAAAAAAAAAAAAAAAGACGAGTTTTGTTTTAAATGTTAATAACAGAAAGAGCATGTACACAGAGGAAAAGTCATAGGTACAAACATGGATGACCCAGGTGTTAAGGCACAGAAATTCTGAGGATCGATTTTCGCCCTTACCATCCTCCCTGATTGAGAAATTTTCAAAATTTTCTCAATCTTCAACACTGTTGCTTCAAAAAAAAAAATAATAAAGATAAGCTCTTTGTCCGTCGCTTGTGATGTCTCTATCTCTTATATAAATTGTATTGATTTAGCTTTATTTCAAAATATGAAAACCCCAAAGGTTTTTTTTTATCAGATATTCCCTAAAGCATAATAATACATGCTATCGTATCTCTCAGCCCTTAATGCATTTACCTTCAATTCTTAAGTTTGTATTTATCATTCCATATCAAAATGTTTACCTTTTTACTTTTTTCTATAGAACTAGTTATTAGATTAACCATTTGTAGGACCTTAGTTGGAAAGGTACATTTAAAACGTTCGGGTCACCGCACTATTCGAAACACAGATTTAGGCCCTATGTGCAAACGCCTTAACTAATTGAGTTATTGCTTTTGCCTATTATTTTAATACTTTTTACTACTATTCGCCGATTTAAGACAATTACAAAATTAAGATAATTACAAAAACTTCAAAAAGTTATTTCCAGTACATATTAAACAGAAATAAAAACAATCAGGAATGGCGGTGAGAGTCTGAAATTTACAGAATTGAACTTTCAAACGGATTGGTCAATATTCCTTGTAGTGACATTTATGAACTACCACCCCCAATTAAATTAGAGTTATTATATTAATTAATTTGATGTAGCTTCCTTATAATAGTCATGAATGTAACGTCATTTATTTCCTGTACAAGTGTTGAATTATTTTTTGTGATGTTCTTTTCTTACCAGAGTGCAGAAATTCACCCTTGTCATAAAAACTGACCTGGCGATGAGGACAGAGATGCCTGTTGCCTATGGTAAACAATGTTTGTATAGATGACCCAAGCAGAACCGATATTTCCTGGAGAAATTTCTAGAAGAGGGTCCTTGTAAAAGATGTTTATTTTATATTCTGGTAGAGAGTTGTAAAGCAGGTTAGGCGTAATAAAACACATGACAACTACAGGGATGAAGGACAAGGTAATAACCTCTGGAAGGGAGATCCTAACGATTTCATTTAATACGTGAGAGATGTGGGTGACATGTAAGCAGTTACGTAAGTCATCTGACCAATAATATAGCAGAAAAGAACCAGGTGAACAGATTATTCTATAGAGACACGGAGATGGAAAGATGTAGAATGATTTTTTTCTATTTTGAAAGAATAAAGATAACTTCGTGAGACCAGCAGACCGCCATGTTTATTTAGTCTTGTAATTTTGAGGCCCAGGGAGAAATGCATTCTCCGTTCTGTTTGAATTAGTGGGGCATTAGCAGTGGAAAGATATTCTCAGTTTGGTTCATGTCACGTCAGTGCAAAGAAATTCCAGTCTGACTATCATTTTGGTTCAGTTCAGTCGAAAAGTATTGTTAGTGGAAAATTATCAGCGAGGAATAGGCAGTTGCGTCTCAGATTAACTCGGGTTTAGTGGAGCTCAGGATCAGAGATATTAAAGTGCGTTAGGACGTCACAGAGATAGCCCTAATTAGTGCTAAAGTGGCACATATTGCCCAAAAATTCTCCAAGAAGTAACGGTGACTCGTTTAAGTGGAATAGACTCTGAAAAATAACTTTTCTCGTTTCCTATTACGAGAAATATTATTAATCTACTTCCCCTATAGTTTCAGCACCATAAAAATATCCAGCATAAGAATCTCAACAGTCGTGGCAAAACTATAAGTCAGCGGAAACCAATCGTCGGAGATGAAGAAAACATTACCCCTGAGATTCCAATCAGTAATTTAACCGGTCGTTAAATTGAATAATTTTCAAATCTTCCCCCATTAACACCCTTACTTTACAAATTCCGCTGCATCCTCAAACTCAGTTTATGGATTCTGCGAATGAAAGCAGCTAAAGTGATATATTGGGGAAATTAAATTAATTTCCATTCTACTAATTTTTTCCAAGGAATAATCTAAATAAAAGTAGGATAATCATTTTAGGTAGTGAATGAAAACTAAGTGGACCCTTCCCCATGTTTGCGATCACCAGACTTGTAGAGTGACCGTAATATATAGAAGAATAGAAAATGAAAGTATAGAATAGATAGTTTTCCTAATAGAATGATAGAGTAAGATCAACACAACTATAGATAGCTTTGTGAACGATCGCACGGTCGAATTTGTGCATGTTTTTTAGCATGCAAGAGTAGGAAATACATAATACATCGACGGCAAAATAGAGAGCGTACATGTATGACTCCGAAGCGACAGCAGAGATGAGGAAAAATTCTGAAGATTGCTTCTATATTACATTTTAGTTTTTCTGCCAATTTTACTGTTAATTATACAATTTATTATGGTTCGGTACTTTTGGTAGAGCGCGACATAGTTATTTAACACTTTACTCTTAAAATCGTGTTCTAAAATTTGAAATTCAGAATCGAAGCTTATTGTTGAAAATGCCATAAAATCACCATATTCTCATTTATTTATTGAGATATTGTATGAATTTGGATACTGAACTATATAAATTATTCTGATATATTTGTAATTTTACGACTATGTTTCACTCATAAATAACGATATTAAAGTGCTTGTGCTATTTAAATAAACATTACATATATGTTTGCGTGGGAGAAGCGGCACAAGTCTGTAAATTTGTTATCATGATATTAAATGCTTTCTTGTTATTTTTATAGCAACAAAGGATTTTATGTTATTCATTTTTGTGCAACACAGTCATTTACAAAGTTAATAACCATACGAAATACTCAAATGGTATTCAAATGCTTTGGTGAAATACAGAGAAAGCAATGTAATTTAACATGCCATGTCATTTACCAAACGGCATTCGAAAGGTTAAGGTTTCAAATCCCTAGGATTCCTTCGGAGTTTCTCCTGAATGGTGGAGTAAATATTTTCTTTTCCATTGCGATCGATTTGGCGTCTGGAGAAAGTTTCTGGCCAAGCGTCTGGTGGATTCTGTCTGGGAGACTCCTTGGGGCGTCTCATGTGGCTCTCGTAGGCCTGCCGGTCGTGCATCACTGCTCTTGGATCTAGCCGTCCAGTGTACCTTTGCTCCCCTTGAGAGGCACAAGAACGAAAGGTACATTAGCGTGACCGTGAAACTAAAAACATTTGTTCTTACTATCTTATTCTAACCTATCCTATCTAATTCAATCCGATCCGATCCTAACATGTCATTTCTGATTATTCAAGTACAGTGAGAGCAGTTTAAAAGTCCCTATACATAGTTCAGTTAGAATGGCGTGCTACCTTCGATATTTTCTTGCATAAACTCCCACCGCTCAAGAGCTTCACAATTTTAAACTTACATACAACTTATTAAATAACAGAGTGGCATTCTCGTCTTCCTTTCATTAGGTGCTGAAAATGTTACCCATTTTTCTCTGAAATGATCTACTGGGATCTTAAACAGAACGGGGTGACTCAGGCGGTAACGCTTGGGATTTGGATTCGGAAGATGTTGGGTTCAAATATCTAGGGACTGACCGTCCTGATCTTAGGCTTTTCGCCGTTTCCACTGGTCGCTGCTACATTTCATTTTATTTCATTGCATCTCAGTTCTGTTAGAGGGTCGAAAGTATAAAGCAAGGTGGACACCGATGCTGTGTTCTGTGGCTTGACTTTGGAAATCTTCTATCTCGGCATCTGGTATAAAAATGGCCTTTCTGAAGGGCACGAACTCCTTGGAGAGGGGCTCTGGAAACATTTGTTAGTGTTCATCCCTAACCGCCCAGTGTCCCTCTTGCTCCATGGATTTCAGCCCTTGATAAAGGATGAAGTACCGAAGGGTCCCCCCTATCAACCCAGTCCCCTGGGGTTGTACTAAACGGATATTAAATGATATCAGTTAAATAACAAAAGGAGAGTTGCAACGAGTGTCAAAAACTCTCTTCGGCGATATCAAATATGCCTGAAACAAATTTACATCACTTTCAGTTTTTATATCAAATTCAGGTCAAATAGAGACAATTTGTTTATTCATTGTTGTTTAATTATTAATTCATTATATTAAAAGATTTATTTGTTCTCTTATATGCAGCTCCCTCTATAGCAAGGGATGCCAACGCAAAGTTAAAACCAAGTTACTCATATATTATGCCCTCAAAGCACAGCAAAAATGTGTTATCAAGCGATGGATTTATGTTATGACGAATCTTACACACTTGCCCACCACTCAGAAGTGAAGTAATACGATTGCAAACCTCTGGTTTAACTCTGCGTTGACTACCGCTGCTCTAGAGGGACGTAGACAATTTGTGCCTTCACCACATTGCATATGTCCCACTCTGCTCATGAAATATATGTAAACTCTTGGCTGGTCCGCACTGTGCTTGTGTTACTAGTTTTTTAACTTATATACATATATATGGCTCAAATCCTCTACAATGAACTCAAGCGAAGCACTAGCATGAATTTTAATTCTAACGAAGTGAAGTATTCTGTAAAATTCGGTCATGTGTGGGAAGAATTACATATGTATTATGACCTACATGTATATAAATAGTATTATTTTTATACTGCTAATAACATTTGTTGCAGAAAATGTAACTCATTATTATCACCTGTTTACTTTATCAGTTTAGTTAACTTCGTACAGAAACAGAAAGACAATTTCATTTAATTGCATACATGGCATAATATATGCTGCTGGGCTTTAACATTGCAAAGCCCTTAAGAGACGCGTTAAAACGATCCCATATTTTATCAGAAGGACGAGTATGAATCGTCGAAAATACTTCAGCAATACTAGCAGTGTCTGAAATTGATCATGGAGAATTGTAGGTTACTGAGAGCGCGGGATGTCATTCCGATAAATTCGTGCTCATGTCGGACAAAATGCATCCACAGTGAAAAATATGTGAGGTTAATAAACCACACAGACATGAAGGTCCCAATGGCACTGCCAAATAGCCATGCGAGAATATAGACTTCATTTCCGTATGACTGTCTGATCACACACAATGCGTTGCAACTTTAGTGGCCAGCACATCATTCAATTTTAATATTATTTTTAACCAGTTGAAGTAGGCTTTAAGAATATTTTAAAATAAATAGATTAATATGTGGTTAAAGAATCCTTCTTGTTTCAACAGGTGCGATTCTTGCTATTTGACAAATAGCTAATCTAATATGGTCTCACATTGTAAACAATTAATTAAAATAAACAAATTCTATCATGTTCTTATTATTTATATTTTCTACACTATCAAAAAGGATTAATTCGCATAGTATTAACTGATTCCAGTATCTTTGTAAACTCTGCATTCACTATTACTCATTTTCCAAAATAACTTTACTTCTAATATGCTATCCATTATACTATAATAATAATGCTAACGTTTAACAGAAGATATTTCTTTCTCCTGATGTATAATTTAAACGTCTCTACTCTTAGTACTTTACTACCATCAGTGTACTCGTAACCTGATACGATATAAAAATCCAATTCATAACAAGCTATATTTCCGGTTTGTTTCTCTGAGGCTATCTATAAAATAATTGTACACTCTTTAAACTGAAACTAAATACATGCACGTTATTAGCTTCAAACATTGCTACATAAAGTAATAAGCAATAATATTAAAGCATATCGTGCTAATACCAGAGATCTACTTACCGTGGTAATGTACAACTCGGATCCACTACATGCTCAGGCATGTATTAGTTCTGGCCTACAGGGCAGACGGCTGAAAATGATGCGAAACTTTCCCATTACCCAAGGGATTAATGACTAAAAATAAATAGTTATTCCATAATGTCGTTTAAGCACCCGATTTACTTTTGATTGTTCTAATTAACTCAATCATAAATATTAGAAGAAATCCGTATAGGATGCTGTACTACCATTTAGTCAATATCGAGCCAGAGCGTGCTTTACCAGCTTCTTACATGGTTTGTTAAAAGTAATAACAATGCTGTAACATTTAAATTGTTTTATTATTAGAGAAAACATTTACATGCCTTCAGTGTGGCTTCTACTCACGTCTACCATCTTCTGCCACACTTGTGGAAGGCGTCGTACACCATCTGCACGTCTATCTGTTTTTCTCTTAAAATGGCCACTCTATGGCAAGGATAATGACATCTGTTATGTGGTAATACTTCTCTTGATGCGATTTTTCAGTTTAACGAAAATGTTATAATTATAATCAAGGAGGGAAACAATGAGCTGAATGTTGTGGTTGTCAATTTGGAATCTTTCTGAAAGGCATCCCTGCTTTCAGGAAACATCAAACGTGCCACTGTACGATATGGCAATGTTGCTCCGGCCCTGATAACAGTTTTATGCACTACGAACAATTTATGTAAGGTGTTAGATAACTCACATTATCATCCTAAACTTCAAGCCATCACAGAGCACTACTGAATATCATTAAAACTGTCATCACTAACTGAACTAGCTCCTCTAATCTTACGTTGACAGCTTCAGAAATCCTGCGCCCACCTAATGACGTCATATTGCAGCAGTATTGCAGTATTCTTTTTATTTACACTTGTAAAAGAACTTGGAATATTAACAAATGTGAGGTATTAGAAGATTTTATAAAGATATTCAACTGCAAATGTTTCAAACTAAAAAGAAAAACCTATGCAGAAAGCAAATATGGAAAGTTTGTAAAAGCATATACCATAGCGATAGTGTGTATACTGGGTTCATTAGGGAATGATAACTATGAAGATGCAATGGTATCCTAAAACTTGAACTGATACCAGTAATTTGATTAAAAATGTGTCAGATCTTTTGTTAGTAACAGTCGCTAATGACATAGTATTTGGCATCCTGTAATTATCCTCCTTTTGCTCGTGAAAGTTTCAGTATTCAGGAAATTATATATCCTATGTTTTTCCTTTAATTGTAAACAATTTTCAAAAGACATTTTATCTAATATTTCAGAGACATATCAGTAAAGAAACATCTGACAGCTCTAGGATTGCTGTATCTTCAAATTATTTGCGGATTTTCTTTTCTTAGGAAATAGTTTAAAGAGAGACTGGATGGGATGTCAAATAAAATTAATACAAAAAAGAGAAGTACATTAAAGAAGATAAAGCCTTTTTTTAAGTTGAGAATAAACTCATTTGACTGATAGAACTAAAATAACCGTTATACAGTAAGAACAGTTTAAAAGTCTCGCAACTTATATCAGCCTATCAGTCCACTCTCCTCCAATTGCTGAGATTCCGAAAGCGACATATGAAGCGCCATTGTGTCTTCCAGGAAGTTTCGAGCAGAATTCTGACAGAGTCGGGCAGGTGTGTTGTACATTCGAGAGCGAGGTTTCATTAAACAGTGCAATAGTGTTTTGCAATGGTGAGATATTCATCTTCAAGGCATACATCAGGCAGTGACAGGTCTTCACACCCACGCGTGCCTGAGAGTGAATATTTATACATAATTTAAATAGTAATAATGATCAAATATTTTATGTGCCTGTAGTAGCAAGCAAGAACATTTCATGTATCATAAAAATGTATTTAGGCTACCTGGATGCATACCTTTTGACCCGAGGGAAAGACTTCCTATTGTAATCGTTTGTATTTATACTTGATGAAAATGGCCTCAGCAATATGTCTTTCCATTGTAACCAAACTAAGTGCATGCAGATGTTCGGCATGAGTAGAACAATAGGCCTTTTGTATTGTTAATTGCTGGATATGCTCGGAAATTCGTTAAAGTTACCATAGGAGCAGGTGTCGGCGATGACTTCATTACTTGATGACCATGAACTCTCCAATGAGAAGCCAAAGAGTTGAAGAATTTAAAGCGAGCGCGTTTGGGAGCACAAGAGCTCACCAACAATAGCCGAACATTTTGAAGGCTCAGTAATCCGTGGACGCTATTCTCTGAACCCCGTGAGCTCTCACGAACACCTGGGGACATTTTGAATTTAGTATAAGGGGAAACAACTTTGCAAACGCAGGCATTTCCAGAACGCGTTTCCAGATCACAGTTCCGACCTTCAGCTTAACCTTCTGTTATACTCAGTCCCAGATGCGGTCCGGACCTTCAGTTAACAGTGTAGGCAAATGAAAGACGAGAGGTACACAATGTAATTTTAGGGCGGTAGATGCAATGCTAGTTCTTGGGGCAGATGAGGCGCTTTTTAATAACTTCAGTGCAGATGCAGCTTAGTCATTTCTTAGGGAGCGAGGCACGCAGTGATATGAAACATTTCCTGATTTCAGTTCAGGCAACACCACGCAGTTCGTGGTGTTAATGTTAAAGAGGTAACGAACCAAGTGACCATCATTAAATTTTCGTGTGAATAAACACTTCTAGACGTTTAATGAAGCACTGTCGTATGGTTTGAACGTTTTCCTTCCATCTCCCTTCTCTCATGACTGCGAGGGCACAAAGGGCAACTTCGGGCTCCCGAAAGACCCGGGGTACAAAGTGAGGCCCTCGGGTAGATATTCTACTGCGACATCGTCGACACACCATCTCACATTAAAACCCGCTTCAAGGCACAGAAAATAGCGTGGCAAAACGAAACAGGCACTTAGACGTAAGTTCGCTAATATCCCGGTTCCAATATGAAATTTGTTAAAGTTAGTCAGAAGTTTAATGAAATAGATTCTGTGACTGATCGAAGACGTAATGTACTCGCCGAAGAAAAAAATTGACGAAATAACTTCCATTAAAGCCTTCCTTGTTTCATATATTCAAGTAATTCTTACACATTGGGGGTGCTTAAAACAAACAGTCTGAACGAAGTTAGTTCCATTAGTCATTTCAGTGTTAATAATCGTACTTCTGTAGGGTTTCTGTTTTAGATTTGCCCATGCAATTTAGGCAAGGAGACGGCCATGTTCTCCTACTGTGTAAATATAATTGTTTTCATTCTTTTTAAGGTCTGCTTATTTCCTAGCTTCCAAGTTTTCTAGTCTCCTCTCATTGACATCTTTTTAAAAACGTTGATTTTTAAAAGGCTGAACCTCTTGCAATTTTAAACAAATCGCAGACATACAGCTTTGATGGTAATACGTTGCAACCATCATAGAGCCTACTCGCGATTTCTTGAAACTTCCTGAAATTCTGATATACCGCGTGGTTGCGATGGGAGCTAACTCTTGTTATTATTAACAGAAAATTGTTAAATTATTACATCTGTGATTATCTAGGGAATCCTACTCTATAGCGGTTTAAAGGAGCAAACTAAATTAAAATGCATGTCTATGATTCAAGATAGCAGAGATTCGGTCACATATTTATTAAAATAAATTAATTATATGATACAATTAACTGACATATTTGTGCTGGGTGACGCCCACGAAGAGATGTGGTGAAAACGTTCTCTTCCCTAAAGCTTCTACTCGAAGATGCACACGCTAAGTGTTAGTGTCCTGTTTTGAAATCCCCCACTCCGCACGCTATATAACTTTCACCCCTGTTATTCATCCACGGTCAATCCTCAAAGTAAGATGACAGCCCAGCAGTGTAACTGAACATTATGGTATAATAATGTGTTAACAATATTCTCCATCCTTGTTAACACATTATTATCAGCTCTATGTACCTCAATATGGACGCTAGTATTTACGTCTACAAAAACGTATGTATTCGTTCTGAAATATTTCTTTTTTAAGAGGTAGACATTAAAAAGAAATATTCCTTCGTTTCTCAATAATGCGCTTTCAACTAAAATAAACTTAGATCTCCTATTGTAGACAACCCGAGCCAAATTAATTCCGACTATTCCCTTAAGAGATATGGAGTGGTTGGAACTGGGAAATGAAGACAAGGAGGCGCGTTTACCTCTAGGGCGCTCCTCATTCTATCCGTCAGATCTGCGTTAACTCACACTACAAATAGACTCCGGAAGTTTAGCCCCTCTCACTAGTTTACTGATAGGTGAAGTAATGTAAGTGAAGTACACAAGAAAACAAGTAAATAAGTGACAGAGGTTAAGCTTCGAAGTCTAATTATTATAAGTTCAATTGTAAGCTCAAGTAACACGGATGAGAAATTATAGTCTGTCATTAGTAATGTGTATCATTTTATCAATAATCAATAAGAAATAATGCACTCGGATATACAATTTTATGGTTGCTTCTGGGAAGTTTTTCTTGGTTGTAGCGGGTGGACAGCAATATTGGTTGGGACCTGGGGCATTTCGTCACCTATCTTCATGATGCAAGAGGTCGCTGATACAGAAAAATCATATCCAGCTGTATACACTCTGGATTTTTAAATTGTAAACATATTTCTTTCAAAAAATCGCCAAGGAAAATAAAATATTATTATTATTATTATTACTTTAGGACACTTAAAATTTTAATGAGTTTCAATTGTTATGGCATCTTTTGTTTTTTTTTTTATCGTTCCCAGGTAACCTAAATTGTTGTTTGAAAATTGAATGAATAAAGAAAGTGCACTATTGCTGCAGGGATATTCGACAACAGATTAATAATGCATAATTCAGCCTTCTCCCTGATTTACTTCGCTTCAGTCGACTTCCGGGTTTTGTGATTTATGTTTAGGAGAAAAATCACTATAGTATTGCAAGCCTGATGTTTTGGGGGGAAAAAAATAATATTCAATCGTTGTTGAAAATTCCGAACAAATCTCTGAATTATACATAACTGTTAATGCTTAATATATGGTTTTTATGTTAATGACTTAATTTAATTATGCTTAATTTGAGAAACTGCTTAAGTAAAACAATGTATTGCTTGTAAATATTCAATGCGAAATATTAGTAGTTTCCACTCAAACATGATTTTCATGTTTAATTGAGGGTACTGTGTTTTTCTCTATAACTTTACTTTGTTTCAAAATTAAGACAGGGCTCATTTTTATTTTATTTATTTATTTTTTTGTTTAAAGTTCATATGTATTGAAGTGAGAAAGGCTGAATGGTAAATCATATACTTATTAAAAACACTCTCAATAATGCCAAAATAATTCTAGGTTAAAAATAAATTAAAAATTCTATTTAATTTTAAAAAAAAATTGCTTACTAATTATTTTTGCGCTTGTTTTAACAAATAGCAGCTAGTTTTTAAAAAATGTTCATTAATTCTGAAACAAAAGGAAGATAATGAGATAGAACAAAACATTTTTTTTTAATTAAGGGGTTCACGATGATGTTACAGGGCATATAAAATCTTCATTCAGCTCGTTTTCTTTAGTAATAGTGGGGGTGGTTTACAAATTGTTTTAATTACAAATCTCTTATAGTAATTAAATATAAAGTTATCTTACACTTTTCTAATGTGTTAAAATATAGTTTATTATAAATAACTGTTTTCTTTATTTTGAAGCTCTAGTGAAACTTGTCTTTCATAGTAAACATTTTATATTTTATTTATTGGACTCCTAATGCCTCCGTTACTTACAATTTTAAAATGAGAATGAGGATGTATTTATAACGCTATTAAAACGTAGCTGCATTTTATTTTTTCATACTTTTTTATCGCTTCGTATGAACCAGATATATTTTTGACTTGCAATCCTCGCCATAGTTATTTTATCTAAAATACGAAGTGGATTGAAAAAAGCTCAGTACTTGATTAACTTTTATATAGAATTTATGCACCTCTTTGGCTAAACATATAAATACATACAAACGCACAATCAGTGTTGATGTTGACAACATAAGGCTGACATGTCATTTTTGGTTATTCTCGAAACGCAGATATTACCGCTTTTATTGAAAGCATTGAAATTTAACGTGGTGCAACATTGATTTTCATGGGTAATTTACGTCTTAAAAATTACAAAAGTTTATTAATCAAATTAAGCGAATAATAATAACAATTATTATTATTATTATTATTATTATTATTATTATTATTATTATTATTATTATTATTATTATTATTATTACCAAAGTTTAAAGCAAGCAAAACGGTTAAAACAACAGAAATATCCGCTGTGCATATTTGTCCATAACACCTTCGCTTGATTAGCAATAGAATAAATGAGGAAAAGTGTGAAAATATGAAATGTTGTATACACTTTCGAAATAAGTTTTACTACTAATATAGCCAATTTATTTAATTTTAAACTGTGATCAAATAATACTTTGTAATAGTCTTTGATTTCTATGATATTGCTTTATTTTGGAGTTTTCTTTATTCATTTCAGATAAATGGTTATAGCTGAACGAAAAATGTTGATATTTTCTGATTCCAAACCTAATGAAACCTTTGAAAATGTTCCTGGTTTTCTTTCATCATGCTAAACATTTTCAGGATTCAGTGTAAAACATAATTTTTCACAATTCTTATAAAAATTAAGTTTTAGGAGTTGTAATCATAAAATAATATGGTTTACATTTTTAAAAACTCCAATGTAGATTTTTACATACTTATATATGATTAACGTTATAGGCATAATGACATAGAAAGAAATAGTGTAAAAATATACTAATTTAACTTCTGCATTTTGCTCTCATAGCAAGTTTCTGAACCATATAGATTTTAAAATGATGCTGAAACGAATGTTTAGGTTTCAGCTTCACAACCACCTCAAATATTTACGCAGCCCAGGTCATGATAAATGAAGGTAAGGGATTTGTACCTTCCTAAGAAATGCTGGGAAGTTCTACCTTCGAGATTAAAAGCAGACACACACTAGGTTAGGTTAGGTTAGGTTAGGTTAGGTTAGCAGCTGAACTCGTGTTATGTTTTACAGCTATAAAGAAAAAGTTTCGTGCCGTATGGATTCAATGAGTGGAGACTTTTACGCAGTTCAAAGAGGCGTTTGAACGCCGTTATTTTGGAAAATAATAAACTCTATTTTAAGGGTTGTCTAAAGTCTTATAAGCTCGCCTACAAAAATTGAGACATGACAAACATAAATAGACCGTTTGTGGCGACATGAAAGTGCTTATTCTTCTTCTAGGTGATACCGTCCTTGGCACCCCATCAATTGCGAGGAATTAATTAGAATATGTATAACATTTTATTTTAGCTAGCTGTAAAGAAAGGTTTCTTTAAGTGTGCAAAAATGTCACGAAAAGCAGGAATTCTAGATCGGACAGCGGAGGGACCGTTTTGACAGACAATAGAATAAATGCTTTATTTTGTTCATTGGAAGGGGGTTGCTTGCCCAGGACGGGTAAATTGGCAAAGAAGAATGCTGTTAATACTTGTGCTACCGTTAAGGTACTTTGAACTCTAACGTACGGCAGAAATTGAAATTGAACGCTGGAGGAACCGCCATGTTGTTACATTCAGATAATCTGACTAGCCAATAATATGAGAATTGCATGAAATCACCGATATCCTATAAGGATGCCTAAATCTATAGTGGCGTGAAAATAGAGCGTCCCTGTATCACGTGGTCAAGCGAGTATTATTGAGTATTTAAGGACATGAAACCGCTTTATATATATATATATATATATATATATATTCAGGATTCGGGAATCACAATCTAGTCTGGAAAACTCGCACTGGAACATCGATTCTGCTCGGCGCTTCTTCCCAGCAGTCAGAAAACTACTGTTAGTCAAGCATTATAGCTCCGCGTGTCTACTAAACATCTCATTACTGCGATCCGAATAGAAACGCCCTGGTATGCACTTTTTGTCGAATAAACGCCGTCAACTGGCAGATAACAAGGTGTTCTTTTTCGTCAACTCCTCAACTTTAATTCCCCTCACTCAACCCATAACTATGAGGTCCCAAAAATCAGCAACATCCCCGTAGATTAACAAGAAGAGTTATCGAGTGGTGAGCTGTATCGCAAATAATCAAATTTCCATCACAATTCCTCCCGCCACCTATAACTCCTTCATAGACCAAGTCAAGATTTACTAAACATCTCTGTTTCCTTTGTGAATGATATAGCAGGACTACATCCGAGAAACGGGCAGGAAATTATAGACTACAAAGGAGAGAAGAAATCTCTTACTAATGTCCTTCTCCCACATTTTCATATTAAACTAGGCCTCGTGAGGCAATTTGTAACTGAGCTGAACAAGAAACTTGACTGTTTCCATTTTCTTCTTACAAAGTATATATTGGTGAACTCAAGCGGGATGTAATGCTCCCACAGCCAGTGCCTAAAGTGGAAAAGTCAATATGCTTAGCATGTAACACGTTGACAGAAAAAGGTCTGAAAACCAGAGGACTACGTATAAGGAAAGTGTGAAGCAAATATTATATAATTTTAAAACTATTATAAGGAATGAGCGTTAAAATGACTTTTATCTACAGACATGTTGATTATTTTCCTGTAATATTGGCACAGTACGTGAGGAAGAAGGGAGTTTTTTTTTGATTGATTTATTTATGGACGCTCTTTAACATCTCAGGTCATTAGCGTCCCATTCAACTCAGGGCGTGAAACGGCCGACAAATTTTGCTCAGAGGCCTCTCTTTCAGGCTTGAGGTTCTTTTTCGTGCCGTAAATGTACGACACGGGACCCACGGCTTTACATTCCTTCCGAAGAAAGCCATACTTAGGATTTTTACGCCCGAAAAAAATCCATCGGTCCTGGCCGGGTTCGAACCCGCGATCTTGGAAGAAGGGAGTGATTCACAAATGCTTTATCCTTAACAGTGCGTAAATTTTCAATTGGCTTAATTGTTATGCCTAAGGCAAATCCTGCTATTCGGTTTACTCACCGAAAATAATTGTAATTTTCATTATTCAAATGTAATTCAATAAGAAACAAAATTTTACCTGTATTTTTCATGAAGTAAGTACCGCTCACTCAGGGTCTCAAGGGATTTCTTGGGAAAGAAAATACTTGAGCAGCGGTAACCAGTGGCATCTCATCTACCTTCCCTGTTTTTCATTAGCATATTTTTCTTGCGCCCACGAACAGTGATCACTCGTTCTTTCTCGATTTCTCACCATAAAACACCCGCTTCATTGAGTTGAATTACAAGAGCCTATATAATGAAAACCCCTACAGAAATATCCGAAAAATTAATGAAATATGTATTAACCAAAATATATATTCATTTGTGCATAAAAGCACCGCCACGGGTGGCCGAGGTCGTTAAGGCATGGACTCGTGAGCGGGAGGTCTGCGGTTCGAATCCCGCCAGGACCGTCCTCCCTGACTGGGGTTTTTTCCAGGTTTTCCTCAGTCTTCATAACTGGCAAATGCCGGGGAGGTACCTAAACTTAGGCCTGGAACGCTTCCTTCCTTAAAAAAAAATCCTTTCCCTATATCATTTCATTTCATGTATCATCAGTGTCCACCGCCTGTGGTGCCTCTGTAGTAAAAACGGGCGTTAAACACTACTGAAAAAAAAAAAAAAATTTGTGCATAAAGTTGTAGAAATGTGTGTTAAAATAATATCATTCATAAGTATCCTTTTGCCTCCACATCAATATGTGCGTTCACCCCATGTACAACATCTAGATTTTATTTACAAAATTTGACTATATATGACAGGAGAAAGTTCAATAAGTCAAGATAGGGGAAAAGCGGGGTAGCAAACATTTTACCTGTTATGCTCATATACTTGGATGTACGCTGTAACTTGAATATATTTGTTGATAATTTCTGCCGCGCTCCACCCGCAGGCTATTTCAATATATCAAAATGCAGAAAGTGGAATTCTTAACATAAAATGTAAAACATCCCTAAATGTCTTAAGAGATGTCCATTTGCCCCCATGTCCCCTTGCCCCATCCATATCCTACCTAACACTTGGACACTACAAAAATGATTTACAATATTCTCGAAACTGTAGCCACTGGGTGTAGCATTCGACTTTTCCTACCTCCTTGTTGATTATGGTCAATGGCCACGAAAAGGTGATTATGAATAAAACAGGCCGTGATTCTACGGTACTGAGTTTAAAAATCACAAACTAACGATTATCTTGATCAAGGCTGGTGATCTTATATCCTTTCCAACTTGAAATATAAATATTTAATGTAAATTTTGTGCTGATACACCTTCCTAAAATTACATTATTCGGAATCGTGTGTTCAAACTCGTCCAAACCGCTACGGGTGGTAGAGGTGGTTAAGGCTCGAACTTGAGCGGGATGTCTGTGGTTCGATTTCCACTAGGATCGTGCTCCCTGACTGAGGTTTTTTCTAGGTTTTCCTCAGTCCTCATAAATGGCAAATGCCGAGGAATTACCCTAGATTTAGGCCTGGCATACTTTTTCCTTGAAAAAAGACATTATTTCACAGTTTATCGTTTCATAGCATGTATCTTCAGTGTCTACCGCCTGTGATGCCTCAGTACTGCGTTAAACACTTTTCAAAAAACACGTTCAAAATATTGCACGTTAGAAAGTTATATCATAAATAGCTTTTAGAACAGTAGCAGCAATAGATGTGATAGGTTTCTAGTAATCTAATTAGCACTTAATAGGAAATACATAACAAAAATAATTACGTGAGTGCAGCATTACGGATTCAGCCAAATATATAAAACACATTCTTAATTTGTACAGAAATACAAATAAGTTAAAATAAGGAGAAAACACGAAAAGATTGACATATTTATAACGCCTTTTACTGAAGAGAAGCAAAAGGTGCCCTTCTCTTGAATAAATGAATAAGCATGGCCTTCTCTCATATTCTCTTTGTTTTATATTTTCATCTTTTCAAAGTTTCTCGTACATTAGATTAGATTCTAGCTCTCTCTCTTATTCCATGTTTCATAATTATATTGTTCTTAAGAAAGAAATCGGTATTAAAGAAACATAATTTTTAATGTTTTTCAAGGAATCCTTTTAGCCAAGGATTTTTATATGTTAAATGCAAACTAATATAAGTTAAGAAGCGTTTATTATTCTAACTGCGATACTCACTGACATCTGAACTAACAAACAAGATTCTAACAAATCGTAGAACAATTTTTCAAAAACACTTTGTCCCTCAAACTTTCATAACATTTTCCCGGCCTTCGGAGCACATAGTAGGCAATATAACATCTAGTCGCAATTCGTAGGTTTTTATAGCAGGGACATACTTTAAAACACATAGAGAACTGGAATACTTTTGCCGAACAGCTTTTAAATGGTTAATCGCCTCAACTTAATCAATTTCAATTTTATTGCAAGAGAATTCGTTCTTGTGTGGCGTGCATACGTCCAGTAAATCTCGAAGGAGGTCTGAATGGGCGTAGTATATTACTTTTTACGGCGATACAATCAGTTAGAGAAATTGTCTCTACTATTACCCTCTAAATTGTACATAATTTATTCATTAATTCCTCTGAGACGGCCCGCTGAGAGATAGTGTGCCTGCAAAGAGGTCACGAAGAGGGAATAGCTTTGTCTAATCTTCTTTACATTCACATAGAGTTGGTGAACAGCTATGCAGCAGTTGATTTTGCGGCCAAAGTGGAACACAAAAGTATAGATACAAAACGTCTGAACATGCTGAGAGATCGAGATTAATCCACATTTTATGATTATTATTTATTGCTTTTGTTTCGGTATTATCTCTTTTTGTAGTTCTGCATTTTTCTATCGCACATCTAATTTACAGTTTACATCTATCCAAAAAGTTTAAGGATTTTTCTTGTTTTATCGTTTTTTTAATAACAAATTTATTATTATACTTTGTGCAAACAAAAGAAGATGCATTAAAAAAAGGGACAGCTACAATATCTAGTACAGAAAATGTGTATATTCCACAGTATTGAGAAAATTGTATATTATGACATTTGAATAGTGTTTAACGCCCGTTTTTACTACTGAGGCATCACAGGCGGTGATATTAGTTTATAATTTTATACTTTATTACATGAAAATGTGTTAAGAAAGGAACGAAGCGAGTTTCGTAATTTTTATAAATATAATAATTGTATAATATTATAGACGAGTTTCATATATCATTTTATATATCAGAAATGTAAAAGGAAATTATTTAAATAAAATAAATATTAATGTACATTCTAATAAATTACACTGAAGCCAATGTCTTCTTCTATTATACTCATACTTAATAGTATATAGGTCGTCGTGTCTATTGTTATTGTTGTAAGCGAAGATGTGTTTACCGTTAGAAGATTTAGCCGTTAAACTCAAAAGACTTAATCTTCACTAATATCGAGAAAATCTCGTTTCTTCTCGGAAAGAATTCGACAGATTTAATTTTGGATAAACAGTAAAATATCGAGGATATTTCTGAAACAGCTTAGCTTTTTATAATTTATTTATTCATTTAGTAGCTAATACTAATTTTTAATTTTATATTTATTCTATCTTTATGTATTCTGCACTAAAGATCAAATAACTGCTTTTTTTTCAGAAATATATAAAGTGTTTCCTGAATATTGTCACAACACGTTATTCAATTTTAAGACAATAGTTTAATAATGAAAACAATTTAACACTGACGTGTTACAAGGTATTCATTATCATTGACGTGTCGTAAATTTTACGACATTTATTTACGTTATGATTTCAGCAGTTATATTTTGTTTTACCGCCACGGGTGGCCGAGGTCGTTAAGACGGACTCTTGAGTGGGAGGTCTGGGGTTCGAATCCCGCCAGGACCTTCCTCCCTGACTTGAGGTATTTTCCAAATTTTCCTAAGTCCTCATAATGGAAAATGCCGGGGAATCACCATAAACTTAGGCCTGAAACGTTTCCTTTCTTAAAAATCCTTTTCCAGTATATCATTTCTTTTCAAGTATCATCAGTTTCCACAGCCTATGATGCCTAAGTAGTAAAACCGGGCATTAAACACTATCCACAAAAAATATTTTGTTTTAAAGTTAACATGACAAATAGGTTTGTGTTATTCGAATCTACCTTCATTTTGAACAATATTAGCTGCAATGAATTTGAAATTTACAACGCAATAACGCTTACGTTACTTTTCTCTTGTTCATGAGTATGATGCATATAAATGTTCAATTGAAGAATCACAAACACATCGACACATGATGTATTCACAAGGGCTCTGTGTTTAGAGCAGAATGGTTGGTGCATCTCAAATAGTAATCATAATCATCATAATCCTCCATTTTTTCGGCCCGATTCTGCATCCTGTGCGTTTCTGTTGGTTCCTTGAGGAGCTTCGGCAGGAATTTCAATCCCCAGGATGTTCAGCAATTGATTGTCGCAATGATCTTGGAAGGTTTTTCATTGTTAGTCGACGCTGAAGCCATGAAACCATTAGTTGTTCAGATAGGGCAATGAGATGTTCGCTGTGGTCAAGGATTATTGTTTCTCTCTCCGATGTTATAAGCAAGGGTAACTCGAGAATTCAGGTTGCAGTTGTTCATGCCTCTACAGAACACACGAAGAGGCCAACGCTTCGTCTTTCGATTGGTGCAGTGATTGCGTCACATCGGAAGAGTGTGGACTGTTCCCTTAGTGGAGTTAAAGAATTCTTTGATTTGCGGCTTGTTTGTCAAGTTGGATATGTGTTGTTAAAACTGCAGTACGTTCTTGTTTGCCTTAGACTTGTAGGAAACAAGTGTTTGATTTCTAACAAAACATCAAAAATTTTATTTCATATTTAAGAATGTTCATTCTAAAAGGACATCGGGCTTTGAATGTCAAGAATTGTTCGTGAATTGTAATTTAAGACCCAGGTTTGTAGCAATTTCTGTAATTTTCAACAAAACTCTAACCAAACAGCTCGAAAAGGAACAATTTGTCCTTTTCCTTTTTTCTTCATGCGTTGCCTTGTCATCAGATCTCAAGCTATTAAAAGATATTCAAATCTCTTGGTACTCATAGCCGATCTATATCTATCTCCACACAACTCGAGATTTAATATAATTCTCGAATTTAAAGGATTGTCTTTCAAAGCTGCAAACAGAACAAGAACCCCAAGCAAAGCATTTAATTCATCTCTAAACACTTATGAAATAGTACTATTTATGTGCGATATTTTGATCTTTTTTACGTTATTTCTGAATTCATATATGTAGTAACTGTATTCATCGTGTCATTAGCAATAAATTATTTGCAGTACTACAAAGACACACTCAATGTTGTGCGCTATTCTTTGGATCCTGAGAGAAGTAATTGTATTTCGGGTTAGATGCATTATAAAATCACATGCTATTGCATTTACACGCGTTGATGAGGTACCAGATGTTCATTTTTAGAACCAGTCACTTTCACTAACATTGTTATTAGAAATGGATTTTTCTTGGACCCCTGTCTTCAGTTTCGCTGTCCACATCTTTAGAATTATCATCTTCTTCTGCTTCCTTTCCATTTCCGCAAACTTTTGCAGTAATTTTGATTTAAACTCCGTATTGTCAGTTGATAGCATCTTAAATTAAAAGTGTAATCTGCATTATTAATCCAAAGGTTACTTTAAAAAACATAAAATGTTTTAATCTCTTGGTGTATAACTTCTTTGAATGGTTCTATTGAGAACTTTTTCCCTCAATAGGTCCCTTAGAAAGAAGCTCAGTGGCGTTATATCGGAAGATCAAGGTGGCAGAAACGTTTTTCGTGGTCCATCACATTTAATTCTTGATCCTGCCTACACGGTAAGCCCGTATTTTTGCTTTCTTGCTTATCTGTGGCTCGTGGAGGAATAGTATCTTGGGAAAGTCATCGTAATAATTTTGGTGGTGATGCTGGCTCGTTTATAGACTCTTTAGGCAAATTTAGCCCATCTGAACGGTACGTGAGTAGATTCCCTGTTAGCTCTTACCTTTTAAACCATTTCTGGAAACAATACTTTGATGGTAAATGCCTTTCACCAAATTTAGTACTAAATGTAGTCTAACATGCTTTAATGGAGCTAGTTTGTCAATATTTATGAACGAGGAACAGCACTCTACAGTTGTTTACACTGTTAATCATGTAAAATTCCAGTCACAGCTGCCGAGATGCGATGACGCGAAATATAGACAAATGAAGATTACTGGACAAGTCTAATATATCGCTATTCCATGTTGTTTTGTACTGTTAAAGATGTGTGTGTGTGTGTGTGTTTGTAAACTATTATCTAATAACATATTTTTTAGGCATTGTGGCTTTAAAACCATATGATCTCTATTATGTGCTTTCATAAATCCACAATTTATAATATTAATGCAATGAAAGACGTAAAAAGAACGAACTTGTAAGTTTTTTTCAGGTGATGTTTTTAGTACCAAAAGAGTTGCATTTTAGTTGCGTTTCTTTTGTGTTCCCATGGCGTATGATTTCTTATGACAGTAATTGCAATTTGAAATGCTGCCATTTATTGCTGAACGACTGATTTCACCTAGAATTCCAATCAAGTCAAAAGTTTGGCAAAGGAGGTAAAAATACGGACAGATATTATTGAACTAGTGTGATTTCCAGCGGAAAAGCTGCCTTTTGCATACGACTGAAAGTAACAGAAAGACTAGCTCTTGATGGAAACAGTAAAAGGAAGTTCAAATTGATTTAATTTTAAGTAAGGATTTTTTCACTGAAAAGCAATCAAAACATGTATCAATACATTCTTGACATGTATTTCTTTTATTCATTTTTTCATACAGACTCCACTCTGTATGCACTCCAAAATATTATCTACATTTTCATTAAAACATGGAATAATATTCAATATATGCTTTTGCATATATAATGAAATGTAAAAACTGAAAGAATATTTTTTAAATAGAAAAATTGTGAAAATGAAAAACTGGCCTGCTTTGAAAAAGCATGACTATCGTTAAAGTTAATAAAATTAAGGTTGAAAATGTTAACTTTATATTCTCCTCATTAAATTGTGTTTATGCGGTATTTAGCTACACAAAATATCATTATTAATTTTATGTAATCCTAAATAATTCATGACCAAGATTTGTATGCTTAAAGATAAGGCTATAGTAGTGTTGAATAGCTTTTTCTGTTTCTTCTGATTTACACAAGGAGATTTCTTACATTGTGATCTAAAGCGTGTTGTCAGCGAATTTACCAGCATAACAACGACCACATAAATAATCGTGTTATCTACTAGAAGTTAGGAAATTGGGAAGAGCTATAAGAAATCCAGGAAAAATATATATCCTGTTCTTAGAGATAAACTAAAGGAGAGAGCCAAGAAGAATAAGGAAATAGAAAAGAAAAAAAAAAAATAACCAAGGTATGTTTCTCTTTCTTTTGTTTCGTTCCTTATTTGTTCCCTTCCTAAAAGAAAATCAAAAAACCTAGTCTCCATATTTCACAGAATAAGATAGATACTACTTTTTTAAATTTTTTGAAAAAAAAATTAATGTAATTTTTTTCTAATTTTGAAATAGGAGATAAGAAAAGCAAACAAAAATAAAGAAAATATGTTTCTCTTTCTTTAGTTTTTTTCCCGTTCTTTATTCCCTTCCAAAATAACAATAAAAAATTATTTTTCACAATCACCAGAAGAACGATAGATATAACCATTTTTCCATTTTCTTGAAGATAAATTCCTATTTTGAAACAGGTATGTTTTGAATTGCAGATAATTCAGTGATGCCACACTTGTTTCGTTTCTCTTTTAGTTTTACGTAATGGCATCCACATATACGTTCAATATATAATAACTAAACTACATTGGCCCCTGTAGCTGCTTGATCATGAGTTTTGGGACAATTTGGTACAAGATCTTGTGTTATATCCGTCGTATTTAAATATTCCAGTGCTGGATATGCAACGAAAGCCGCAGTGTTCTATCTGAAAGCAACGTAAGGCACCCCCCGTGCCTCCCACCTTCCCTCCTCCTTAAAGTGTCCATATTGGGGGCGTAAGTATAAACGGCTGTCTATGAGCATAGCTGAAGTATGAGTTCCACCTCTGAATTACCACTCCATTCATTACTGTCCGCGATGGTCTCATCTGTAGAAGAACTGAACGTTGCCCTTGAAAAAATAAATTGTACAATCAAAAATAAATAAATAAAATAAAATAAGTGGAAATTAAGATTGTATATCCAGATTCCAGTCTTTCAATGGGATACACAAGAAGATAACTGTGAGCTGGCCAGACAGCAATATTCAGGAATAACATAAAAGAATGTGCACCAAGTTCAAATTTGATAGTTTCAAGCAGGGAGATTAAGAGAAAAAGAGCAAATAACTTTGTGGCCTCACACAAGGAGCCCAAACAACGACAAGCCGAAGAGATATGTATAGAAAAACAAAGCTGTGAATATTGAATATCGCAAGAAGGGGTAGAATGCAACATGAGGATGTAATAAAAAGACAAGTTCGCTAACATAATCCAGAGCTTCAAGAGAAGAGGAGTAGACCACGTGATATTGCTCATCAAAACCGATGAATTTACGAGTTTATACTTGCGGCAGAAAAAAGGAATCACTGCAATGGATAAGAGTGGAAGAAAGAAAGGGAAAAAAATCCTACTTATATATATGGAAATTATTTTTTTAGGTATTTTGATTTATTGCAATGTTAATATATGTGTTTTAAGGTAAAAAAATCATGTAAGGATTAAAAAAAATTAATGAATTTATTATTCTTCCTATAATTCCTTTATGCTTTAAAAATAAATCATGAGTTTTGGTTCAAAATATATTGTTTTTTATTTTGTTTATGTTAATAATGAATATTGAATGTTGTAAATATTTTGTCAAAAAGTAACCTTCAGTTTAAAGAGGGAATATGTGTACATTTCAATGAATTATTTGGAAGAACTTCCCGGTATCGTTAACAGGAAGTTGCTTTATCTAGTTGCCTTGATAGTAAAAGTACGTTGTCATCTGGAGTCTACTATGCAACGATTATTATTATTATTATTATTATTATTATTATTATTATTATTATTACTATTATTTTAGCATGTAGATATCGTCGTGACAACAACAGTCAGCCGACATTTGGAGCTTAAACGTTAGGCATCCTACCTATGTTCATGTATAGCTGGAATCCCTCACTATACTAGGCTTAAACCGATACAAGCGAATAAAAATGTGTAGACTCTTATTCTTTTGGTAGAAAATCTCATGACTTAATTATTAAAACAAATATTTCTACATGGATAAGGATAAGGACAACAGAATTGGAGAAGAATAATTTGGAATTTCGTCCAATCTGACGGCGCATTTTGTTCCTACCTCCTAAAAAGTGCCTCCGGGATGAAGGGGTGAGATCAGGATACACCGGTCAGGTATACTTGAGGCTGTACGTTAGGACAGCAACTTCTCTAAGCGCAAATCTACCGCCACGCCGCGCAGCACTTGCCTGGCGCTTTCCATCCTTCAATATAGAACTGTAACAATGGAATAAAGTTTTGCAAACTTTGTAGAAAGGAAGTACCCCTGTTGCATTTGCCTAAGTGACCAGGATAAATCACCACCCAAGATCAGGACGATTGACCCCCTGGGATATAAGCTGGACATGTCCTGAATGCGAGTTCCGAAGTCCTCTCCTGGGTCATTCCGCTCAGTTTAGCGATCTTACTAATTATGTAAATTCTAAGGTGTCGCGGAGTAATTTCTAAAACTGGAATATTCAATCAGCAGTGATGTATTATTCAGTTATTTCCACATTGCTTATCTTTCCTCACCTAAACTAGAGCAAAAGAAAGTAGTATTTTGTTTAGATTATCCAGAGGTCATAACTGTGTTACGATGTAATAAAAGTTCATGTTCTGTGTACACAATAAGCATTTCCTGTACTCTTGTAAGTAATGTCGCGTTTTTAGAGCCATAACCATAGTAACTTTCATATAAGATGTGAATTTATTTGAATAACATTCAGCATAAAAGTTCAAAGTTTATATCTATTTCCGTTCACTGGCTTTCTTAAACTCAGTAAGAAAACCATAAAAAATGTCGTCAAGTCTCTAGTTTTATAACCGGTTGCACCAAAATTTCATGTGAAAAAGATATACCTATGAATAGACAAATTCCCGAATGTTTTGCTCGACCCCTTTTAAGACCTCTGGTCTATCTATACGAACCGTTAACTAAATTATCTTAGTTAAAACACAAAAAGGCGGATAAACTTAAACTTGTTTTTGCGTATCTATAAGAAATTATATCCAGTTTCAAGAGCTAATATTAAATGTTTAAATTAAAGCTTTGCTTTGAACAACATCGACATCTAGTCTATCGAACATTTCCCATGGCAGACGCGGCCGTTCAGGAATGAATGAATGGATAATACAAACTGAATTGATTTGTACAAATTTGTCATGCGTTACTTCCCCCATTTCTGCGATAAAGGGTTCCACTTTGTTGCATAGTGGTTGTTATTTTCTATAGAAATCACTTCAGGGAATACTTTGAGCCAAAACAACTGAGAGCAAAGCGAGCTCACACTCGGGGCTAAAGCTATTTCATATTGCTTTCTGGACATAAGCACGGTATCCCAGTTGTCGTGTGAAATGCTTTTAGGTGATGGAACGATTATGGAATGTATTTAGATTAACCTTTCATATCCTTCTTTTGTTCAGGCGTAATTACTTTAATAAATATTTATGTTGAAACCATAAGATATATATATATATATATATATTTTTTTTTTTTTAAAAAATCAGTATTTTAAACACTCTGAGATACAATATTATTTTGTTATAATAGTAAACTTTTTGTGGAAATTCCCAAAAGTTGGGATGTCTCACCTCTAATATTGGAAATCGTCTTTCATGTTTTTGTCCTCGTTACACGGCAGCTAGTGGGGTCGACAGTCAGAGCAGTAACTCCAGACAAACGGATGTAATATGTGCGCAGCTGATTCAAGTTTTCATAACTACAATGAAAATAGCAGGTACCTTATCACAGAAGATGTTGTAGTATCTGTGTAGACAACTGTCGGTTACATGCACCAGTTTTCATTTTTCAAATTTGAGTCAATTTAAACTTGAAACCATACAAGGTCACTGATTTGCAAGAATTTCGGGCACACCCTGATATTCAGGCATATTTATGAAATTGGAATTTATTTACATTAATTTATTCATGCTTAATATTCTATACTAATGAAGCATTTTCACCCACCGATTTTCTCTTCATGCAACGAGGTTTCGTGCATAAAATTGGAGTTTTCTGTACTTCATGAAACAAAATCGTTCTCTGTTTCCGCAACAGCTATATAAACCATTTTGTTAGATTAACAGCAACGAAGATATGCTTTAAATGTTGGTAAAAATGTATATTACAGAGCTGATGATTGATGCCGTAAGCCGTTTCACAAGTGTTAATCAAGTGATATGTAAATTGTGTGCCTTGGCATTGTTGCATTACAAGGAAATGTTTCATTGTCTTTTTCTAAGGGGAATATTACATGAATTGACGCTTAGTGTCTACCGAGTTTCGTATCTTATAACAAGACTGTAAAGAAACACTTCATCTTTATTCTCATTATGCCGCGCTCCTCGATGGTTTCATTAAATTTCTTCGTCGCTGGCAGAAGAGATTCAGTTGTCTAGGTAACTAGATTAAATAATGAGTACGAGTCATTGTAAGGCTTCTTAAAGTGTTGAAACTATTAAAACTTTCTATTTGAAGCCGGTTATCTTTTTCATAGTTTTCCTGGTCAGTTATACGGAAGCTGGGATGGGTATTTCCTTTTCAGGACCTTTCGTTCTCCTATTCATATAATTTCATTTCGTGGTACTGGTTACAGGGTCAAAAGTTTAAAGAGAGGTGAAATAATATTGTGTGGCGTGGCGGTGAATTTCCACTCTGAGGAAAGTTCTTGTACTAGCGAATTCTGCTGGAGATGTTAGTAGCGATATTGACGTGACTCTTATGGGTCTGGCACCCCCATCTGAGGATATATTAAGGATTGTACTTGTTGTGTATCCCTCATCTCACACTTTCCTACTGCAAGTGCTTCCTCTGAGGGCATAATTATAAAAGACGCTTTAGGGCCGAATGCCCTCTCTGTCGCATACTGTTCTATCTCATCATCCTTTATACGAATTAAGCTTTTTCAGGTATCACTAAGCCTTCAACACTGAGCTTTTTCGACACCTATTCTGGAAGCAACGACCTGCAACGATCTTTTCTTTATTAATCTCTCGTAGGGGGCCAGTGAGTCATATCTGATGTGCTGCAACATTCACTTTCTTTTCTCCACTTTCGGCATGTTTCACAGCACCTGGTGATGGCGAGCGTTTTCCTAGATGGTGGATGATAACTTTATATACGTACTACAGTCAAAAACAATTTGAAACCTTTCACCGAGTCTGGCTGTTTTTAACTTTCTGCGTTTTGTTTTTACATACACTTTTACAATGACTGCATTTCTATTTACATGTTTCAATTAATATATTAAGTAGTCATTCTTTGTTCCTTATTTATGTTTCTCTTTCAACAGCTGCTATACATTCAGCAATGTTTGTTTGGAATTTTTAATGCCTGTGTTACATTTATTAATTATATAAACATTTTCTTTAAATTTTTATACTATGTGTAGCAGTATTATCTTGGCAAATGAATGACCTTATCAGGTAACCGAATGGGGTGGCTCAAGTACAGGTTCAATTTCTTTGGGGCCGACCATCTTGACCTTGAACTTTTTCATATTTCCCCTGGTCAGAGGTAAATGCTAGGTTGGATATTTCCTTTCTACGGGCTTTCTTCTCTTTCATTTCCTTTCCTTTCATTCCGTTGGTTCTGTTGCAGGGTCTAAAATGCCAGAGCGAGGTGGGCTGGCGCGGCGACAGTGGCTTGCGCTTTGTAAAGATTTGTGCTCCAGCGTTTGGTATGAAAGTGGGCCTTCTAAGGGGCTCAAATCTCTTGGTGGAGGGGAAGGACGTCGGGATGTTCTATCTGTAAAGGAATCTACATCACCGCCCAAGAATCCTGGTAACCCGATATCTCTCTCGCCACATCCCTTTCTCCCGGACGTGCCCCTATTGTAAACGTCGGCACAAACGGTCAGCTGTGAGCAAAGTTGATGTACCAAAACTCCCTTACTACACTCTAATCTGATCTTATTAGCTAATAATAAGATTTTGCCTTGCGTTCAACTTGTGAATACATGGCATTCCCTGAATAATTGTTTAACAAACTGTGCTATATGTTAACTTTTTTGTTGCTGCATTCTGTTATAACTTTATGTACCGCTATTTTCTTTTATTTAAAGTATTTTGTGTTTATGTAACAAATCTCATTAATAAGACTTATTACCCCGTAATATTATGTTCTTCTAATACTTCCGTGCTCCTGATTTATAAAATAGTTCTTTCTTAGACAAATCTGCGATTTATTATCAGTTATCTCTCCTAAGTAAATTATTCTGCACATAGTGCTAAGGAGAGAAAATGTTGATACAACTAGCAAAAGGACATATTTTAAGAAGTATTTCTGCATTAAACCTCGTATTTTCAAACTGACTTTCAATGGTTTTCATTTAATGCACCTGCTAGCTCTATTTCTTAAACTAAACGTTAGTGTCTCTCGATGAAAACGCTGCATACAAGATATTGTCATTTTTTTCTAAATTTTGATTATGAGTGCTGAATTATTTACTCGTCACCAGGAATGCCAAATATTAAAAGGATAAGTTGGTACGGAGAAGCGCTTCAGCACCTTGCCCGTAGTAATAAGCATTTTGTATCAACGCCTCCAAGGAGGTGGGGCTTCTGAGGCCAACGTTTTCCAAATCTTTGTCACAGTCTTCGGTTGTTGTGCTAGAGCCACAACAATCTCAATTGAAGGCGAGCTCCTAGGAGGCCTCCAAATAGAATCCTCCAGGTGCCAAGACCATCGCCATGTTGCACAGCAGCAACCCGCTTCGCATAACACTTTTGATCCTGCAATATAACTATGAAATAAATTAATATAAAATGAAATTTGGAAAGTGACCGAAGAAAGCATGAAAAAACCTAGGTAAAGGATTGCCTGTCACAACATCTTGGTGTTTAACAAGAATCAGTTATTGCTGCCAAAGGCTCCTCCTCTTCCATCATTCAAGCGCGAGGTCTCTATAAATTATCCTTAACATATTCATTTTAATCAGTGAGATAAATCGTTGTAGTAATAAGAGAAGGCAAAAAGGAAAAAATGCTTTGAAATACTGTTGTCAATTGACCATTCTCCCCGTATTCAATAAACTGGATTATTTTATACAGGGTGTGTCAGTCTCTGATGTGATAAGAGAACATGAAAATAAACATTTATTTATTTATTTACTTATTTGTAATAAAGCAATGCCCGATAATGCTTCGTTTTTAATATGAAATACAAAGCTCATCACTGAACTTATGACTGCATTCATGTGTTAGGCATTATCGCTGCCATAAAAATATACGTTTCAGTTAACTTTAACTATAATAAATAGTTAAATAGTTAAAGTTAGTTTGTTATTTTATGTCACAAAATATCTTCTGTAAAATATGTTTAAAATAATTTCATAGCATTAAATGCACCGGCATATACTTATTGAATTTGTTGACACGCATAAGGCATGTGGAGCAGCTAATGGCAATGCTAATTTGACAAATCGAATCTATGAGGAGCAACACCCTCAGCGCAATTTTCCTTGCCATACAACATTTCAAGACTTGTTTTCGAGATAGTGGCCAATTCCTGGTAAAGAATGTAAATTCAAGGGCAAATCAAACCATGAGAATATTGTACTTAGAAGATGAGGTTTTGCAGAGGTTTGAAAATAATCCACGAACTAGCACTTGAGCTGTTGCCCATTCGATGGATACCGGTCATATGTCTGCATGGAGAGTCTTAAATGAGTATGAAAAGCATCCATTTCATATCTAAAAAGTACAAACATTAATACCAGATGATTATTCTATCAGACAACAATTTTATGAACGGTATTTACATATCGTTAACAATGAGCCTGATTTGCTAGATGCGTATTATTGACAAATGAGGCACGTTTTTCAAGAGATATCTTTTTAATTTGAAGTAACATTAACCCTAAAGCTATAGAGAATTTCTGCAATTAGTGAAAGTTTTCTGTAAATATTTGGACTGGATTTGTCGATAATTTTCCATAAGTTATGCCTGCACGATTGAAAATGAAGAAGTTTGGGTATTTTTCAGGTGGAAATGATTCTGAAGCTATTTGCATATGTCCGATTAATATTCAAGAGAAATTGTGATTTTCGACATGATGGTGCACCTGCACATTTCGGATTTATTTGTCAAAATTCTTTTAATGTGCGAATTCCGAATTATTGGATAGAGAGAGCACGTCCAGTTGCTTGGTGGGCACGTTCTCTAGATATGATTCCAGTTGCTTTTTGTGTTCGGGATCATATTAAATCAATTGTATCTGAAACACCCATCAACATAGCAAACATAGTTGCTAGAGTTATCTTACTTTTGATTATCTTCTTAACAGACTACCGATTTTTCGGAGGATTCGTCATTCAATCATACAGCATTATACTTTCTGCATCAACAATGGCGGTCATAGAACAGTTCCTATAGTTTGTCAATACTACTTTCTTAATATCTGGTATTTGATAAAAAAAAAAGAGTTACTGTGTAGCCATAACAAGTTAATAAAGTATCTGTTCAAGCTGAGATTCATTCATTTTTTTCTTCATACTACTATAACTTGAAAATGAAGCATAGTTTGATATTACTTTATTAAGAAAAAAAAAACACACATTTATTTTCATGTCCTCTATCACATTAGAAAATTACGATTAGTTATTCTAATACATCCTATAAATGGACGCATTTTAACATCTTTCGTCATTGTGTCCCATTTAATTTATGGCGTGAAATGGCCGTTAAATTTTGCACAGAGATCTCTTCTTTCAGGCTTGAGATTATTTTACGTACCTTAAACATATAACGGCTTTACTTATGCTTACCACTAGGCCACCAGGACCAACATCTAGGCTTTACAGTAACTTCAGTTTCCTTGTGGATAATTAGGTTAACTATTTCACAACGTAAAGCTGTCAACATTAGCGTTCATCTATTGTATTAGTTCTGGGAACAGTTTGCGGTGAATTGACTTCACTTGTGAAATGTTCTGCACATCGAAATACTTCAATCTCTCCATGCATTGCGAATTTGACGATGTGTTTTGCACTCAATTCTACGTCCTTCCACAAAACAAATACGTACCCCACCATTGTCTGTGATAATTACGCTTCATTGCCCATGACAGAAAACATCTGAATGATGCAAACAAAGCTATTTTGTCCCATCTGTAGAGCAATAACTCAACTAAATCTAAAACAACAGAGGGGCAATTTTTGTGTACCCATCTATTTTTGTTTGTAAGGAAAAATGTTAAATTTATGTATGGCCATTGTTCTTAAATTCCTAAGCCTCTGATATTTCGAATCCGTTTTTGTCTCTTCTCCAGGAATTGTCAGTAAGGTAATTATTTAATAGAGCCTTTACTTTTGAAGTAAAACGGTGTTAGCTATTTTCAAAGAGCAGCTTCTTTGCGTGTAATTCGTATTGCGTGGGTTTGCTGTCTAAACGACGCGTGTTTCATAAAAGCGTAAAGAGCGTATCCGACGAAAATGTTTGGGACAAAGCATGATAATTATTATGGGCATGAATTGAGATTTGGTGTGTTACACTTTAATGAGCATTTCTCACGAACAGAATTATTTCCATGAACAATCACTTATTCAGTATCGCATGCAAATATAGCCAACATGTCAGCATGACAACATGCCAGGATTATTTTGCTGCATAAAGTCACAGAAATGGACACTTAAAAATAAATATCCTTATCGATAAAATGTACAAAAGCATTCATACAAAAATCAGATCTCTAGTGCGGAAATGTGAAAAGTTGTGCTGATACATTTTAGAATGGTGTATCTATATTCAGTAAAATCCATTATTTCATATTTAGTTATGGCCGTTTTGTACATCAGTTCTGATGCAGTGTTGCACTGCCAAAAATGATAATACAATCCTGGCTGGACTTCATAGCGCTAAAGCACTAAAGTAGTTCAGATTTCTAGAAATCTATTAATAAACTACTGTAAAATGTTTAAACTAAACATAGGCCAGATATTGTATTAAGAGCTAGCATAATTTTAGATGCTAGCAACTTTTTACTGATGGCTTTCCGGAGTAATAAGAAACATTAAAGAATACGAGCCGCTAAAGTCGTGATTTGCTAGTGCTTGAGTTGAAGCCATGCACTTAAGCGTGTGCCATGACGATTATTTCCAACTACACAACCCATATAATAAACCGAGTACATGCACTTTCAATTGAAGTTATTATTACACAGTCTCTGTCATCTTTGAACAAAAATGAGTAAGAACCCCACAATGTGTATTGCACTTTTATTATTATTTGAAATGTTTGTAGACTCCAAAAACGATCTATATCCATGGTAATAACTATCATAAAAATAGTAGAAAATAGTAGTTATACAAAGGCGCATTTTGTTGCTTTCATTTGCATAAAAATTTACTCTTGTCAGTTGTCAAGGGTTGGTCCTATTTTAAATATAGAGTGATTCATATTAGACTTTAATATCTTTGAACCAATAACAGAAAACATGTGATGTAATCAGTACTGACAATAACTGTTACCTTTTTTCATTTAAATATTAAAAATATCTTAGATATGCATTCAAATACAATCGTACCCATCGCACCATATTCTATAGCGTTCTCTGAAGTGTTAACTTCACTTCTGATGCTCGCTTGGAGTTGTGCCGTTTCTGCGCGTATTCATTTCTCCTCAATAAATTTATGAATCTTCTTCCCCTTCATTATTCCGCTACCGATGCAGGCTGGTTACCGATTGGATGCAACAGATCACATGTTAACGAAAATAAGGATTCCTCCTATGCAGCGCGGTGAGGTCACCATGCATATTTTATCCTGCAGCAAGATGATCCCAGCTTAGATTTTTCGGTATCTTAATCAAACATTTCAGCTCTGGGACCTTCTATACTGTGTATATCCAGTCACCAAGATAGAATATGTTTGAAATTTTTATTTTTAATGCTTTTTATTGCATTTTTAGCTTGGGCAATGGTCAAGGAATTTCTAAGTCAAGACATTAAGGTGCGATAATTTTGGGCATAGCATTAAATTCAATTACTTCTTTTAAAATATAAGTTAGTTGTTATATGCTTGTACTCAGGGGCGGCCCGCTAATAAAGGCCAGATGCATCCCGCAATAAATTTCCATAATTATTGATCATTTTTTATTCTGCTGGTCAACTTTTAAAACAAAAATGAATGAAAATGGCGATGTATAGCTTAGCTCTTAATTGTATATTATTTAATAAGAGCTTTTCCTCTCTACTGTAGTAGGGGCAGCATGTGGGTCCTTCTTTAGGGAGGGAAGTCATGGGTCAGTACGGAAAATTTTACGCTTTATACTTATACCTTCATGGGCCAGCAAAGAATTACAAGGACTTACAATTTTTCCTCCTCCAAAAGGGGTTAGCCTTTCTCCTGCTTATTTCTGCGTTCTGTAGGGCTTACAGAATGAAGGCCCAAGATAAGCGCTCGGTATTCTCTCTTTTCTTAGGCACCAGATATTGAGGGGCTACTGACACCACGTATAATTGATTAGGGGTTGTTTTCGCACTTTGAAATTAGATGGCTTCCTCCCTGTTTGTTAGTGGAAAGTAGACGTTCACACTGTTAAGTTGCAAAAAATAATAACTGTTTTATGACAATGAATATGGACGTTTAATTGAATACTCCATTTTTGCATCTAAGTTCAATTGTTAAGTTGGAAGGTAAACGATTTGGACCTCATCATCCCAAAGCTATAAGCGCTTACTCATAAAAACGGCACAAAATTAAGTTTATTTGTCTATTTATTTTGTTATTTTTATTTATTTATTTTGGAAAAGCATTTTGGCTGGCAGCGTGTGAAATGAAAACGTATCTTGTCTATAGGAATGAGGTTAGAAAAGAAATATAAAGGGCAAGTTTGTTTCTATTAGGTCGACGAAACGAATGACATTACACGCATGTCACAATTTGTTGTGATTTTACAACACATGTGGGGGGTAAACCGGTTGAAAGATTAATAGAATTCATTGTGGTTTTTGAATTAACTGCAGGAAGCTTAAGGTCTTTTTAACAGCTGAATTCAAAGAAGTTTAAAGTACAAATATACGATGATACTTTGGTGCTGGAGAGAGTATAAGTCTTGATTAAAGAGTCCTTCCCATGTCATCCGGGTGTCATGTAGTTACGCCCCTGGCCCACCCTTCTACAGGATCCACGAGCCGCCGCTGCTTGTACCTGTAATTTCCTTTGTCAATAATTAATTGAGTATGGTCTGTTGATGCAGCAAACGCTGCAAGATTTACGACTGGAGATTTAACAATTTAAAGTTTGCATTTAAATGATTTAATTACCTTATAAAGATTTCGCTGTGGAACTGCTGCAATACGTTTTTCGCAATCATATGTTAAACTAATTTGATGTTTTTCATAACGCTTTATGATAATAAACTATAATTTAGTTTACATGTGTCATGTACATTATTACTAAGCAATTATATCGAAATAATTACTGTTAAACTTTGCGAACTATTTATTTACTAATTTTAATACTATTGCGTTAATATTATACCTATTTTAGTGTACTATTCTAGTACAAATATGTCACACATAGTACAACACCCTCATTCAATATTATTTATTTATATTTAGAATAAAAACTTAACAGGTTTATCAAATATCGGACCCCTATATTCTGAAGAAAGAGTTTGTTTGAATCTTATAATTTACATATGCTAGAATTATTTTTATCCTGAAAAGTTAAATTTTTTTATTAAAACTGTTTTTTATAATAGTGTCCTCAATTGTTATTGCATCCAATATATTAGCTTTTTAAATGCGTTTGTCATGTATACATAAATTCAAAATATTCATTTTTATCAGTAAATGTTGTACAATTAAGATGTCGGTACAGATGGTTGAGGTGGCTAAGGATCAGGAGGCCCGCAGTTTGATTCCCGCCATGACCTTTGTCCCTGAATACGTTTTTCTTTTATTCAGGTTTTTCTCAGTCCTCATCCTTGGCCAATGCCGGGAAGTTACTAAATTTAGGCCTGGAAAACGCCTTTCTCCCCCCAAAGATTCCATACCTCTTTTATTATATCATCTGGTATATCATCAGTTTTCAGAGCCTAAGTAGCTCTAAACACTGTTAAAATAAGTCAAGTATCAATCATAGTTATTTTGCAGTTAAATTGCAACGAAAGGCAATCTTGAAATTAAGAATCCAATCATGAAAAGAAACATTCACTGAAGAACAACGAAAGATTTTATTGTTTGATCGCCAATTCAAAGTGACAGTTACAAAAAATTAAATGTGCTATATTGAGGTATCAAACTTTGGAAAATTTTTCAAAACTTTAATGTAATATTTGTTTCTAATGAAAGAATTATCTCAGAATTTAAGTGTAAACGCTAAGTACCTCAGTAATGGGCAAAATGTATTGGATATGAATAAATAAGCATATGCCTAAATTAATACTAATGGAGAAGTAAAGAAACCGCCACGGGTGACCGAGGTCGTTAAGGCAGGGACTCGTAAGCGGGAGGTCTGGGGTTCGAATCCCACCAGGACCGTCCTCCCTGACTGACGTTTTTTCCAGGTTTTCCTCAGTCCTCATAAATGGCAAATGCCGGGAAGGTACCCTAGACTTAGGCCTAGAACGTTTCCTTCCTTAAAAAATCCTTTCCCAATCTATCATCTCATTTCATGTATCATCAGTGTCCACCGCCTGTGGTGCCTGAGTAGTAAAAACGGGTGTTAAACACCATTCATAAAAAAAGTAAAGAAATTTAACTTAATTTAGAAATATTGTTTTATACGATTAATAACTATTACCGTTTTCCAGCATACTCACGTGTTCTTTACTGAGTTAAAGCTCAATTTAATCGTTTTAAATACACTTTAATACAACGTCTTCCATCGTAAATATCATAAGCCATACAAGATTGTTCGACTGAATTTGTAACAATATACATCAATGAACTACCAACTTTTTGGCGCCAAGTGTACACTCAGCTCTATTTGTTGACGACTTTGTAATGTAGGATAGTGCAGAGAAGAAGAAACAAGACGACCTAAATGAGACGTTAAATATTGCATAAGGATACTAATATTACGAATTCCTGTTGGGAGCTGGAGAATTGGCTAACGACGTATGCGGGGAGAGGACGAGTTTATCTGCCAAATAAAACATTACGCACTGCATGTGTATCGTCTATTCAGGAAATTTGTGCACCTCTGGTGCCACGAAAATGGGACGAGGGTTAATAAGAGTAAAACTGTATGTCAGCATTTAACTCTGAATAGATAACCTTTTATACCTAATCTCAACTTTCAAGGGGAGATTGTACAAGTCAGTAAAGGCACCACCTATCTCGGATGTGTACTTGATCCCTTTTGAACTGGAGGAAACAAGCGGAATATGTGAAGGCAAAGGCGAGAAGAGACTCCCCATCGTTAAACGACTAACTGCTTCTAGATGGGGATGCAATAGGGAGACACTAAATACTACATACAAAATGTTCATACAACCAGTTATTGATTATTGCAATGAAATACTTATTACTGCACCGGATCACACCATCCAATGCCTCGAGGTGTTTCAAAATCAAGCTCTCCGTATCATAACAAGTGCGGTGAAAACTACTCCTATACTTGCTATGCAGAATTTGACAAACACGGAACCTGTGCATAAATCCATACAGAGAAGGGCAGCTATTTTACATCATAAACTTACTACTGCACCAAATAAACCATTTTGTAGGAATTGTAATAAAGATAGAGTTAGGAATTTAAAAACGCAAGATGATTTTATACAATCGGCTCTGAAGGACACTAGACCTTAGGACTCTATCATGAGACTTTTACCTTACCCATGCCTATGTGTCGATTGGTTTTATATACACCTTGATGTAAACCTCGATCTTACTATGAAGGTACTAAAGAAGGATATGATCCGGAACAGTTGAAAGCTATAGCTCTCGAAACTATTGGAAGTCGATATCTGGAAAATGAATGGTTACAGTCTTCACGTATGGCTCCATGTTAGATAGAGACCATGTAGTTGGAGTTTTTGTAAGTTTATTTAATAATGCACATGCACATATGGGCACATGAACCCCCCTTGATGGTGAGATAGAGGCTATTGCAGTGGTGGTTCAACAATTATCATTGAGTTCTTTCGAATTCAAAATCCACACTCCAGGCCTTATCACGAAACTACCATTGCGATTAGCAATGAATTCTGGAATGCAAACTATTGCTGAAGGATCTTGCCCATAAAATTTCTTTCCAATGGGTACCTGCACACTGTGGCATCGTGGGAAACGAACACGCGGACCGCTTGCTAAAAAATGAGCCTTGCTGACTTAGGACTTTTAAACACAATTTTAAATCGGACTAGACTGGTAACTGAAGACAAAAAGTGAGCGATTCTTAATAAGAACACTACTTGTGTACCTGACAGTCCTGCTGTCGCTCGTTTTCGATTGTTGACTAAACATGACTGTCTGAGGTCCCTCCTTTACCTTATTCTCCAAATTGTACCCTTTGTGATTCTCGTCAAACTATGAGGGCCGAACTTTTGGTCGTGTGTTCTGCATTAAGTAGTTTTTGCAGTATTTTTGAAAAATACTGGATAACCCGTGTACTAATGCCATAAGTGCTAAATTGTATGGGGAATTTGTTTAATAAATGTATGTGTAACATACGTTAATGCGACACAAAATTAACCTAAAACATTGCTGTTTTCATTCCAAAATTCATTATTACCATTCGGCTACAGTTTTCTTTAAAATAAATAAATCATGAATTATTTTATTGTTACACAGAAATTGTAGCAATGTATTTGTAAAATACACAATATTTAACTTTTGAAAGTGTTTAACGATCATTCCTATAGTAAGTATAGTGCTGACCTCTTTGAGGTGAAAGCAAAATGAATTATTCAATATAAACTTCCTCAGTCTCATTTCCCCATCTCCTGAAAGAACTACCCTGTTGCCGTAAATGGATAAAAGGATGAAAAGATACCTTCGTATAAAATAGACGTGTGGGGTTTTGTGGAGCTAATATGCGTGAACGGTGGTGGATTTGCACAAAAAGCACAACACAGAGAAAATTGGAAGCAGAGTAGTGTGTATTTCCCACGATGAATAGTTAAAGTGAATTAAAGCGCTCTTCACTGCGAAATGAAATTAAGCAGGATAGAATAAAACGCCACCTTTCTCGAAACGAGAGAGGAGATGATTCTAGTTCCACGTTTAGAAATATATTGTATAATATAATGCTAGTCGATGAAAAGAATGAATTGAATTATCTAGCATGCTTTATTTTTATTAAATGGACAAAGCTGTGGACTTAGTTGTGATATTACAAAGAAATACAGTGCTTTATCCAAAAATGTTAAAAATGCTTTAACTGTATTATTTTAATGCATCTTTTGGAAGCCAAGCTCGCGGGTTCAGTGTATTTTAGGAGGTAAAATAGCTAAGTTTAGCTTTCTTCGGAAGGAAAGTGATCGCAGATTTACAGAAAGTAAAAGAACTGAAAGAGCAGGCCTCTGAACAAACTGGTCCGCTATTTCACGCCCTGAACTGAATTGAACGCTAATGACCAGAGACGTTAAAGATCGTCCTTAAGTTAAACAAATTCCAAACATAAAACGTATTGAGATACCTTGCTGATTTCACCATATAAGTTGCAGCATCCATGCCAAATAACGCATTTGAACTTCACAAAAAAAGTGCAAGGCACATTCGTAACTCTGTTAAAAACTCGAATGTTTAACAGCATCTAATGATTCTCATGTTCAAAGGCACAATCTACTGACACCTTCTGCATTCAACTTGCCCATAATCACATTGACAACATTACACCATATGGAATTTGCGGTTTCGTCGATTGAAATCCAAACGTTCTTATTTTCAAACTCATTGCTCACTTCACTTACATAATTGTCATAATTGTACACTATACGTGAAATTTTCGTAATAAACGTTAATGGGAAACAGAAAGGGTAGTAGAAAAGAAAAAAGATGTTTCGAAAGAAGAAAGAGAAATAGCACTTATGTAGAAAGCAAAATAAAGAAAATTGGAAAAGAGGAAGATAAGAAGTAAAGGAAAGGCAGATCATTAAAAAGAGAAATGGAAAAGAGTGGAATTGGAAGGAAAAAATAAAGACGAAGAAAAGAGGTATACAACAAAGAAAAAATAAAAAAAATATATATATATATATAAAGGTGAAGAAAGATGGGGCAAAAACATGAAGTGCAAGTAAACTGTAGAGGAGAAGAGCAATGAAAAATGAAAATGAGAACAAAACAGTGCGATATGATTCCAAGAAGACGTGAGGAGAAACAAGAGATTCGAATGAGGAGGAGGAGGAGGAAGAAGAAAACGAAGAAGCCGATATTAGATCTTACATGCGGACAAATCTTTTTATTGCTTAGTGATAGGGAAAACGCCTTTCCATAGTTTTGGTAGAGGAAACTCTAATTTAAAAGTATGTATTTCAGTAGTACGCTCAAAATAATTTAGTTCATGTTAAAATTTGAATTTCTATATTATATATAATATTTTCCCAGCCCCGAAAGACCTCCCGCTTATTTCTACAGCTAACTAATATACACTAGGGATGCACTCCACTCCTATCCCTATAAATATTTACATCACGAATTCTAATAAAGGGAATTTAGGATAAATCAAATGATACAATGAACTGATACTTTCATCTCCACTATTGCAGCTTTTAATGATGTAACTCATGGTAACACAATAGTACGTTACACGTAGGGCGCTGTTACGATGGCCAGTGAAAGGAGTGGTACATCTTGACCCGTTCGCTCTCATGAGAAACTGTTGCTTTTCCCTTATCAATAGTGCCAAACATGCACCTATACGCATGCGCAGAACTTGACTTTTCCTATGTTGCACACATGCCAGATGAGCGTGCAATTAGCTCGCAATTGTTGACTTCAAGAATACTTTACTGCCACAATAATGATGAGTCTCATTTTATTTTAATTATTAATCCCTGTTATTAACATCATTTCATTATTAAGTTCCCCTATGTCACAATATTATATTAACGACTGTACAATGAATTAATGTGTACTGGTGAAAATCGCCAAGTTTTTACCGTTACAATCACCTGTTGCCCTTTTTGGCTGAGGGGGGCTACTGAAATGTGTTGTCCAACTCAGCCGCTGAAACGTGTGTACTCGGATCTATTATTGAAATATTGACCTATATATTCATTTTTATTATTATTTTTATGAATTTGATTAGTTCATAGTAATTGTTATTAGTTGTGTAAAATTAGGTTCAACTGGAAGAACGTTTCTAATGGTATTAACGATACATCATCGTCTCATATTTAAGTTTGTATGCACGGATTCCACGTTACATATAATCATGTTCGGTGCCCCAGCTGTGAAGACGGTTATAAGTGAACTCCTTGGCAGAATTATATATTTTAATATTTTTTTACAGATGTCAAAATATCAGGCCGGTTGTTATATCTCACATTGTAACTAAATCTAACAGCTTTCTGTTACTCCTAGGTCGGAGTTTAGACCCTTGATAAAAATTGCATCTGAATCCTCCGAAAACTGCTACAGAAAGCAATATTTTTGTCTAGCGCTAATGAAAAAGCAAAAAAATGTATTTGCAGTTTCCATTATTTAACGAACAATATCACTGTTATGCACCGAGTGACAATTGGACGTGAAAGACTAACTGCATTAAAAATATTAATTTCATTTGGCACACCCAGCCTTTAGCAGCTATTGTCAGTAGTCTTTAATAAATTTGCCATCTAATGATTTCTGCATAGCGTTTGTACATTACAGTTTCGTAGCTGACATGTACAATTGACTGAAATGCAGGTGGTTTTCACTGGAAAAATAGAGTAATTATAATATTAATACTGATAATATGCCTAATAGTAATGATGATGATAATAATAATAATAATAGGCTTAATGTTAACAATAGGCATAACAATTATAACATTACTAATTTCAGCTAATTAAAACTGTATTTATGCGCACATAAATATGTTATCTCCTCAATCATTGAAGTAAGTATATTGTCTTTCAGCTTTTTGACCTCTGCTGCAAGGTCAGATCCTATTAACAGGAATAAAAATAAAACTTATTCTAAGTCAATTTTAATGAGGTAGAGCGAAATTTAAAACTAATTATTATTTTGCTTCCTGTACAGAATGACATGATGTACTCGGCACAATTTTAGAACGGTTCTCAAAATCTACTTTAATAATTTAATCCCAATACTCCTGATTTTCGAATTGGTTGATTAAATGTAGATATTTTTAAATTTAAATGTTAAATATTTTGTGATACTTGTATTCTAAACGTATTAGTATTGAGAGCAAAGTATTGCAAAGATGCTTGAACGCGTAGGCACAATTTTGTTTCCATATTTAAGTACCAATATATTTATATTATAGTACTTTATTGAAAGATAGGAAGGAGGAAGAGTAGTAGGTAAATTTTAAAATAAAGTTACACAGCTCACATTGGAAGAGGCAGAGAAGGGGGAAAGGGGATAGGGGAACACGAGTCATATTTTTTTTAATTAGTTGTACATGTGTGTGTAGGAGTGTAAGTTGTTTGCTATTTTACTGTTTTCTTTTCTGTTTATGTGTTATGTGTTTAATTTTTTCTATTATTATATATTTGTTTTTATTTGTCCATTTATTTATTTCTTTCATTATTATATATGTTGTTTGCCTCTTAACAGTTAAATACCGGTTTGTACAATATCCTACTGCATTGGGAAAGCAGTGCGGTTCAGAACCTGTGTGACATGGATGAGTTAGATTTGCAACAAATATATTTTATAAATAAATACACTACTGCTTGTTTATTTTTGTTCAAATAATTATGCAATTTCACATCACCAGCTTGCATCAATAAATAATAAATACATATTTATATATGCATAAGCATGCACCAGGTTGCAGGCTTGCACCATATTTTAATGAAGGTGGATTTCCCTGTATTGTGTTGATGTAAATTAGTAAAATATTGTGTTTCTTATGTACCATATCCTTTTCTTTACTTGCTTGTAATGCAGTATATCGCTGGTGAACTAATTATTTTAAGCCATAGTATATAGTTTTGTATATATTTGTTTATATGAAATGATATCAACTTACATACTGTTGCAGTATAATAATAAAATATTTAATTTAACGGCGTAAGTGTTTACAGCAATTCGTTATTTTTGCTTAGAATGTTTAATCCAATTATATGAACAATACAATATTGTAAGAATGTCTTCTAATTCTAATTACATTTAATTTCCGAATGTATTATGAATAAAATAACAAATATTATAAGCTGTATGTTAAATATTTTCAATATAAAAATTTAGGAAACTGTACTTCACGGAAGAATCCAATTGTTTTGCAGTTTGGTAGCTAATATTAAGGCAAAATTAAAGGCTGAAGTGGTTCATGGTGGTGATTATGCTAAGGTGTCTGTAAGTTTTGTGAGAAATATACAAAGTTTGTTTTCTATATTGATTTTATTAAATAAAGCCTGTTAAAGGCAATATTAGTGTCTTTTAAATAATAATTAACACCTATATACTTGTGTCATTTTATATTATTATATCATATGACTATTATTAATTTATATTTAATATTATATTTTATGTTATGAATGTACCATTTAATATAAATGATTTGAATGCACATTTGTTTAAATTATTGGGGAAGATTTTTTTCTAAAGTTCATTTTAATATTACATAAGATCTGTTCAAAAAAGCATACTTTTTATTTTTGAAAAATTGAACTTACCTTTACCTTACTCAACTTTGTCTCCCTCGAAGTAATATCCCGCTCTATTGATACATGTATTTGAGTTTCTGAAAGCTTTTTCGAGACTATTAGCAAATTCAGTTTTATCTCCTCATCTGAGTCGTATCTTCATCCTTTCATAGTAGGTTTCAGTTCAGGGTCTGAAGTCAGGAAGTAGGAATAGCGAGAAAGAACAGTCTTTTTTTTTTTCCGGCGCATAAGTCCCAAACAAACAAATGGATGTGGCGGTGCGTTATCGTGTTGCAGGATCCATGAATTGTCTGTCCATCTCCTTTGAGGGGGGGCTGCCCCTGCGTTTGGAAGCTCTGTCTGGAATCACCCGTCCGCGTCCGTTCCTCCGTCCACACAAATGGCCAGCCCTTAAGCAAGGCTTAAGCACCGAACTATCCCCCTTTGTCCCGACTATATAATACAGATCTTGCAAGGTGCTAAAAACTCGCAAATTTGTAATTAACTATACTATGATAGAAAGGAAAGGAAAGGAAAGTCAAATCTGAAACGGTTTGGTATAGCAACCACGCTGGGCTCCAAATTATGAAGCGGTTTAGTAGGCTCCGCTAATGTGCCCCAGGTTGGGCACCAATTTTGAAGCAATCTGTTGCCGACGTCGAGTGGTTTCACGTTGTGATACCAATTTTGAAGTGGTTTTGTAGGTTGATTAAGGTCGCTTCGATGCCAACACTTTCTCAGGGTGATTTATTCTATTTTGTTGATTCGTACTCAACAGGAAGGGGAGAGGAATTTAATGCAGTTGATTTGTTTTATTTACGGACGCTCTTTAACATCTCAGGTCATGAGCGTCCTATTCTATTCAGGGCGTGAAACGGCCGACAAATTTAGAGGCCTCTTCATTCAGACTTGAGGTTCTTTATCGTGCCGTAAATGTACGACACGGGACCCAGGGCTTTACTTCCCTTCCGAAGGAAGTCATACTTAGGATTTTTACGCCCGAAAAAATCCATCGAGCCTGACCGGGCTCGAGCCCGCGATCTTGGGTTTAGAAGGCAAGTATGGTTACCACTACACACCAGGATCGACGAATTCAATGGTGTAAATGAGCATGCATTGCGATATAATATGTGTTGGTATTTTATTAAATCCTAATTTTCCGCGTCTTCTGGCGTTTTGCTTACGATAGACTTAGTTACGCCGATATAACTTTATTTGCCGCGTGTGAAACTTACAGATGAGTGCCGCGGCGCGTGAAATTGAGAGCCGCACTTATAATGAGTACTGGGAACTGCGTGTATCTTGGCGCGCGTAGATTTATAACTGCGTCTCGGGACTTGTAAAACTTATGACAGCTTGTGTCTCGCCGCGTATAAACTTCAAACTGAGTCGAACTGCTTCTGCGAACTGAATGGGCCAGCGGGGCAACCGCCTCCTTTATATGTTACATTTAAATCAAATCTTTGACTAGAAGACACCAAACACGCGCAAGCCTCGCGCTTCTCTTTAAAATTTTGAAACACACATTTATCGTTGCCTGGTTAGAGTTCACCTGCCATAAGTATCATTCGTTGTTATTTGAAAGTTTAAAACTTTTATTGACATTGGCTGGTTTAAAGAGGTAGCTGTACAACCACCGATCTGGATCAGGACCCTTTAACAAATTTAAAGTTCTTGAGTTTATTAATCCTACAATCGCAGTCCTTTTAAAAATAAGAAAGGGTTTCACAATTGTCCATCTGGTTACTTCCTCTGAATAGAGGTTTTATGACTCTTTTGTTAGTTTTCCTAGCTTCCGAAACAAAACACCAAGGTACTTTCTCTGTTGATATACAACTCACAGGTTATATCTATATCGTATTATAAACATATACATACCAGGTATTTACATCACTTACTACAATATATATGGTATTATGATTATGTTTGTAAACAGATATATTAAACTATTATGTTTATATTTTAGTGGGTGTAGGCCGTAAGTACATATTCAAAGTACATGTTTAGTAGGAAGTAAATGGTTTAAACTGGACTGCAAATAGTCCACATTCATTTCACTTTCACAAGGTTGTTCGTAAAGTAATTTTTGATAACTGTATCTGTGCAGTAAAGGAGAAATACTTAAATAAACAAAAAAACTCTATTCCTAAGGAACTAAACTGCAATCTTTGGGAAATGCACAACTATTTTCACATGTTTTATAAAATAGAATTCACCGTCGTTCACAGTTTGACTTAATGATAAAAATTAACAGTTTTAATTCGATTCACAAAAGAGATAATATGTTTGCACACATAACTAGAATGAAACAAATACGAATAATAAAGTAACACTATGTTTCCTCATTTTCTGATTTAAAAGGCAGCCTGTCACAACTGCTAACATTTTCAATTCATTTTAAACGTAAACACCAAACCTTTCGTAACAAATGGATTTCTCTCCCTTTCTATTTCTATTTTTTCTGAGGTGAACTTAAATGAATAACTTTCCTTAAAATTGAAGCATATGATGTATTTTAACTAGAAGATATTAGGACCGAAAAATAGCCCGTATTGAAAAATAATGCTAGTGGAAACTTTGTGTTGTAACCCAAGAGCCTCAGTGTTTATATAAATTTAGTGAAAGTGATAACATTTTAATGCGATAGATAGAGCACACAATTACCATTTTGTTTATGTAAGTAGTGGGAAAATTACATTTACATAATGTTTACTTTGTGATTCTAATTTAATTAATGATCCATTGAAAGATTCGATGATTATTTTATTATGTAGTATATTTAAGAATCAGTATTTATATAACATTAGTCATGGAAACATACTAATATTATTGCATATATAATATTATTATCTAAACCAATATCATGAGGTTCGTTTATAGGATTTTACTGATCAGACCATCAGTATCTAACCAATCAAAAGAACAACAGCGCTCGAAACGCTAGAGGCGTTATTCATTTTAGCTAACAGTTTACAAAATGCATAATGAATATATTCAATATTCAAATTAGTTATTTGTGTTGATAGTTATTATTCTATAGTTATTATCACTGTGTACAGGTAGATATTTAAAAAAACGTAAAGGTTGTGGTACATAACCTGCGCTCTGAAGGATAGTTTAGGGTCCTCTTAGAAACGTACTTCGTAATGCCTTCAAACTGTATCTCCCGTTTAGGAGTGATTCGCTTGTTTTAAAGTGCTAATTGCTAATTCATTTCATCAGTTTAACTACTGAAATATTAACCCATGCCATTGAGTATGTTTTTTCGTAATAAACTACGAGAACGAACTCTTAACAGAACATAAAATCAATAGCTTTCTAATGCTGTCTTCGTAATGACCACACAACTGAGCGTATTGGCTCAGGCGATAACGTTGAAAATCGCATTCGGGAGGTTCCGGTTTCTAATCCGTTGTGTCTTGGCCTTAGGTTTTATCTTGGTTTCCCCTGGTCGCTTGGGCGAATATTAGTTGAGGTTTTCCCTTCCAAAATTTTTCTTCTTTCCCGTTTCATATCATTTCATTCTTCGTTAGAGAATTGAAAGTGCCCGGGCGCGGTGGGTCGACGCGAAGGGACGCCAGTCCTGGTGGTGTAGTGGTAACCATACTTGTCTCCCAAAACCAAATTCGCGGGTTCGATCCCGGCCAGGACTGAGGGCATTTTTCGGGCGTAATAATCATAGGTATGGCTGCCTTCAGAAGGGAAGTAAAACTGTGAGTCCGTGGGTGTCGTACATTTGCGGCACAATAAAGTACCTCAAACATGAAAAAAGAGGCCTTGAGCAAAATTTGTTGGCCGCCTCACCCCCTGAATTGAATGGGATGCCGATGACCTGAGATGTTAAAGAGCGTCCGTAAATAAACCAAATTAAAAAAATAATAATAAATAAATAAAGCGAAGGAGCAATAGTTTGCATTTGAAACGTTTTTGTTCCGATGTCTGGTATGAAAGCTGCCGTTCTGAGGGACTCGAACTTCTTGGAGGAGAAAGGCGAGTTCCCTAGCGTCGGTATGTTCTATCTGGGAATAATTTGGGGATTTCACGTATCTATGTTTCTGCTCCACCACTCGGCATTTCTCTTCTTCCGGGAATTTACTTCTTTGCTTCTTCTGAATTCAGTACCAAAATAAATTATTAATTATTCTATTTGCTCGCTCATCACCATAATTTCGGTGATCTAAACTTTCTCCTAATTATTTTTCCCTTTCTACGCTATATCCCAATATTCTTGTGGCCCAAATTTAGAAAGTACTACCCACAGAAAATGTGAAAATAAAACGTAAAATTTTATGAAAAAATAAGAGTGAGGAAAAATGTATGAACTGAATAGAAACTTGAGCAAACTATTTTGTCATTTATGTCAGGTATATATGTTGACTACATATACAAAGAACTGGCTGAGGGTGTTATCCACCAACAAAAGACTGATGACCAAGCAATCACTTGCAGGGTAGCTTGTTTACAAAAGGCTGGGGATGAAACCCCAGGGACATACGCTGATTCAAGCTGCTACAGTAAGCGTTTTGAATGTAGGCTTGGTTATGAATGTAATATCAAGATAACTGAACTTTCTGGATTCGCTTACGTGGACCACTGTGGAACTTTCACTGTCACTTTCAAGCCAATGAATAGTTTGTTATGCATATTTATTTACGGCACAAATAAAATAAAGATACGAAATTTGTAGATCTCGTAAGAGGGAGGACAGCGTACGGCGGAGCAGAAAGTACAACCGGCTAATTCATTTATTAGCACTGCAGGCAGAGAAATTCCTTGCACAATATAATTTAAAAATAACTGTTTTAGTTTTACAAGACTGATTTCAATGAAACTTTGTAGTATGGCCAACTGAGATATTCTAAAGTTATGGTAATAACGACTTTGTAATAAATTTATTGGTAGCTTTATAATTAATTTTGAAAAATAGATAGACAATTTGGGGCCGCAAGGCACAGTCAGTTAGTGGTGATATTTTATGATCTTATGCTGTGTTTGTGTGTATGTAGACACTGTGCTAAAGGTGTATAAATGTACATTGTTAAAAATTAGTACAGTATCCATTAAGTAAAAAATATTTATAAAAACTATTAATGCAATGAATATTTTAGAGACCAGAATTAGACGTAAAGTTGCAAACAACGTAGACAGGTGTTAATGATCTGGTGATCGTTCTTCGAAATATAGCTGAAATACAATACAACATCTTTTATGAAAACATTCAGACGATATTAGAGTTTATTGATGCACAGGCGCATTTCTGAAGGACTGTAAAACACTAATATAGTTGAAAGTGAAGATGATACAAATAAAATGTCCGGTAAAATAGACCAGAGCTCTAATTTTACGCATAATAACAAAAATGTCCTAAAAGAATGGACTTCTTACAAAACTAATATGGAGAAAAATATAAATTTCAAGGAAAAAATAACAAATAATACGCACAAAATCAGTAAAAAGCATAGTTCTTACACTTCTGTATTGTTTTGTAATGAAAGTTAAAGTGTTACGGCTTCTCTTGCTTGTATACTATGAGATGCTGCAATGATATCACAGGTATTGTAAATAAAATAATTAAATAAAAAAACTTCAAATTGTCTTGAAATTACTTATCTTATGGGTAGTTAAAACTCTCCTTGGTAATCGAAACTCCCACATAGAAGGTGACAATGTTCCAGGATAACATGGACACATTTGCTAGAATATAAGGATTTGTTCTATGCAAAACTCACTTGGAAAGAACATGTGGAGCAAAACATTGTTTAGAATTACGTGTCCTTACGAAACTAAACTATACCCCATTATAGCAGCTTAATGCGCCCTTTTAAATACTCATTTGCATTATGGAATCTTAATTTGTGGTAATTCCTCAAAGGCTAACGTGTGACAAAGGTAGACAATTATAAGTACTAAAAACTATCCTTTTTGTAAATTTGTAAACTGCCCTTTTTTAGTGTAACATAACTCTACTGTCTACTCTGCATAAAAGAAAAGTTACAACTTTTTACACAGCTATAACGCTAGAAGTTAACGTTTAATTGAACTAAATGCTCTATACAAGACTCCAAAGCGTAACAGAACTGAAACTAAACATAACCTTCCCCGACATACTATGTAAGTACATAAGTACAGTAAATAATTTAAAAATCGCGCTAAAATTGGCGCATTATCAAAGCCATTTATTGAGAATTCTAAGAATAATTTGAGCATATAACTTGTATTTTTAAACCTCTTTAATGAGAGCATATTCAGTGAGTAGTTTAAATTTAATGTTTGTTTTTTCGTTGCTGTATTTAGTAGCACTTTTATAAATTTACCTTATATATATAAATTAACACTAAAAATAAAAGTAGATAAAGATAAAACGCAGAGAAAGAGTCACACTTGAAATTGCAATTTCAAGGTTTTCGAACTGTGTGCTGTGTGTATATTAGGAAATTGGGAACATCTAAAAACAGAATATTGTATTAAATATTTTCATGCTGTTTATTATTCGTAGAAAACTGGAAACATGAAACCGAAATTGCAATTTCAAGTGTGACTCTTTCTCTGTGTTTTATCTTTATCTACTTTTATTTTTAGTGTTAATTTGTTACATTGTTAATAGTGTTTCTTTATTTTTATGTTTCATTAATATTATATGTATATATATATATATATTTATCACTATTTGTAATTTACTTTGACATAGTCTATTGCAACTGACGTTAAACACCATTAAAAATAGTCTATTGCAGCAAATAATTATTAAAAGACGAATAAATTTTTCAATTTGTAAGTTTTCAAATCATAGGGAGCAACAACTGTTTATAGGTCCAAATTGACTTGCAACGCTCTACAATTTTCCATTAATTGTTATTTAATTTATTTGAAATACTCTTTGCTTTATGTACGACTTCTTCTGTCCCACTAACGCAACTAGAATGAAACCCAAGTCCCTGAGCTCCAGGTTGTTTTCCCAGCACTTCGCGAAACGTCATTGCAGTTAAACAGGACAGAAAAAACAGACACAGTAACTCGTTTTGTTTACTTACATCCCTTGTGGCTTGGTTGGCTTGTATCGCCATTTTATATGCACTGACGACATGCACGGTGCTGGGAATAGAAAGAATGACAAGTAAATGGAAAATTATTATTCGGATAAACGCACTAAAATCACATCAATAAACAAGAAACGAAACAAATGCTTATACTTGTTACATGAAAGCGATCGAAATGCTTGAATGTTGGCAACGAAATGGATGACACAACTCTTTGTAGCAGAAGAGAACTGAATCAGGAGGTAACGCTTGAGATTCGCCTTTACATCCCTAGGAGCCAGTTATCCTGCCCGATCTTGGTGTTTTCCCTCGGTTTCTCCTGGTATCTTAGGCGATGAACAGGACGAACAGTTCTTTTTTCTGGTCTCCCATTTCGTATTAATTCATTTGGTGGTTCTGTTATACGGTTGAAAGTACCAGGGTGAGGTGGGCTTGTGTGGTGTGACGGTGGCTTGCGCTTCGGAAAGAATTCTGCCCCGGCGTGTGGTATGGGAGCGGCTCTTCTGTTGGGCTGAAAATCCTTGGAGGGGGACTGCGCTGGCTTCGGGCAGTTCTATATGGAAACAATGTTAAAAGCCTCGTCTACCTCCGTGCCTCTCCGCTGATGGATTTTGGTCGCCCGGTGTCTTCCTCACCACATCCTTCCCTTCCGAAAGTATTCCAAATGGCGGCACAAGTACAAACGACCAGCTACGAACAAGGCTAAGTACCGAAATATCATCCTCCTACACTAGCAATCTAATCTAATTTAAAAATATTTTGTGTTGCAGTGTTTATTAAATTTCATGCTTAGATTAAATGCCTCATAATTGATTCCCAGCATCTTCAGACTTGTAACAGTTTTAGAGTGCATTAATTACAGTGTGTCTTATTTTGCAAAAAACAAAAAAAAAGGGGGGAAGTTTACTGCAGCCCCTCCCTTAATTTCTCAGAAATTAAGTTTTTGTTATTTGGAAGATGCTATTTCATAGGTTTTCGAACTGTGTGCTGTGTGTATATTAGGAAATTGGGAACATCTAAAAACAGAATATTGTATTAAATATTTTCATGCTGTTTATTATTCGTAGAAAACTGGAAACATGAAACCGAAACTCAAAAATTAAGAATGTTCTTTCAATAATATTACAATATAGTGAAATTCATGGGTAATTTAGGTTGTTAACTTTTACGCCATTTTTCAATGCGAGGAGTAATCGCACAACAACATATTCATACTTTTTATCTTGCAGAAAGAAGTCGCTCAGGTTTCTTATTTTCAATGTGAGTCAATATCAAATGCCCCTGTTCTCTCAGATAATATGTTAAAATCAAAGTAGTGTAGAGTGGCTTGTTCTGATAACATTTTCACTAAACTCCAGAGTTGTTCCTGCCCTCATGTTTAGCTTCATAGTTTGATCAGCCTGAAGTTCAGCCAACTCTTCTGCCTCTTCTAATGGTGTTTTGTGTATTCAGTAATAATAGCAAAGGAATTGCGTACCCAGTCGCATTCGTTTATGTTGAGAGGAAGGAAAATAATATTGCAGTTTGTCCGCCAAAACAAAAAGATATTCTAAAATCAGACTAGACAGTGTCAGCTGTAAGAGGGAACATTTCAAGTTCACTCTTTTCAACTTTTAACTTCCAGAGATGAATTTTTCGTAAGAAACTATTCAGTTTGTAGCTTGATTTAAGAATATTTTCTTCATTTCCCTTCATATTATCATTGAAATGTCCACAAATTTCAGCTAAATATGCAATTTTGCAGCAACAAAAATGTCGTCACTTATGAAGGCAGCCAATTCGACCTGGTAAATATTTCTAATAATTTCAAGTAGCGCAATAAAACACTAATATGCCTATTGAAAGCCTTTAATGACATATTGTTCAAAGTTTATATTTAAATAAGGGTAACAGAAAGCACAAAATACAATTATGTAATACAATGTTCTATCGGGAGTAAAATATCCTAAGTATGGCTTCCTTTGGAAGGGAAGTAAAGCCGTGGGTCCCGTGTCGTACATTTACGGCACGAAAAAGAACCTCATGCCTGAAAGAAGAGGCCTCTGAGTAAAATTTGTCGGCCGTTTCACGTCCTGAATAGAAGGGACGCTGATGACCTGAGGTGTTAAAGAGCGTCCGTAAATAAACCAAATCAATTATCAATACCAATTACTTTTTCATTGTTTCATTTGGGCGTGCTTTTTACATTTATTGCACTTTTTATTTATCTTATTTCGACTGTTCTTCATCTGCCATCTGTGAGAAGCTAGTTGATTCGAGCGTTCCAGGTCTTGTTCCTCTACTAAAAATGTGATAAAACGTAATGCTGCATTGGGTTATCCGGGAAGTGTATTTCTGCTCACACGCCATCTACTTCAATTTGCTTGGAGTTCGCCTCCTTTCACATTACACGCTCCGGCACCCTCATAAGACGTGACGAAGTCGTATCAATCTAGGGAAGATAGACGCTGTTACCAGCTCATTCTGGAAACACAATTGAAAATTCCTTCCAAGAAAGATATTGGTTTTTATCAACGGCCCCTTTGCTCATATTTTAAAAATATTAATAAACAAATTTCAACGAACAAAATACAAGATCAAATACAGTAGCATTTAAGATGTTGTGATTTTTAATAATTTATGCATGTCTTTTATAAAGTTTGCAAAGAACTAAAGTCATTGTAACTGCATTTCTTAAATCTTACAATCCTATTTATGTCCTTTGCCGAAGGAAAGTACTATCTGGTGAAGATTGTAACTTTCAGTGTCCTTGAAATACTAATAATGCACCAGCGGCTTTCAAATGTTCCTTGACCTTTATTTCCATTAAAGATCCCTCATTGTCACTGATCCCTAATAGTTAACTAATAGTGTAATATTATACCAAAAAGTATATAATATGCATAAAAATATACTATTAATAATAACTAACAATATATAAATCACAATTGCTTGTTAATTTTAGTTCCTGAATGAAAGAGATATCATCTCTTACTAAAACTGTGATATATTGAACTTAATAGGAGAAATTTGCATTCTCACTTCTAATTTTACGTTTTCTGTTTTTTTTTTTTTTTCGTTTTGTATATTAGATAAATGAGTGTGTAGAACGATTTCTCAATCCATTAACTTTACGAAAAGCATCAAGAGCGGACGAGGCCCAGCCTGCGCAGTTTCTCTACCGAAAAGTTCGAGCTGTTGCCAGAGAAAATATGACGGGACATTTGGTTCGCCGATTTGAAAGCTCCCTCTGTAAAACAGCTATTTTGCACTTTATTCTAATATCCTTTACCTCAATGCATCTTCTTCATAGCCTTATACAGTCCCATATGGACCTTAGCTTACCGCGACGACCGCCGTATCCTTTACCACCATCATTTTATATCATTGGTAGAGTGCAGTATTGCGGGGGGGGGGGGGGGGGGGGGCATGTGATCAGCACACGCATCCCGTCGATCGCTTTATCGCGGCTTACTAGATCGAAGATCGCCACCTCTCCATCAGGCAGCTTCCCAATTGTCCTCACGAGGCTGAGTCGATCTCGTTCTAGATCTCCCTAACTTGGAAAAATTCTTAAGCAGATACCGGGAATCAAATCCGAGTTCCGGCCAGCAGTCAACAACGCTAACCACTAGACCAAGGAGGTGGACACTTCAATAAATTTGTATCATCTTTCATTTTCTCGTAATGTATTATTTGTATCTATACATTCAAGATAAATGTTGTTAATAATTTAAACCTTCGTGTTGACCCTGGAGAATCTCGCAGACTCCTGGAGTTTGCGAACTACAGTTTGAGAACAGCTCGTAAATATTGAATGGTCTGGTTATTGCTTCATGCACGATACTGGTTCTTGCCTCTCGGATTCCAGGCGATGGGAGCCGTAATTTTAATTTGAAGAAGTGAAACATGTAGCAAATTGTAGCAGGTTGTTAAACGTTGACATAAGATATGTACTAATATCACTAAACTCGAATATACCGAGCGAAGTGCTCGGGCGGCAACTCTTTGGATTCACTTTCGGGAGTTCCTGAGTTCAAATCTCTTAGAGCCCGCCAACATGGTTTTGGAATTTTTCCTTGTCTATTTTTTTTTTTTTTTCTCTGGTTGCTTAGGCAAATACTGCAATGAACCTTTTACTTTCCATAAATGTTTCGCTTTCCTATTTCATTTCACACAGTTCTGTGACAGGGTCCAAGCAACAGTACGAGCTGGGCTGGAGCGGTTTGGAAAGGTTTCTGCTCCGGTTTAAGGCATGGAAGACTTCAACAAGTTGGGGGGGGAGGCTTCACCGGCGCAGGGGTGTTCTATCTGTAAACACGTTAGGAACCTAGTTTACTTCTGCGCTTCATCATCCAGTGTCTCCCTCATTCCATCCCCTTCTCCCGGTGCTGCCACAATTGACGGCGTAGGCACAAACGGCCAGCCTTGAGCTAGACTGAAGTACAGAAATATCCTCCTGCGACTCAAACTATTCAATCAGTGTTTTGTTCTTTTCTGTCAAGAGGCTTAGTGGAAGGTGTGGCATATACCCCCACCGTAAACGCTGTAGCTACTCAGTTTGTCCACGTACAGCAACTGAAATATTACACAGGCGAGAAAATATATAACATTTTTCAAAGAAGAAATCATCCCTTCCTTCTATGCTGGTAAAAGGTTTATCTTCTGTGGCAAGGATAATGCAGTTACTACAGCTATTAACTTTCCCTATGACGATTTTCTTACTATGTAAGTTATTCTTTCTATCCGTCACATCGTCTGGTCTTGTCAAATACCCAACTTTTTCTAATTAAAATTTTATATGCTGTTGTTAGCTTTTCTCACTAAGATATGGGTGAACATGGAAGCATAAGCACTTTTCGGTTTCAGAGTTTGAAAAGGTGCTGTGTGTCACAGTTTGAGTTTGACTTAACCATAATGAATTGTTATTTTTTAAAGGAACTAAACATGCTAGGGACACAAACCAAGCACTTCTAATGAACATAGGAGGAGACATTTTTTTCAAGTACTTAGCAGCCAAGCAACACTAATTTTTTCAATGTTTTTAGTTTCCGCAAAAGATAAATTGTCACCAGCTCTATTTTTCTTCAGCGCACTGCCATTACTTTGCATGTATGCAGTAATTTTGTTGTTATATCCTAGACGCCGAAGAAAATACTTATTGTGACGAAAAAAGTGACAAAACTAGATACTTCTGAAAAAGAATTAAAAAAGAGAACAACATTTGCGCTGTGTTGCAATGGGGAATTTAAAAAATTAATGCTTGAATGAAAAACAAAATTTCACATCTGGGATGTAATTCTACCGCATACAGAATACTAAACAGTTTAGGCTTCAGGTATATTAAGACAATTGACGGGCCAAAGTTATTGACGGAAAGAAATTGTATTAATTCTGCACGACGTATAATGCACGAAATACAGACGTCTAGACGCTCATGGCCGGTATTTTACTGAGATAAACATGACCTATTTTTAAACCATAAAGGGATTATAAAAATAAAAATAACACAATTAAATTCCGTTTGTGAAAAGAGAATAGGCTAATTGTATGCCACTTTAGATGCATGTACATTTTGTAGCGAAAAGTACTTATATGAGCATTTAGTTCAAAAAAAAAACCGCAAAAAAGACCACAGAGATTGGTTTTTAAACTGATTTATTGATTTTTGGAAGATAATAGTAGTATTGTCATGAATCGTGCCTGTTAGCAATTCTGATGAACCAAATGCTAAATTATTTCATATTGAAAAAGGGAAATATAAACAGAAACAACATTTAGCACTTAGGGAAACAAAGGAGAACAGAACTTTGGCACTTATACTAACCTACTAACCAACTGGACAATATGAGTTAGATCAGCAAAGAATATAAATGGAAACCATAGCTATAATCAGACTACCCCTATCAGTACATTGTAATGAAATTGTCAAGACTGTCCAGGTGAAAAGGGAGATTGCAAAAAAGAAATTTAAAACTAACTGAATGAGGAAATAGAACAATAGGAGAAGAATAGGCTTCTGTTGCCAAATATGCGGAGGAAGAAAAGTAAATGCAAAGTAAATATATTGCAACATACTAGTTAATACCCAGAAAATGTGACAACGATATAAACCGAGAAAGATGCAAAAGTGACACAGCGTTTGCAGCGAAGGGAACCAAGATTCTTCTTATTAGTGAGGAGTAAACATTGCACACATGTATTAAGAATTATTATTGCATTTTTCTGTCTTGGAAAATGCACAAAAGATTACAATCGAAATGAAAGTGTCAATAGCTAGGCTTGCATATCTCAGGTTCACGTACAGTTGCCCTGCCATTATATTAGAGGAATTTTTTTAAATTGTGTTTGACGCCTGTGTTTACTACTGAGGCACCACAGGAGGAAATGATGAAACATGTGTGTCAAAAATGTATATTGTATTGCTGAGTTTACGAGATCTTATTATTTCAAGTATTTTCAGCCCCTTTTGATGAAATTAAGCACCTACAATTCCCTGGATGTTCTTTCAAGATAAATGTCCATTCTCAGAGGGAAGGAGGAATTATTTTAAAATCCTACTGGAATTAGGAATGAAAGTAATATTCGCGTACCTAGAGAAATTTCTTGTTTCTTGAAAAAAACATTCTCTCGTCATCAAACAAAAACCTTCCTATCATGGAGTTTTGTGGAACTCCAATATCCGCAAACTTATGTGTTCACAAAATGGGAACTAAACTTCATCCAGCAAATAAATGGTCTTTGAGTGTTTTCGTGATATATCTACGTATTAATTAAAACTCATTTACTTGTTTCTGAGGGTCGCCAAATTGTAGCTCTTTATTCACATCATCAGTCCTGTAAATTTACCATTAATAACTTTTATACCTTCGAATCGAACCATACAAAACCCACCTTTGTTGTGATTCCAAAAGTATCATATATTTAATTTAATCTATATTTTTGTGATAAGATTTCATCCTTATCTCTTTGTCAGAAATTATTTATGTATGTTTCCCTGGCAGTTTCACAACCAGTTGGATGAACGGGGGTAACATTGCGCACGTAACAAATAGCACGATACAGAGGCAATGTGGCAGGTATTACCTGCATTGTTCTAAAAGCTATAGAGCGGAGAAAAATATTCTGTCAGACCATCCAGTTTGCAGCAAAATGCCTTACTGCTTCAGTTTCACCGTCCACAGGAAACACTAACACTAATACTAACAATATATTTTTTTTCTTTTATATTATATATAATATATAATTATATATAATATAAAAGAAAAACAGTTTAACACTATTAACAATGGAACTAAATTGACAATAAATAGAAAAATAGAAAAAGATAAAACACTAAGAAAAAGTCACAAAGTTGTAATCGCAGATTGGTACGAAACATTTCACTTAAAATTATGAAATATACTCAACTTACATGTACTTAACAATTATGAAATTTAACAAAATTTCATAACATTACCTTTAATAGATGTCATAGTATGGGATGTATTAAGCAACAAAAGCTTAATAATAACAATAAAGTGTATTAGAAAACACAGAGAAAGTACGAAATAAAATTAAAAGAGTTATAGATAAATAGTAAAGAAGTCAAAAGCAAATTTAAATTAATTTTCCAAGTTAAAAGCACACCAGAGGTGAAAACAATATAAAAGAAAAATAATGTAACACTATTAACAATGCAACTAAATTAACAATGGCTAGAAAAGCAAAAACGGATAAATCAATAAGAAAAAGTCACAGAGGTGTAATACATGTATATAGTGGAACAGTTTGTTTGGTCTGGATTGGTAAGAATGGAGGAAGGTATTTGGATACTTCAGCTTTTTTCAAGTGCTGGCCGTTTGTGCCGACGCCCTCAGTGAGAGAAAACAATTTGAGGAATACACTGGGCGGCCAGGATTCATGGGGCGATGAGGCACAAACGTAGAAGGCGTACCTAACATATTTTACAGATAGAACACCGCAACGCCTGCAAAGCAGCCCCCAAAGAATTCGAGCTCCTCAGAAGTCGGCTGGCACGTTCCACCCTGTAACGGATCTCACGGAATAAAAGAGGAACGTGGAGACTTCTTGGAAAGTTCCATTCCAAGAGATCCAAATTAAACCTTGAAAAAACTCAAGTTCAGAATAGCAGACCCCTATTCAACCCGGGACTACCTGAATGCAAATCCCAAGCTTTGGCGCCTTTCATTTCGTTCTGCGTGGAATAGTTTGTCACTCTATGCCAGGAAACTCTGTTCCTCTGTACTTCAAATGCACTTAGCAAATTGTGAATGAATGGTTTTGTTTAATAAGTATCACGTTTACACTTTAACAAAGAAGGTAAATGCTGTACAGAAATAATAATATTCCTGATCGAAAATGATCTTTCATAACATAAAACTGTTTAGCAATGTCCCCACACAGTGAATCTTGCCACTATATAGTTATGTCTCACTTTGTCAATAGATCAGTAGCCAGCAGGCTGTTCTTTGCACCGTATCTATCCATGTTTATGACTTCAATTATATTTAGATTCTTCAATACAAATTTTAGGACTTGGATACTCTTATGTCACTTGACATCTCTGGTTTTCTGTGTGTAGAGACCCTAGTTCCCCCATTCTGTCCCCGAATAAAGACTTTCGTTACAAAGTTGAAGACATTTTCTTAACGGGCAGTTGGAAGAAAAGTTCAGACTGAATGAGTGACCAGAGAATACGAGTAACAAACCGTAGGATAGAGGGACATGTTTTCCCGCTTCTTTTTAGGTGAATTGTTGGAGAGGGAACATGCTTTTACGTTTTTCTGCTAAAGAGTTCAGTTGACCTTTTAATGAAAGTATTTCATATTGCGTTTGGGCATGGATACATCAATGAGCATGTGCCTTTTAATTCTGCGCGGTATTTAGACATAGAGCATTAGAACATAATTCACATACTCCAAGGAGTTTTTCCTTAAACTCTCCAGTGGCGTGCGGATAGCAAGTGTCACCCACTTTTATATGTCTACTTGTTGTCAAAAATGAATACTGCTGTGCTCACGTCATCACTATTTATTGTTGGCGAAGGCCAAAACAAACAAAAGAGAGGGGAGAAAACATCGAAGATATGGGAGTACCTAAATAAGGGTATATGTTTTTACAGGTACTAATATGGATATGAAATCTTCCATACGAGTTTTAAACCTATCGTGCCTATTATAGTAACTAGAAAAATAATATAACTCCTAACACTAAAGCATGCACGTGATTACTTTTATTCATTCTAAATGTTCTATTGTTTTGTTCCAACCAGTCAAAACACATTCTAAACATTGTTATAACATGATGCTACAAATGTGCTGTCTTTTATTTCATGTGAAAATGTAATGTTTTCTATCATTAATTTAATAAAAATTATCTCAAAATTTACATATTCATTGTTATACTAGGTTTATTGCCGGCTTAAATTTCCAATAGTTAAAAAAAAAAAAAAATTAATATACATACGTTCCGCTGGATTACTATTGTTGTCAACAACGCGGGTACTCGTGTTGCAATAATGGGTGCGACCTTTGCAGGGTTAAGGAGAACTGTAGCAAGTAATGCGTAATTTTCCAAACAGGTGCTAAAAATATTTTAAACAAGCAAATACAAGCTCGTAATACGACAAGTATTACTTTACATATATACAATGAGGAAGAAAATTCGCTCTGCAGTGAAGCGCTAGCTGAAAAGATCGCCAGCATAAGCAGACTATCTCTCAGCTGGATGCGAAGCGACTTCCCTGCCGCAATACATTTTAAATAGTACGAACATGTGGTTCATTCTATCGCCCTTGCCGCTCGGAACTGTTTCAGGGATGTGACAACGTGCGCCCCGATAGTTACCGCTTATACGACGTAAGGGAATGTAATTTCGATCTCCAGGTACACTGTGGTTGTTCACTCTGACATGCACAGGCTTTCACGAAATACTTTCCTCACATGGTGATAAAGAAATTCGCCATTAGTTGATTTAGCGATAAGGTACATGTGCATTTTCTTTTTACCTGTATATTGTACAAAAATACAGTTTGATTAGAATTAATAAGAATAGATTTCTCTTGAATAACGATTCATAATCAATAAATTACTACTAATTTTGAAATAAATAATGCAATTCAAATGTTATTTAATTCCCCCTCAAAAGATGAAACTACAGTTATTGACAGCAAGCCTGCTCCTGGAAAAGATCAAAATATCTTAGAGATTAGCAACGTATCGCATATTAAACGGATATTAAAGAAATAATTTAAGATTAAGTTGAGTAGATTTTTCGATAGATCTCTTCAAAAATTATGAATGCCAGTACTATAGTAATACTACGCGTATGAATAATAACCTTCATTACATTACTTTGGGAAAACGCCATCTGCAATAGAGCTAGACCTAAAGGACAAAAACAAATTACAATTAACATTATAGTAGGGGACAAATTATATATATATATGTATATATATATATATGTATAAGCCCATTACAAAGTACAAGATAACCTAAAATAATTCAACTAATGGATTTATCTAGAAACAAACTTTCTTTTATATAATGGTATACATATTTTAATAGCTCCTATATGATCAATAACTACCAAAATAATATATATACAAACATCTCCTCACCTGTAGAAGAATTATTGGTATTTCGCAATGTTTTGTGAATATGGTTGTATTGAAATACTAAAAGTATAATATTCATATAAATAAATTAATCTATTTCGTATACCCACTGATAATCCACGATATTAAGCTTACGAAATGAAAATAAAAAATTAATAAACAAGGGCTTTCAACAATTACAGATATAACACAAGATTTTGGGATCATGAATGTAAACTGTACACTCCGAAATTCCCAATTTCTCTTCCCGAAATAAGAAATAAGACGGAAACGTGACTCTATATTTTTAATGAGATTGCAATTAATTTTAGTTCATATACGTCACTCGTCCCCAAATATCACAACATAAGGGGCATTATTGAAACAGAATATTAGCCATTGATTAACTTGATTTTAGGAAATTAGCTAACTTTATTCGAGAAAAGCAATGTTTCTTCCGCGAATAAATGTTTTATACGCAAAAAAATTATAATTAAAATGTTAAAAATCTGCTTCTATAAGAGAGCTAAAATATTCTTATCATATCATGATATCAGTTTATATATATAATATATATGTATATAAATGAACAATGTAACTAGGGTAATAATAACTAGAGAAACAGAAAAAGCAGTCTAACAAAAAGATATGTCAAAATTTGGGGGAAACGTCCCCCAATATATACCGAATAAAAACATATAATATGAACATGGGTCCGGAACTTCTTTGTTTTCTTGTTAGAGCCCTTTTTCTATACCTGCACCACATAGCATAAAATTCAGAACTGAATTATGGGAAACAGAAAATCATTTAAATATAAAATATTCAATATATCCTCCGTTAGCACGGATACATTCATGAATCTGGCGTTGCATATACTCCCTAATGCGCTGAAGTATCCCTGGAGTATCTCGTATTGCCTGACATTCTTGTAGCTTTCGAACATGAAGACATCCACCTTCGGCCAATCCACAAATAGATCACATGAGTGTCTGCCACTTTCGCATTTGAATATCTCATTATTGTACCTGGAATGATTTCATTGAACATGCAAAACTGACACTACGTGTTCGATGCTATGTCAAGCAATGAAGTGGGTGGCATAACAAACGGACTGTATGGCACAGAACGACCACAGCACTTGGGAACTAAGAGTATTACAACACCGCTACCCCATTTAACCAAACTAAAAGTGAATGTTTCCCCGAAGTTTTGACATGCCTTTTTGTTATACCTGTATATATAAATACAATTTAATGTCATTTAACGATATAAAATTTAGTATAAATATTCGAAAAGACGTATGTTCTTGCAAGTCATTGCGATTCTAGATCACTTTAGGAAAAACAACTTCCATAGCTAAGTAAGTATACGCCTGATTTTCACAATATTTAAATAAGGAGAGTTGGTACAGAAGCTTTAGAAGTGATATTGATAAGAAAGGAAAATTATACATGACATTTTTTTATAATGTACTACATACCATAGCAATTCAGCAATGCCATCCTCCTCCTTTCTTCAATGGGTTTTGGCCAAGCATTTTTACCTAGTCTTGCGATATCATTGATGAAGTTGGTTGATTTGTTTTATTTATATACGCTTTTTAACAGCTCAGGTCATCAGCGTCAATTCAGGGCGTGAAACGGCCGACAAATTTTGCTCAGAGGCCTCTTCTTTCAGACTTGAAGTTCTTTTTCTTGCCGTAAATGTAAGACACGGGATCCACGGCTTTAGTTCCTTTCCGAAGGAAGCTATACTTAGGATTTTTACGCCCGAAAAAATCCATCAATCCTGGGCGAGTTTGAACCCACAATCTTGGGTTTAGAAGGCAAGTATGCTTACCACCACATCACCAGGACCGACTCATTGATGGAGGCAAGTATTGCAGGGAGGTATGTGATTACCATCTCGACATCGCGCCATATGTCATCACGTTGCTTTCTAGATCAAAGGACCCCACCTCTCTATCAGGCAGCTTCTCAATTGTCCTCACGAGACTGGGTGGACCCTCCATAACTTACAACATTTCTAAGCAGAATCCAACCCAGTCCTGAACAGTAGTCAGCAGGAGATGATCTCAACAGTGTCTATGGATAAGAAAAAGGTGTACTAATTATAAAATGTTTATACATTTAAAATGAAAAGTATGGTGGATTATAATAAGAAGAATAAATAGAAACGTGTGTATTATATCGGTGCAGCATTGCCTATATAGCTAGGAAAAATACGTGATGATTAGAACAGTACCAACAATGTTCCAAGTTATATTTTTGCTGGCGTATAATCATCTATATTAGACAGCGATACGGGTGTTCCAGGTTGCTAAGGCGAGGACTTTTGAAGAGAATTCTGAGTTTGATTCCCATTAGTACCATCCTCCCTGGTTAATGGTTTTTTTGTTTGTTTTTTCAATTTTTCCTCAGTTCTCATAAATGGCAAATGTCGAGAAGAAACCTTAGTGTTCTCATAAATGTACCGCAGTAATAAAATCTGTATTGAAACACCATTAAAAAGCTATATGAAATGACTATTGCCTGAATATTGCGAATGAATAATACAAAACAAATGCAATAATGTTTCTATTAATGTTCCAAACGTTGCATTGATTAATGGTATTTATAACAAAATTAAAAAGAATAATATAAGATAAAATAAAGGAAACACTTTATCGCAGAAAAAATGGATAAATATTGTTGCTGATGGGTACTCAGGTTAATAATATCGATATTTTTAATTCAAAATAGCAGAACAAATCTAATTTTGTTACTAATACATCTCACTCGAATTGTGGCCGCAAACTGCAGGCAAAACTATCAATGACGTTAAATATCGTTATTATAATAAATAAAAATGGGACTTAATGGTTTCAATTCAATCCACTCATAGAAGTATACGGCGGTTCCATGTTGAGTATATCATTAATCTGGTTTGCGGTAGTGAAATTATACGTTTTGCGGTGATGGGAAGTTGCGGTTTGCGGTAAGCATATGCTGTTTTGTGCATTAAACTCTCCTATAGCTGTATGGGGTAGTATTATGTAATATACCGACTAAGAAATTTTACGTTTAGTGTTTAGATTTTAATGAAGTTTAAAGAGTTTTTAACTAGTGTAATATTGTTCAATATTGTTCTCTAGAGTTGTGTATTGAAATCTTTGAACTAGAAGTAATCCTTGCAAATCTTTTTAAGGTTTTAAGAAGGGTGCAAAGTTTTTTGAAGTCGCTCACACTAAGATCTTGAGAACTAGCCCAAAGCTATGAACAAATATGACGCTTGTGGACTGCCTTGTACTGTAGCATATTCAGCAATTGTAAAATGTGTGATTCTCAGTTTATTTGCATGAAGGAGATCCATTGCGATATTCGTACTGTTGTGATACTTTGTTGTCGGGTCCTAGTTAAGGCTTCAGTTTTCATCGTCAATTGTAAGTTTTGAAATCATGAGTTAAAACCACTTCAACACATACTAGATGTTTGAACCTAATTGATTTGATCAATGATCTACGATGCATGATCGATTTGGAAAACATTGGGAGCATTCGCTAAGACTGCATTCATGCCACTTCAGTTCTTGTTCAAGTTATGCCATAAACAGGAAATGCGTTTGTTCGGACTGTGTGCTCTGTGTTCTGAGCGTACAAACGCATGTGTCTAGTAATAAGAACTACATAAGTTCGAACCCTGTTTATGCTTGAATTTTTTAGTTTTTAGTTTTTGCAAGTAAATATAATGTTTAATATACCGCAATAATATATCTTTTAATGGAAAACATTCATTTTAATTTTAAGGCATTTATACTCAAATACAAGTAAGAAAATTATTCATCTTTGTTTTCAAAATAAACGTCATATTAATAACCTTAAGAAAACCCTGGAAATAGTATAAATTATCTTTATTGCACTTAAAATAATTATTAATTAAACCATTATATTAGAAACAAAGATTACTTTATTGCTGTTTTCTTTTGTGTTAACAAAACTGTTTTAAAATTGAAATTAATCTTTACAATTTAAAGTTATGTTATCATGTGTATATACAAAATTATTTTTCTTGCAAAAATAGCGAATAAAACATTTCACACATGGGTAGGATTCGAACTTTGGTACTTCTCATTCCTAGATACCTGCTTTTAGCCGCTTAACATCAACATGGAGAACTCTATGTTACTAATAGTGACAGACTTGTAAATCGAACGCTAAACCGAGCAGAATTTGAACAAACTAACGGTTCGGTAGTCTGCTTATTTTTGTTTTCCTTAGGGTGTACGCTTACGTGTGATATGAAAAGGAGGTATGAAATGTTTCCATTTTTGCACTATGTTAACAAGAATTCACACTCTAATTCAGTTCTCTTCCAAAGCAATACTTTCTACCACATTTCCCTCAAATAGCTCCAACTGTTCTTTTGTTATGAAAACATCCGTTTCGGTTGAATTGTCGGACTATAAGGGCCCAAATTCAAGAAGGAAAGGAATGTTTGCATTCAACCTTCCATTCGTTATTGAGCTATAGAACATTTCAGTGGTGTGCATTGTATGTGGAGCTGAATATACTTCTCTACACGTTTACAAAGGAAAGAGCAATCAATAAAGTTGATAATCAGTATAGTATAACGAACATGACATGAGTCAAATAAATTAAAATCGAATAGCTAAATAAATATACATTACTTACATAAACATTACGTAAATTATTAGTGTTACAATAGCACTATGGCACAGGTATTTTTTTTTTCTGAAAAAATTAAAAATGCTAGTTAAATTTTAACTTCCTGCAATCTGTTTAGTTTTACTCTATTGAGATATTTGGATATGTAGAGTGTTCTTCAGATGCTTATCTTTGTGAGTTGAATGGAAGTTAGGCGATTGGAAGTTAGGCGATTGGGACAAGGTCTAATTTCCAATTTCTGATCATAATTCTTCAAACGAAATGTTTACTGCAATAATATATTCTACCATTGCTAATATAAAATAAACATAAATAATATGAAGAAGGATTATGTTGTTAAAAATTATGTTCAAAGTAATACACGAAACTTTAAAAGAGGCAATTTCTTACCTAAATCTGCTTTGAAAATCCGTCGTTACAAGAAGTTCGCTATTTTGTAGCGGGACTTTTCTGTAGGAATTAATTACTTTAATTTGGGTTGAGGAATGAGGAGGAGGAATTCGATCGTCTTTGGCACTGATCATGGGGAGGACAGAGGGTGCGGAAGTTTGTAGACTTTGAACTTGGAAATAATTCAGTTGTTTCGCGCTTTTAGATCTGCTCCCTATTTCTTCTCTCTCACTCCTTTCTCTTCCCGCTCATTTATACGTGCGCTTAGTTGATTTTCTTCTTTCCTCTGACTGCCGGATGATACCAGTGTATTTTGGAACTTTAGAAATTATCGGGGAAAAGGAATGGAAAGGGTTCGTTAACTTCGAAAACAATGTTCATAAATTCCACTAGATAGTTTTTATTTTCACTCCTTTACACTCTGGGACTATACATGAACTATCAACTAATGTGAACAGGAGCCTTGAATGTCGTGGGGACAGAGAATTTAGTGCAGAGTTCGGCAATGGGACACTGTTTTCAGTTGAGGAATGACATTGGCATTACCAGTCCGATGAGGCTTCACAACTAAGAGTCTTGGACGCAATGACGCATATGAATATACGTCGTTATTCACCATATATCTGCACTTAAACTGCACAGCTGTCGGTCGAATATTCATGATAGGTTCCTAACACAGTTCTTAGCAGCCGCGAACAATGGTAAATAACTTAATAGTACTCTCTCAGAAACTGCCCAAAACTCGAGACAAACTTATACAAACAGCGACGACTATGAAGCGAGGCAAGTAGACTGACTTAACTGAGCAACCATTCACATCTGCTTCGGACTTTTCATCAACACCGGTTAGGTCCAGACACGACGCTTTTGGAATATCTTAGATCTTAGTCATTTGCGTACTGTTATCAACATTACCCGTTTCTCATTGGCTGTATGACGGTCATGGTGGTGTAGTGGTAACCATACTTGCCTTCTAAATCAAAGGTCGCGGGTTCAAACCCAGCCGGGATCGATGGATTTTTTCGGGCGTAAAAATCCTAAGTATGGCTTCCTTCGGAAGGGAAGTAAAGCCGAGGGTCCCGTGTCGTACATTTACGGCACGAAAATGAACCTCAAGCCTGAAAGAAGAGGCCTCTGAGCAAAATTTGTCGGCCGTTTCACGCCCGGAATTGAATGGGACGCTGATGACCTGAAATGTTAAAGAGCGTCCTTAAATAAAACAAATAAAAATGGCTATATGATATATACATGCTTTGTGAGATTAGTAGAAGATATCGCGCCTTGCTTGTCTTGGCAAGGCGAAGCTGAGGGGTGGGGTAGGTTGTTTCACGATTCATGTCTTGGCCCATTTTGGAAAAATGATTTTCCCTCTCGTAGCCTCGACTCAAAGCAGATGTTCCCTATATTTATTAGTTACAGAAAAGAGATGTTGAGAAAACATTTCAAGGTTTCCTGGCGACAGACAATAGGAGTGGCGGCTTACCATGTTTATAGGAAGAGAAGTTTTCTGTTCCCCTTCATTTTAAGGCATTACTTTTAAGAATTGGCTCTTGCAGGGTTTTATAACTGGGTTGGTCATAAAAATCTCCTATTCTTAGCATCGGGCCACGTTCGTCCTTTTTCCACTGACAACTATGACATGTGTCGAAAATATGAAATTGTAAGATGCTTTAGCAAGATGCACATTTCTTATGACACTAAGATAAGAGAGTATTGCATATTATAATTCTACATATTGTACTTCTGATTTTATTGGAATTTTAAAATGGTAACCTCGATTACCTGAGGTCTTAGGAGCCGGTAAGAAATTTGTTTCAATTTTAACAATATTTTCCAAAAGATACAGAGATTAACTGCAATAAATATCCCGATAGAGGTAAACACGCTACTTCTGGGTGTAGCGTACAGCGAAGCGGTGATGGTATGATACACCTACTGCAGAAACGCTACCTGAAGTACGTGCACTTTTTCATTTAGAACAGACATAAAAAATAATCGGACGAAAAACATGTTTAAACTAAATGTTCTCTTTAGATTTACATCGTCTTTGTATTTCCAACAGGTGAATGTAGGAAAGATTTCGAATTTTCTTAATTATATATGAGTGACGCATACCTATTGTACCCATAAGAGTACCTACTGACGCATACGTTCAGATACCTCAATGCCCGCTGTAGTTTTAGTGGCTTATGACGTTTTTTTCACGAAAATAAAATCATATTTCTCACTTTCACCCTTTCTATTTAATTTTACCTTAGTTCTGTTTCTCTTAGCGCCTCTGTATCACATTTTATTACTGGTTTCGTTTCTATAAAAGGTGAGATATAAAAACAATTCACTTCCCGGAGCCTTTGCTTATCAAAACAGATATGTGAAGTCAGTACTGACTGTTTTGGTAACATACAGTCCAATGCACTTAAAATTGAAATGGACTTCGGAAATATAATTTTTCTTCATACACAAATTGGCTTATGATCATTAATATCTTCTGATCACTCTGTTTCTTCGTCAAAATATGATAGCAACTTGATGTTGCATTTTCATTACATTCTCAGTTTTAAGTGCAAAATGTCAATTAAATTACTAAGATACAAATGAACCGAGTAAGGTGGCTCAAGGGGTAACGCATGAAATTCGCATTCGATAAATTTCGGTTTCAATTCCAGTTGGAGCCTGCCATCCTGACTTTGGGCTTTAAGTCAGTCCTGGCGGTCTAGTGGTAACCATAATTACCTCCCATACCCAAGGTCACGGGTTCAATCCCGGCCTGGGTCAATAGGCTTTTGGGGCATAAAAAACCTAAGTATAGCTTCCTTCAGAAGGGAAATAAACCCGTGGGTTCCAAGTCGTACATTTACGGCATGTAAAAGAACCTCAAGCCTGAAAGAAAAGGCCTCTGAGCAAAAGTTAACGGCCGTATCACAACCTGAATTGCATGATGAACTGAAATGTTAAAATCGTCCGTTAATAAACCTAATCAGCAACAACCTTGGGTTTCTTCATGGTTTCCACTTGTCACTGGAATTGACATTTGTATTGTACAAAATGTCCTCTCTCCCATTTCATATCAGTTCAGCGCCACAAAATGCCAGGGCGAGGTGAGCTGGGACCTTGTAGAAGGCGAGGGGGGGGGGTTCCTCCACCGGCATTCTGGACATTATTAGGGGCTCCATCTGCGTCCGCGCAGTATCTGCCCTTGAATCGTGGCCGCCCTGTGTCTTCCTTCGGAGGTGCCTCCATTGGAGAACTATGTTGATTTGTTTTGTTTACGAACGCCCTTTAACTTCTCAGGTCATAAGCGTCCCATTCAATTCAGAGCATGAAACGGCCGATAAATTTTGCTTATAGGCCTCTTCTTTAAGGCTTGAGGTTCTTTTTCGTGTCGTAAGTCTACGACACGTGACCCACAGCTTCATTTCCCTTCAGAAGGAAGCCATACTTAGCATTTTTATGCCCGAAAAAATCCATCGATCCTGGCAGGGATTGAACCCGCGATCTCGGGTCTACAAGGCAAGTATGGTTACCACTAGACCACCAGGACCGACGAAATTAGGCATTAAGGAAAAACTGTGAGCAAGGCTCAAGTGGAGAGAGTATCCTATGTCCCAGACCATTCATCCAAAGCGTAAAGGAAGTTAATTTTTTACAGGAGTAAGAAAAAGCGCCTTTAATCTCAAAAGAATATACGGGACTGTACATTGTAAACAGACTATAAAGCACTAACCTTATACTTGATATTCGCTATCATGCCGGCTGCAAAGATAGCGAACACGGACGCTCTTATCCATCGCTCGATTGAAGGCAGAAAGAAGAAAATTTCATGAGGGATTAGTTTGCCACAAAAGAACGCTTTTTCTTTAGTCCTCTCGGACTACCGCATGCCTGTGCAAGGCTTCTGTATTTTCGCTATCTATGAGTGATAGAATAAATACAGCTGATCACTCGCTTTGGAGAGCCGAAGTGTATACGGAATACTAAATCCCGTGTGGAAACAAAGCCTTTTGTGATACACCGGCGTTGGCGATGGTGCTGAATCTAACGGCGGTACCATTTTAAAGCCACGGTTAAAATCACATGTTCGTTATTATAGCGACTGGTTCAGAGCAAACAGCGATATATAAACAAGAATTATTCCTATGAACGTGATCGTTATTTTGTTACATTTACGCCTCCCTGAGTGCGGTTTACAGTTGAAACACTCGTTATGTATATGAAACGACGTGTTTGCGCTATGTGGGCTTCCAGCGCTAATAACAACACGATATTCCAGCATTAAATTTGGACTTGGATGCCTTCGGGAATATAAAAGCAGGGATAGATTTGTTTATGCATTGGACACATCTCTAAAGAACACTCTTGTTTTATGCTGCCCAGCTATACAAAATTCTTTTTAAATTATATATACTTCGCATTTTTTTTATTCATATACACCTATTTTCCTCCTATTTTAATTGCATGATTATCTTATTGCATTTATTTATACTATAATACTCTTTAAAATAAGATGGGGATATAAGCAAACATTGCATAGAATAATGTTGTCTTTTTGTTTATCAGTTTGATTGATTTTGGCTTATTTTTGGACGCTCTTTAACATCTCAGATCATCAGCGTCCCGCTTAATTCAGGGTGTGAAACGGCCGACAAATTTTGCTCAGAGACCTCTTCTTTCAGGCTTGAGGTTCTTTATCATGCCGTAATGTTAGACACGGGACCCACGGCTGCACTTCCCTTCCGAAGGAAGCCATACTTAGGATTTTTACGCCCGAAAAATCCATCGATCCAGACCGGGTTTGAAATTGCCATCTTGGGGATTCAGGGGGCAAGTATGGTTGCCACTACACCACTTGGACCGACTTTGTTTATCAGCACAGAACATATATATTTGTTACTGCAGTATATATAATTAGATAAGTTTGTGTATTGAATTAATGTAGCTTTTGTAGTTCTTCCGAATGACATGCTTTCCGCAGTTATGAAACAAAATTGTGGGGTCATCAAGTTTCTAATTGTACAATTGGGTTGTAAAAATGTTGAATATATAGCCTGATAATGGAGTATTATCTATAAAAACAATTCATTCAATCTTTTTATACTATATAACATTTTTATATAAATAAAAGTATTTCAAATGTACAAAATTAATTCACATATCACTAGCCCTACTTCGAATTTTTGATAATTTCAATACTTCTCAGAGTAGATGAAAATAGTAATGTCATTTTGGATGACCATAATACATAATTAGTTCATAGTCCTCTTGAGTGTCTATGTAAGAGGTGTTCAAGTTAGCTTGCGGAAGCAACCTCATCAATTCTAACGCGCATTGCTGGGGGAAGCTGTGCGAGATTCGTAGGTCATTCTTTGCCTATAAGGTATCTTTACCCTTACAGCAAAAAGTTCAAAATTAATTAGGATACTGTTCCATTGTGTTTGATATATAGTTTTGAGAAGGCTTCATCGAGATAAACGGGTCTCCGTTCTGCCCGATTGCTCTGGGAAGGTTATCTTCGCCTGCCAGCTAGTGTTTTAGGAAGTGATGTTAGCGATTTCCAGTGAGAACTTAGTCATAAAAGGGCAGTTCTTCAGCTGTCGAAGTCCCAGTGGACTGGAATGCAAACCAGCTCATCAAGTTAAGATGTCCATTGGTGCTTGTTTTAGTGAATGACCTACCTCAACTTCAGAAGCAAAATCGCCAAGAACTAGGAAGTTCTTAATGATCCAACTGACGAGCTCCTGATGTAGTTGCTTGTGATACGAGTGTAACTTTGCCACATCTATAAACCAAAGATACTGAAAGCATATGAATTTCCTACGTACTCGGGTGAAAAGTAAAGCTTCAGTCAAGCTGTTCAAATATTTGTGATCAATAATCCATGAATCTGGAAGCTGCTATGCAGATGTGGATCTAATATTTTTGGCAAGAGGTTCAATAAAATGCTGAATGGGGTTTTATGAAATATTAGTAGAATAACAAAAAAAGATAATTATCCAAAGTCATAAAGAGGTGCCTTATGGTACCGAAGGGTGGATACAGTAAAAAGGCAGGCAGTGGAGATGGGTGCAATTCGAAAAGAGACCAAGGTTTGAAAAGAGGGGGAATGAAGAGGTAAGACGGTTAATGAAAATGAAATGAAAATGGAACCGAGAGGATTAAAATGCACACTCTACATCAATAGAGTAACTGGAGATAGACAGAATGGCCGCCTTCTCGAAGGAGGAGTCGTGGACGGCCGAGAGCATGGAAATTTTGTGTAGCCCAAATAAAGAAACGACATACTGTGCAGGAAGGAGACTGGCAAAAACATGAAGAATGGAAGCTGGAAATACAGGGGACTGCTGACAAGTGGAAAAACCGTCGAAAGTAAATGTAAAAATAAGTGCTCATATGAAAGATGGTAAATTACATAATCGGTTATATTCTCAATATGGCGGGCTAGAGCGCTTTCACTGCGAATTTGGCATAGTATTCTACTGTGTGACATTCTGTTGGTAAAGATGACGTGCCTCTGTTAACCAGTCAGGGCAGCCTGAAAGTATGCAGCAGACCAGAACATGGCTGCTAAACGGCTGAAATCCCATATCGAACAGAGAGGTATAAAATTGAATCTTGTTTGTCCAGTAGTTCAAGATACTGGAAAATTACTGTTGTGAATGATCAATAATGGGCTTGTGATGGTTACAAACTAAAGTGGTCGTTGAAAAGTCCCCATTCTTTGTCTATAGATGTCAAATCTCTAAATCGAATATGAGATTTTCAAATACTTTCATGTACTTTTCAAGTAAAGTTTCTTCAAAACTCTCATAGTTATTGATGAAAATTAAGTTTATTTTTCCTTGTATCACTGGCATTTAAATCAATTTTATGCAGAAAAAAATCGACATAAATGAAAAAACTCATCCACACTTTAGTTCTGGGACCTGTCGTTCCTGTTTCCATGCAAGACTGTATTTCATTGCGAAGATTAAAAAAAATTTTGTAATTTGCCTCCCCTCTCAACCATGCGGTTTAGTGGCAACCATAGTTGCCTCCTAAACCCAAGATCGCGGGTTCGATCCCGGCCAGGATCGATGACTTTTTTCGGGCGTAAAAATCCTAAGTATGGCTTTCTTCGGGAGGGAAGTAAAGCCATGGGTCCCGTGTCGTACATTTACGGCACGATAAAGAACCTCAAGCCTGAAAGAGAGGCCTCTGAGCAAAATTTGTCGGCCGTTTCACACCATGAATAGAATGGGACGCTGATGATCTGAGATGTTAACAAGGCGTCCGTAAATAAACCATCAACAAAAAATCTCTCAACAATCCAATGCTGCCGTAATGTAGGTAGATTTAATGGCCTCCAGAAACTTTAGAACTGGTAATAGAAAAGAACATCGGTGTAGGTAATATTCACTGTCTTTATGACCATTATAATTTCAAATGAGATGATATGGCACAAAGTGCTTCATGACAAATAATGCAGAGAATTAATAAGTGCATTCTTATTTTTTAATGCACTCACCAATTAGTCCCATGGTAAAAATAACGTTATCGCAACGTATACTAACGCTTCAAAAACAGCTTCCCTTTTTGTCCGACACTTAAAAGAAATGGGATCATGCAGTTCCTCATATATACGTTTCAGCTCGCAGAAATAGTGGAAACTCAAGTTTATATTTTCGATCGTTGTTTTTATACAATGCTAAAAAGAAGCACGTTAACGCTTAATTTTAATACTAATCGTTCTAAATCTTTGAATATTTAATGAATTCTGCTAATAACAGTCCTCCGTTTTAATTTGAAGTTTGCAATCAACATCAACCACTATTTCAAATTTCAAGAGTTCAAGGATATTGCAGTGTGTTAAAATGTCATAACTTGCCGTACTGCCCGTCGAATTACTAAATAACTCACTGTAGTCCTTGAGATTTTCAAGCGAATTCTCTCTCGCTCCTCCTGATATGTACTGCTCTACCAGCCCTGCTCTTGAGGCTGCCTGCAGAGACGTTCTTTCGATCTCAAAGGCTATAATACTGTCCTCTGTCAGTGAAATGCGAGACAGACAGAGAGAAGGAGAGCAGCAGAGATTGCAGAGATTACCGCGTCCTGTCTTGACCCTTCAAGTTCTGTCGCGCCAAAATGAAGGAATTTCAAAAGCTCATTCTACCCCTCTAGGCCTTATTAGCCATCACAGGCTTTTACCTACAACAGCAAACGCTGCGTCCTTACCTCCCTTTTGAGACATCGTCGGCAGAAAGCAGTGTGAGAGGCCGTGTGATGAACAAACGGCCTTTATCCACCTCTCTATCGGAAAGCTCCCTATTTGTCCTCACAGGCTGGGAATATTAAGTGGTTTCCTTCGGAAGAGAAGTAAAGTCGTGGATCCTATTTTGTAGATTTACGGCATGTAAAAGAACCTCGAGCCTGAAAGAAGAGGACTCTGAGCAAGTGTATCTGTCATTTCACACCATTATTTGAATGGACTGATAACCTGAGATGTTAAATAAACCAAAATATATTAAAATAAAACGAGGCTGGGCGGACTGTGTTTCAGACTTACCTGACTTAGAAAGTCGGTAAGCAGGTATGAGCCGAACTCGGCACCTCCCAACCAACAGCCAGCAACGCTAACCACTAGACCAAGAGGCGGTTTTTAGTTCATTCTGCTTGCTTATATGCATTCCTCTTACCTCAACAGATAAAATACACGCCGTTTTATGTTATGCAGTTTGCTTCCGCATTATGCTCCGCTGACAGCCAATTAACTAGCGCATGCGCGTTATTCATTACATCAAGCTGTGTAGCCATGGAATTTGTTTGGATAAAAGGCAACTGATACGCTGATAGATATTCGTTCAGGCGAGGAACCGGAAACGGGTATATTTTTGTGTTCTGCGTTGTTTGTTGATAGAAAAATGATGGAATACTATAAACGTGCAAATGTCTCGTGTGGTTTTTCTGAATTAGTAGAACCTATACGCTTACCTAACATCTGGAAGTACCGTGGCTCTGTTGGTGTGATATGAATGTCATTTTTTAAATACCTCCCTTTCTTTCATATATTGTTATTTTATAAATAATTGTTCATATCATTAAAGGTTGGTAAAATTTCGAGTTATACACAGAAATGAAATAAATTTAATCTTGCTCTTGTGAATTGGGTCAGGGTTGTTGTGTATGCTATGTACAGCGCGTGTCAACTTTTTCTCTCCCCAAGTGCATGCGGCCGGGACTTCCAATATTATTTGTAACAACAAACCAACACACAACCCGACCTGCATTCTTAATGACTTCTCGCACAAAGCGGCCACAAGTGGTGCCAACTTCCTTTTAAGTATTTAAAAAAGAAGCACACAAAACTGGATGAAGAAATAAACACGGAGGAAGGACTGCATGGTAGAGGGCGGAAAGAAAGATGAAAAAAATGTATACAGAGGTACTTCGTGCTCAAGGCAGAAAAGAGAATGTAGGAAGTATAGAAGTGTCTCGGAAAATTGAGGTGAAAAATATATAGACCATGCGTTCTTATACCCTTCCTTACTAATATTTTTCCCTTTTATGCTGTTTTCACAGTCAACAAAATAAAAAAGAAGAAAAAGTGCTGCTGTTTTCTTAGACAGCTGTGGAATGTAGTGGCAAATACTGAACACAACAGTGACTTAAAACAAGGGCAGTAATTGACAAGTTGAAGTGAAACTTTCTCTCTGGAAACGTGTTTGTTAAATCTAAGATTGAAATTTGCTTTTAAACATTTTAAGTGTGTACAATTCAAAAGTGTAAATTTTAGTTTTGTATTACTTTCTTTAAAAAAGCGATGATAACATTATTTTTAATTATAGAGACACTATGCTAAAATGCAGGATATAACTATAGTTCAATAAAAATCCAATAATTTGACACAATAAAAAATCGAATATATATATATATATATATATATATATATATATATATATTTGTGATGAAAAGAGTATTTAAATATAGCACAACTACACTTTCATTTAAAATATAAACACGCTACGACCATGGTTAGTGGAAAAATTGTTATTAATTTGTACATTTTCACTATGTATCCAAACTATGACTTATCAGCATATTTTCTAAAATCGGTTTTATTTATGGGTTGGAGCAGCCTTATACCTCCGTCAGATTGCGCAATTTGGTCATCTCTTTTACTCCCTAAAATTTGATTATAGCCTTAACCCGTGACAAATGTACAGAATAAGCAAAAAGTCCGTCATTTAGGAGCTGGGTAAACTAAGCGAATTCCTCCACAAGTTGAATGACTTTAAAAATGAATATAGAATCCAAATTAGACCTTATTAATTAATGAAATGAAATACGTTATAACATTGCTGTATGTTATCGGAGGAACAAAATTAGAATTCCTGCAATATATATATATATATATATATATATATATATATATATATATATTCTCAGCACGTGACCAAGAGCCAAGCTCGAAATATCGTGTGTTTTTAGTGTTCAATTTTAAGGTTTTTAGTGTGCAATTTTATGTGAACTTTTTTATATTGCATTCTGGGTGTTTTTTTATGAATTTTATGCTTTTTAGAAGTTTTTATTATTCCATTAACAGTATGTATGTATGTATGTATGTATGTATGTATGTATGTATGTATGTATGTATGTATGTATGTATGTATGTATGTATGTATGTATGTATGTATGTATGTATGTATGTATATATATATAACGAAAGAGAAACCACAATTTTATAATAATAATAATTATTATTATTATTATTATTACTACTATGTCGGTCCTGGTGGTGTAGTGGTAACCATACTTGCCTTCTAAACCCAAGATCGCGGGTTCGAACCCGGCCAGGACCGATGGATTTTTTCGGGCGTAAAAATCCTAAGTATGGCTTCCTTCGGAAGGGAAGTAAAGCCGTGGTCGTACATTTACGGCACGAAAAAGAACCTCAAGCCTGAAAGAGAGGCCTCTGAGCAAAATTTGTCGGCCGTTTCACGCCCCGAGTTGAATGGGACGCTGATGACCTGAGCTGTTAAAGAGCGTCCATAAATAAATCAAACAAAAAAAAACATTATTACTATTACTATTGAGATTATACCATAAGCATTAATGATATGCAATTAATTAACTTAAATATATGGCCACTGATAGTTATACTGTTCGAATAATTTTAAACTTTTTAACTGTATCATTTTTATGAAGTGAGCCCTTGGTATTATCTTCACGTTCATTAAAATAGAGAAAAATGACAGAAAGTTTCAATTTACTTGTGTATTTAAGAACAAGATGTTCATATGTGTCAATAAAATAAGAACATGTTACTATTCAGAAACAATCACAATGAAATAAGCAAATATACATAATCAACAATATACTATCGAAAGTTAGATCTATTTTCAGTGGCACTGTAATTTCGTATAAATTTTATTATAATAAAAGCATGAAATGCAAATGTTTTCTGAAAGTTATTACAGAACGCTCTTACATGCAAATGTAATTCTAACAAACCTATTAGATTAACGTTTTAAAGTTGCTATCTTCACGACAATGCTTTTTTAAATATAAAACTTATGCATCGTTATAAATACAGTTTATTTACTGAGTTACGACAAATTGTCCTTTTATTATGAAACTACAGAGAGAAAATTAAATGCAAGAGCGCTTTTTAAATTTCGGTTTTCAGATATACTCCCACTCCTAAAGGTTCGATTTTCCTTATTTTCAGACCAATTTTCTTATTTCATTTAAATGGTATATACAGTCAATAAGAAAAAAAATATTTGTGCCGCTAGAGCTATTTTTAACAATCTGATATCAGTGATGTTCGGAAACATTTGTATTAATTTATTTTATGGCATTTTAATTGAGAAAAAATAAAATTTGGGTCGCTAGAGCGATTTTAAATGTTCGCTTTAGTTAGCCTCCACCCCCAATGATCCAATTAAGGAATTCATTGAATCTTTTGTTAATTGATGGCCATATGATGAGTTTGGTTGAGAAAAACCAAAAATTGCGCCCTCTATAGCGTTGATGACACACACACACAAACACTTTATATATATATATATATATATATATATATATATATATACTTTTTTCATTTTCGGTGCCTAGATGGAGATTTGAAGAACGTTTTCAAAAATAGTTTCATGGGTACAACCGCAATAGCTGTGGAATTCGCTAAAAGTATAGAATATTTCTTATTATTCTATAATTTGAATGTTTATTAAAATATTAAAGCTAGACGCATGTATCTTAATATTTGACAAATAATTTAGATAATGTATACCGATGTGTCAAAACAATTGTTTTTCTAAATGGCAGATATATATATTATATATTTGAAGTATTTTTTCAATTCTATTCATCAATAGGATAAATTATTCGAATTATATTATTTATTCAATTTAAACTTTTAATTTTATGCAATCTTATGCAATCTTATGAAAAAAATGCAAATTAATTTAAATATTGTAATAAATTAAGGGATTGAAAACAGGACATGAAAACTAGTTTTCAAATAAAACTAGTTAATCTGTCGTATATTATTGCTTTTCATGGCAAATCTCCCTGAAAGGGATAGAATACAGGTCTTAAAGATGGTTGAATGTAAGACTATTATTTAATCAAATGAATCCAAATATAAATATAACACATTCCATAGTATCAACAATTGACAGAAGTGTGAAGCAAATGAAAAAACCCGGACGGCCAATATTTGCTCTCAACCCTGAAAATTGCCCTTAATATGCTATTGATTATCCAAAGAAACTCACACATAACATAGGGAAAAGGTATTACATCAGCAAACGTATTTTTGTAATTTAACACACATTATAAACGACCATATAGCATGCAACTTATATAGAAATTAAGAATCGGTTTTTACCGACGAATTGAATTTTGTGAAACTTTAATGGAGCTAACAAACCAAAACATTTAGTTTATATGACTCGACATTTTCAAATGAGGCTTTTTTGTCTAAATAGTGTAGCTAATCGGCATATCTGCCGCTCTTCATTCACCGAGCAACCCCATAATAAATGGTACAACAGCATACCTTACAAGAATGAGCATTTTTATTCGGTAATGGCACAATTGGACAATTTTTAATTGAAAGGAGACTAATTTCTAATGTGTGTTTACATCTGTTGTAGATCAATTCCATTCCAGCTTGCCAAGATTTGTTGGTGTAGTAGCATGAATATAGTGTCAAATAATATTTCTGCACACTTAGAAGAGTTGTGAGAGAATTTTTAGATTCAGTAAAGGTTCGTTGGAAAAAGAGAGCACACTTAGTGATCACCTAGATTCCAAACCTCAATTCGCTAAATTACCATCTGTGGGCCTACTTAAAATTCAGAGCGTATCGCAAGAAACCGAACAGTTTGTTCGAACTAAAACAGAGAATCAAAACCGTATTCATTTGGTCCATTCAATTACATTAGACAATTTTCGTGACAAACTGGGACATGGTTTGATAGTAAATGATGCTCACTTCGAGCATTTGTTATAAGTACAAGAGCAACCAGAAAAGACATAACTTGTTAACTTGGCTTATTTTTAAAAAATATTTGTGATATAATGAGAAAAAACTGGTATTTCACAAAATTGAGAAAACATTTCAACGCTATAAAAATAAGCTTAGACTGTCATTTGGTAAAAATGTGCTTTTTTACTCTGAATATCCGAGGATTTATAAATCACGTGTAAATATTAAGTGACATATGTCAAATAAATACAGAATTTTAGTTTTAAGTGATATCAAATTACAACTTTATAAGAAATATTAATCATATTTGTTACTCTATTTTGAATCATTACGGGTGTGTTCCTTTGTACTTTAGTATTATTAATAACAGAAATAGAAGTAATAGTTACTTTGTACACAAGTAACATTGTTGCCTTGTTTATTTTCTGGCAGAGATATACTATCTGCTGTTAATATTTGTATAATGTTTTAATGGTGTTTACCGCCCATTTGAACTACTGCGGCACCACAGGTGGTGGACACTGATGTTACATGAGATGAAATGATAAACTGGGAAAGGATTTTTTTTTAAAGGAAGGAAACGTTCCAGGCTTAAGTTTAGGGTACTTCCTCGGTATTTATCATTTATGAGGACTGAGGAAAACTGGAAAATATCTCAGTAAGGGAGAGTGGTTCTGGTGGGAATCGAATCCCGGACCTCCCGCTCATGAATCCGCGCCTTCATGACCTCTGCCACCAATGGCGGTCTTTGTACGGTGATTACACGGGATTTTTCGGAAATACTTTACAAACTTTGGTGGCGGGTTCCATACCAAAACAAGAAAATAAGTTTAAATAAACATGTTCAGAAATTATTAGTTTTGTGGGTTATTAATGAAAGTTTACCAAAACAAGAAAATAAAAGTCTATATATACATATGCCCGAAAATCTTTAATTGTTGAGTTATTAATGAAACTTTACACCAGATTTAAAATTACTATTTCTATCGCATCTTTAATAGGGTTATTACCAAATCACATAAATGACTAACCTTGCGGCATTTTTTGAATAATATTATGTCATATAAGTATGCGATGCTGATTGGTCAAAAGCATCAGCAGACTTGTATCGATAATATCATCCGATTACTTAAAAAAAATTAATTTAATTTTCGTTAAAAACTTAAGTTTTAGACTGTACCTTGAAATGCGTTAAGTAAACTTTCATTTATAACTCAAAACCTAAGGATTTCCGGGCATATGTTTTTTTTTCTTCTTGTTTTGCTATACTTTCATTAATAACTCATAAAACTAATAATTTCTGGATATATGTTTATATGGATATTTTTTGTTTTGTTTTTGTTTCGGTAAATTTTCATTAATAATTCAAAAAGTAAGGATTTCCGGGCATATGTTTATGTGAACTGTTTTCTTGTTTTGGTATGAGGTACCCGCCACCACAATTTGTAACAGAATTTTTGAAACATTCTGTATACTGTGGTGGTAGCTGTTATTCTGCTGTTTACGATTTATACCATTGAACGACAACCCTCACTACTAGCTTTCTCAAATCTAATGCAAATTCGCCGAATTATGACATTCAATACGTACAGCCTCCAAAAATAAAACTCTCAATTCATGCTAGAATCAGACATTTTTTTTTAAAACCCGAGTAGATGCTGTTACTTTGCATTTCTTCATAAAAGCTCTCAAAAGTATCTAGCGTGGCATGTACGACAAGTGTTCTATACCCTATGACAATTTAAATATACTCAATATATAATATTCAATTTATATTGTAACCTTATATACATTCAATGTTTTATAGTTATCCTTCAAACCTGCCAAAAATATTAAATGAAGTGCTACATCGCTATGATAGAATCCTAGATTTGCAATAGACTGACGTTGAAGTATAGAGTATTCCAAAAATGCCGCGCTATAACATTAATTACAGTGTTCTCTATACCAAAGTATCTATTCAGTTTCATACACGTTTGGAGCCGAAATTGTGCGTTGTTTAAAAGACTGGTTACAATATAAAGCGGAAAGCACAATGCTCGCTCTCAACTCCTTTGGGAGAGATTTGCTCGTCTCGAATTTTGAGCCTGTAGACCCTATACTTGAGTATAACCTCTGAAAGTAAAGTAAAGGGTTTCAAGTCAGGCAGGTATGGAGCCCATAAGACAGTTCCTCTATGACACATCCAATTTGGAAAGTAAATATCATTCCAGTCGCGTATCGTATTGACAATGTGGCGAAGTGCCATCTTGCACAAACCACAGAGCCCTCGCGCCAACGGCATTCTACTTCCAGCAACAACCCATCATCTCAAGATATGACAGTCACACTTTGTATAAAATGCGTGAGAGGTCCCTCCAAATGCCACTCAAGACAAAAATACTGAAGCTCATTGTGCCTTACTGAGAGAATACTCCTGACGATTTTCGTATTCATTTCACTACTCATAATATAAAAAGTAGCCTCATCTGCAAAATTGAAATTTGATATAACTTTAGGAATAATTGCACATTCTGGTGAGGTTCCTCTTGTACCAAGGGGTTTACATCATAGATATTTCTGATTTTTCAGCAGACTAAGTTCTATGTACTCATAAGTTCTCCGGGCTAATAGTGTGCTTAATAACTTTACCGAGCCTTTTCGGATACAAGATAAACCGTACGACTCAACTCCTCCAGCATCTTTCGAGAGTACTGTTAGTCTAAAAAAGGAGTCCTAGTTTCAACGAAACAACATTGCTGGTAAAACAGTTTTCCAATGATACGCAACTTATCGATTATCCTATAATTTATTACTTTTGATAAGTAAGGAAATTCGTTCAAAGAATACACCTCCTGCAGATTCTGCAGCTTGGCGATACTAATTAATTTTCTATTGCTTCCACTTGGTAACCACCATTGCAAATACAATTAAGTTTTAGTTCACCTTAATAAGTAAGAAAAAATCTAACTCTTAAGGGTAACATTTTTCTCTACAATAGAAGCTCATTTCCTTCATAAATTATCATAATATAGTTTTATAAGCTTTACAATATGTTAAAAATCTTGTCCAAAACCTGTTATCGTGGATAGTCTTTTTGATCTTGTTTCTGATATTTCATATTGTATTATAATATTCATCTTTATTTTTACAGCCACAATCTGCAGGAGTTTAATACTGCTTACCTCAAAGAAAAGAAAAAAAAAAACACAGAATAATATATATTTACTGTAGCACACTGGTATAATATATCCACTAATGTGCATTGAATATGAAAGAATGACTTCAAAATCTAATATATTAATATTGTAAAGTTAAGACTATAACAGTGCATTACTCGCCTTTTTGTATAAAGGACTTAATGCTATGAACATTACTTGAGTACACCTTTTCGAATTAGTTTTCTGTTTTAAAACTTCCTCATTGGGACGGAAAACTATTAACGTTTACGAATATGTAGGTATTAAAAGAAACTGATGCGATAGGAAAGGATCAATTAGTTAACCACATTTTTCATATTTGTCTCCTCAAATTTTGGTACATGTGAAGAATGTTGTTAAGTATTTATCTATTGGCCAAGTTTTCTAAGGAAACTGTTACATCTCCTAAGAGAAGAATTGCCTGCACAATATGAGCTTTTTCAAATAAATGGTATATATAAAGTAATCTCTGCTTAAAGCTTATTTCATTTCGATGTACTGAAAACTTCATTAATGAAAACAAATGATCAACATGTTCATGCCTGCCATTACGCGAATACATCCAATTTGTAAATTCGAGCTTAATGAAAGAAGAGTGATATTAAAAACTGGCACAGTGAGATATGTGTTTTTATCAGTTTTTCCATCACTTACATTTTTTCAACAGCGAATATGCTTTAACCATGTATAGAAAGTAAAATGGTAACCAAGTAATCACATTACATATTTATGTAACTGTTTGTGTCTGCAATAATTATACGCTGCAAAATACTGAACGCTGTTGCTGTATATCATTCATATGGAATCGGAATTTAGCATGTAATAAGTGTTCAATAGATTTTGAACCATTGCTATCAAATAAAATATGAGCTGCCACGCTCATACTTGAGGTTACTTGAGGTATGGGTCGCATCAGCTTACTGGGGAAGTGCAGCTGCCGCAACCAGAAAAAGGGAGAGTAAGCAAATATCGATCTGTGTTTAAAACCGATGTTGAAATGATTCTACTCAAGGCAATATATTGCCGATATCTGCGTACGATATTACGTATTTCATATAACTTTTTTCCGCAGTTGTGAACATGTTCCTATCATGGCGAGTTCCTATCTCTGGTAAGTTTTAACAAATGCTGATGGTATGTCTACTTGAAACAAGACTTCCGTGCTTTTTTCGTGCGAATCGCGGTACCACTGCTCTGCATGAATCCGTTTTCACGTATGCATCGTACTTAACCCATTCTTCAAGACAATATTTATGTAGAGCAATAACTAACGAAGAATAATTAACATACAATTTGATCACAATGAAATCATCAGTAGCACACTAAGGCACAAATACTCGCTGATAAAGCCGTCCAAATGCTAATTAAAAGCTGTCACTTGCCTTATAGGACGTTGATGGCCGTCTTCTCCCATTCTCTTATATGCAAGTCAAATAACCGCACTGTATAGAGCGGCCGAAAATTATTTTGTACTGTATCTATACCTGATCTAGTCGTATGAATAAAAAATATACCTAACACTCGTACTTAACGCGAATGCAATAATAATCGAACGAGCAAAAATAATCGATTTTGCTCTCCTGGACATGAGGTTCTGGTAGTTATATAAAAAAGTCAAAGAAGATGGAGTCACACGTGTGATTTTAATGTGGAAGTGTTTGCTTGTGTGTGAAAGTTCACGAAAGTCCAATCACCGAGAAAACAATTGAGGACATCATAAATGACTGTGGTGATTTTTGGCAAACCATCAAAGTCATGGTCAACCTTACGAGAATGTAAGGTCTTATATGCAATGCAATAATAATCGAACGAGCAAAAATAATCGATTTTGCTCTCCTGGACATGAGGTTCTGGTAGTTATATAAAAAAGTCAAAGAAGATGGAGTCACACGTGTGATTTTAATGTGGAAGTGTTTGCTTGTGTGTGAAAGTTCACGAAAGTCCAATCACCGAGAAAACAATTGAGGACATCATAAATGACTGTGGTGATTTTTGGCAAACCATCAAAGTCATGGTCAATCTTACGAGAATGTAAGGTCTTTTTGCTACGGGATGTGTTCTCAATGGGGCACTTGAGCAGAGACTTATGCAGCTGTGGAGGCGTCCATTCAACAATCACCGATATTATCCAAAATTGACGGCAAAAAGAATCATCGACACGTTTCCGCACCAGCAGAAGTTTTCCAAATAGCTGAATTGGCCTTTGGCCAGAACAATCTCCGGCTCTATTACCTTGGCCGGCAAGAAGTCACTTCAACATACTCTGGGGAATGGGTAAAGAAGAGCTGCGGAACTACCGATTTACCAACACGAGTATGTGCACCGCCTGCTATTCTGCGTATGAACATATCGCATTTGGAGATGCATGAAGCTTTGCTAGGAACATGAGGAACCATACAGGCAGGAGGTAGCTTATATAAAACAATAGTATTTTAACTTTAGTGTAAAGGGACTTTCTGGCATTTCTGTAGACGAGAAAAGACCAGATTAAAGTCTGTAGGATGTCTCACTGCCTAGTGCATAGCAGCCATACGTTGCATCAGCGTCAGTAACACCAAACTCACTATGAACTCTGTATTTTAAATTGCTGTTAGTCTTACCAAAATAAAAATATTAAATTAAATAAATAGTATTAATACTCTTTTTGTGTGAAATGAAAAACAAATTTATTATCATGTTTATTTCACGAGAACTGGTAAAAGTTGGCAGCCCAAAGTAGGATCATGGAATTTTCATCGCTTAGCTGCATCCCTATGGCAGACAGACAACTAAAATTATTGTGCTCTGTATTTTGAGGTCACGCCAGCATACAACAATGATTGGCTTTGTTTTGGGAAACAGTGTGCAATTTTAATGGCATATGACAGGCCGTGTATCGCTTTTGAGCGAGAGCACTGCCTGCCTTCATCCGGCAATAAAGCAGTGTATTTATCACACATTTCGTGTAGATGATCCGTACCTTCTCTAACCAGCGTTTGCTGCATTTTAATGAATGTCTACTACTGAACATTCAATGGATTCCAAACAATTATATCATGAGTAAACTGTTCCATATGTTCTGCATTTTCAAAAAGTTATGATCTCAGGATTCTTGCTATATTTCACAAAACTGACGATTACAACTGATGTTTATATTCACTGTCAACAATGAGTAGTTATAGAAGAAATTCTGATAAGTAATGCAAGAGTTATTCGCTTAAGCGGAATTGTTTTATTTTTATTTTTCTACGCCGTTTCTTTACTTTTGTTTTACAGATTTTACTTTTATTACGCTGAAGATGTTGGAAAGTATCTCAGCGTTTATTTTTGCTGAATTATGGAAAACAAATGTGCCCTTCCTCTGCTTTTATTTTATCTGTAATATTTCAATCTAGAAACAGAAGAGGTAAAATATCATTGTAAATAAAGAAGCTCAAACAGAAGTTTTGATATTCTAAATATTTATACAAAATATAGTCCTGAGAAAAATACATTGGTAAATGTAGAAAATGCAATAAAATATATTAGCAAAGTTTAAAAAACAGAATCCTGTGCGATTTTAAAAAGAAACAAATAAATTAAAAGAAATGTTGCCACCTCTAATTTCATCCATAAGGCATGGACTATTAATCAGAGATCTATGGTTCGAATCCCACAAGGATCGACCTCTCTTACTGAACTTTTCTGTCGTTACCGGTGATAAATCTGGGGAGGTATCTAAACTTAGGTCTGGTAATTTCCTTCTTAAAATTCCTTTCCCAATCCATCAACATCTGCGATACCACAATAGAAAAATGGGCGTTCAATACTATTTTTAAAAATCAATACAAAGAGCAAAGAATACGGAGTAAATTGTACTGGGTTATTGAATATGCTTTAAAATTTAAAATTAGAAATTGGAAATTTATGGAATAAAGCTTGGGAAAATATGAAGGCATTCAAATCATGGGAAAACGTCAGTAAAATAAATATATGCAAATTATTACTACTAAAACTCTTAGCATTTTTATCGAATTTGATTAAATACATACATATAAAATATAACTCATAATTATTGCTGAAAAATTAAAATCAGTTACGGAGGTTATAACTTAAAAATCAAAGAAAGTATTCTAGGAAATAAAATGGAAAAATATAGAAATTAATAATGAAACATAAAATATATTATTTGCTATTATATAATGGCCTTTGATACACTCAATAATAAAATATTATCTTATGTACTTCTATATCTTAAGTGACATTTATTAGAATATGAGCATTAAATTTCATGGTAGGGGAAAAAGGAAAAAGAATAAGGCAGGGTGATAAAGTGTAATTTCTTCTTAATTTTTTATTGACATTATAGGAGAATGAATAAATACATTCAACATTTACTCTCAATAATAATAACAACAATAAAAGTGATTATATCCAACAGGAAAATTAACTTATTGAGGTATGTAATGAATAGAATTTTAAATCAACAACTAGGTGTAATATAATAAAACAATTAGTGCTAAATATTGTATAATAAGCAATCTTTCCCTGCTTGTTAAGAGGAATTTGACTTTAAGGGACACAATAGGCTAGCTTTATCTTTATTGTACAATACCAGAATTATAATTTAAAAAATAAAACATAAGAATTATATAGGTCATAGTGTTTCATATAAGCAACAAAGAATATTTTGATATATTTTAACTATATCTAGGAAGTATATGCAAATAATTTCAAAATTAACTAAAAACAAATATTTGAAAGTTTTTATAAAATAATGTCAATGCCTGTCTTGAAAAGAAGTTGAAAGATGATATACGAGATAGATCAAGGAAACAGACAGTAAAACTTACAAGAAAGGATATTGCGGTTGCAGATAACTAGATCATGAACAAAAAAGTGTGCTAAACTGTATTTTAGGGGTTCTTTTCTGCAGTCCCAACTTCTATTATTTTTAATGATATCTCTAATCACTCGCAACTGCTTCCACAGTTCTACCAATTTCTGCCCTGATATGTTTTATAATTTACCCTATAGATTCAAAATGATTGCGGTGACTATTTTATTCTTTGTTCTAGTGATAATTTTTATTACAGTATGTCAGGTAAAGGTTATTTCATGAACACGCTGTATTTACTAACAATGTCACATCAGTAGCTTGTAATAAAACAAAAACTTGCGTTATACTGATATCTTCATAAAACAAGTTTTAATACTAAAATGGAAACAATGCTTGCTTTCGTAACAGCAAACTGCAACTGATCATAGCACGGGAGCTATCTGTTCTTATAACAGGCGTCAGGCTTGATCTTTTCCCAGCGTGCTTTGCACTCTGCGAGCATAGGCCAGATTAACTTTCAGTGCAAGAAGACGGGACACCCCTATATACTGGACCACTCGACTATAAATGCAGTGGTAGAAAGTCTGAAACATAAGATTATGATGATTACATAGATCTGTGTTTCAAATTTTTTCTAGGTTCAAGGATTTTATAACTGGATTTTTCTATTCCTTGATTTCTGAATGAAAAATGTAACTAATTTTCCTGAACAAGATAAGTTATTTTACTCCTTGTTTTATACAGAGTGTTTCGGAAATACTTTTACAAACTTTGGTGCAGTTCCTCTCACCAAAACAAGAAAAAAAGTCCATACAAACATATCTCCGAAAATCCTTAATTTTTGAGTTATTAATGGAAGTTTAAGCCAGCGGTAAAACGACTATTTTTATCACATCTCTAAGACAGTTATTAACAAATCACATAAATGGCTAACCTTCAACAGTGTTATTGCCGAATTTTGTGAGTAATATTTCATCATATAAATATGCAATCACTTGTATCGATAACATCATTCGATTACTTAACAAAATTAATTTTCTTTTTGGTTACGAACTTAAGTTACTAGATAGCATCTTGAAATGCCTTGAAATAAACTTTCATGAATAACTCAAAAACTAAGGATTTCCGGAGATATACTCGTATATGGACTTTTACTTTTTTGTTTTGGTAAACTTTCATTAATAACTTAAAAACTAAGTATTTCCGAACATATGTTTGCAGGAGCTTTTCTTGTTTTTGGTGTGAGGAACCCGCTACCAAAGTTTTTAAAAAGATTTCCAAAACACATATAACAAGTAAGAAACTATTATGTTTACTGTCACAAAACAGATCGCATTCTGTATACATTAAATATATGAAATATGAAATAAATGCAGTTAATGTAGAAGAATTGGCCACTACAAAAATTTCATTTGTGTTTAAAGTTCACAACTATAAACAATTCAATTAATTAAAACCAAAGGTTTATTTGGAAATGAAGAATAAAACTTAAACAACTATGGTACACCTTCAATTCGAAACCAGAAATCCTTTTCTTCGTTTCATTCTTTTGAACCTTCTCTACAGAAGTCTTACACCTACAGTTGAATAATGCATTAATAAATTGTATTTAGTATGGAAGCATTAATGTAATTCGTTTTGAAAGTGGATTTAACTGTAAGTTTCTGTTTTCAAGATTTGACCGCTCTTCTTCTATTAACAACATAGCATTAAATTGATTAAAAACTGCATTCGCGGATCTTCAGCCATCTGTGCTGACGCTCTACCAACTGAGCCACCGTGTCCTCCTCCAAGCACGGAATCACTAATCTCTCTCATCTTATTCTATATACTTCGGAGATTTATTCATTAAGATGCAAAGAGTATTTATGACCCACGCACCTAGTTGATTCATTTATACATTAATTTACATATGGAAATTGTTCTTTTTCACTAACATGTGTAGAAAATTAGTTCAAATCAGTTGAGAGTTGTTTATAATTCCGTGCTGAAGGAGGACAGTTTGGTTACAGCGTCAGCACGAACTCGTGCTAAAAACCCGTGGTTTAAATCTTGGGCGTATACCTATTTTTTTTTTTTTTTGTCTAATTCTTCCTTTCCAATTAAAGTTCTACACACAAAAAGAAAAATACAACATGTTTGTATTATAAATAAAGTTTGAATATATTGAACTTCTAGCGGGGCTTTTTTTTTTCTTTCAATGATATTACTGCTATACGAGGGTTACCTTTAAACTCGTCATAAAAACTATAAAATAAACAAATAAACTATTTTATTGCTTTTCAAAATAATCGCCTTTCTTCATACGTTCAAACCAATTCTCGAAACATTTTTGCCACTCTGAAGTTAATATCTCAAAAGCATGGTATTTAAAGACTTGAACACCTCCTTGAGGTGATGAAAATCACTGTCCACGAACATTTTGTTTGACATGCGGGAACAAAAGGGAATTTTTGTCCATAAGTCAGGTAAAAATAGGCAATGAGACATTTATTTGATTCTTCTTCAAATAACCAATTGTTTGACTTGGTATGTGAGAAATGGCATTTTAATGATGAAGATTGATGAAGTGTTTTCTTGCTTTTCCTGATTTTGTCTATGACTTCGGGTAAAAAAAAACTGTTGTATGCCATTCAGCATTAACTGTTCTTCGATGCTCTAAAAATGGTTGCGACATGTACAACCGAAGAAACGATACTTTTCTTGGAAGCGGTTTGTGAACGAACAACTTTTGTGAGATTAGGTTCATCTTGGAATACCCAAATAGTGGATTGGTCCTTATTTCTGGTTCATAGGATTATACTCAAGCTGGTCAACTGTTACGATGTTGTATACTTGGAATTTTGAGCATTTCATTATACTATTTAACCCCTCCCCCCTTTTTTTTGAATTTCAGTCAAATTATGCGGGATTCATCTGGATCTTCAGAGCTAAATTTTCATACAAAAATGGAATGTACTACAGTCTTTGATATGCTTAAGGATGCCTTTATCTCACTGTAAGATCTTGGATGTTTTTAAGAATGAAAATGATTTTGGCCAAACTTCACGAAATTCATCGCTGACGGACGTAAGACCACGACGAAATTATGCAAACCAATTGTAAATAGTTTTTCCTGATGGTGCTTCATTACCAAAAGTTGAACGAAGGGATTATATTTATTGCTGTTGAGTTAGATCTATGCTGAAATAGTAAAATATTATCCAAAGGAAACCTTCACGTGAAATTTCCATTTTTCTCCAAATTGCTTGGTTTAAACCCACTGTAAACAAACTAAGCTGCAATTGTTTTTCACAATAACAAATATCAATTGTTTAGAACATAGTAATGGCATATCTCGATAGCGGCACATAGTGGTCGTTTGTAACAACTTAAAAAGTAACCATCGTATTGTTCCAATGCGTTTCCGTGGTAATGTAAGTGCTCCCATGTTAAGAATATTTTGAAAGGAATGAATGAATAAATGTAAGTCATTATTTGCAGAAACATTTGAATTCTGATATCCATGCGTGCACACTGGAACAGAAAACGTACAGGTTGTTCCACTTCTCTGGGAATATGAAAACTGGCACCACATAATTCTCTTTTGGCGTAACCGTGAGCAGAGAGTTGGACGCACTCAATTTTAAAGTCGGAATGTGGCTTTGAAATTTCCAAGTGATTCTTAAGAAGGTATGGGATGCAAGTAGATTCTCAATGGCCATCTTGGGAGTTTCTCCCGCGCCACCCTCATGACCAAACAAAAGAAAGTGAGCAAGAGTACGTGCTTCACCAAAATATAAAAAGAAAACACTCTCTCTAGGTTTACGCTTGCAGCTTTATATTACTGGAACATCATCAGCATCAACATACGTGATAGTCAACGCAGGAATGTTTAAAGTGTGAAATCTATGGTAAAATTCCTTCAATGTTTATATTTAACCAAAACTTTGTGAGCAAATAGCGACAGAAAAGAGTAAACTTAGAGAAAAATACGAGTAACAATCATTAATCATGTCTGTACTAGAAGAGTAAGAATTTAGAGCGATATCTCCTGATAAGCTGTTTGCTATAAATAGTTATTTATTAATTATTATTTCTTCCTAAGTTGCTTTTAGAATTAATTTGTTTCTCCTCTCTTGTGGTCACTTTAAAATATGTTTTCAGTCCATATTTATTTCTCACTTATATGGAATTAAATAACACCTTTTAGAATGCTAACATATTTAACAGGGTGCGAGAAAATAAATCCTGAATGAAACGATGGTTATTTCAAATCACTTCCACTCGCGCGCAGCTCTTTAGTAAACGCATGGCGTTTGGTCATGCAGCAGGAGTGTGATAAACAGTTACACAGGATGATGTTTCCATCAGGGACCGCTCCACGTGCAGTTGGATGCAGTTGGCCAAGTTCTGCAGCTCTCATTTCATTCCCATATCTTAAAGCCAATCGGGGAGCCGGAAGAGAGGCCAGTACAAGTCCAGCTCTAGGGACGTACGAACGTGTTCTTGTGTGTTGTGTAAAGTGTATTAAGTATTCATTATAGTGTATTAATTAATTTCATTAATACGGCATAATTCAGGCATTCTATTTCCCAAAGAGTATTTATTTACGATTCGTACTTGCGTAAAGAATCAACTAGTGATGCACGAAGATTGTTTTCAAGAGAGATTCCCTGACATTCAACTTTCAATTGAATTTCAGCTTTCAATTCACAGGTTGGTAGCTACATTTGTTGAAACGATAAATGTTCTTTATAAAAAGCGTACACAATCACGTAGAGTACTCACATAAGAAAGTTAGATTGGACATGCTTTGATACTTTCTCCTAAAAATCACTTCAACGTCTTTCTCAGCAAACGGGAGTTTCTTGTTTCTCTGATCGTACAACTACAAAGTTAGTGAAGTTAAAACCCCATAAAAATTACTGTAGTGCAAGAACTTAAACCGGGTGACCCTGCATCCAGGAATATATTTTGTGAATTGATTTTAAATAGTGTGTATGAAGGAGAAATTTACCCTGAACTAAAACGCTTGGTTGAACCTATGTTAATTCACAAAACTACCCACATTAGAACTCAGAAAAAGCTAACCTTCACGAGAACCCTGGATGATTGAAATATAAGAATGTAGGAGCTGTTAGCGGCGAGGGGATAATTGGTCCATTTATTGTTATTTGTTTGTTTTTTTTTTTTTTAAGAAGAAGCGATTAGGAATATTTTGCAATCTCTTTTCTGTGAATTAACTGTGAAGAAACGTAGGTTCATGACTATCATACAGGATTCTGCAATGGCACATACAGCCCATGTCTCCTTGCAAGCAGTTCATGAAATATTCGACGATAGAGTCATCACTAATATATGACCCCTTCCGTCGCCGAATCTAATCTCTCAGGGGTATTACAGGAAAAAGTGTACAAGACAAATCCATGAACATTCATGAAGAAATGCCCTTCATTTCTCAGAAAGAACTGCAGAGCATAATGGTTAATTTCATAAGCCGATGCCAGAAATGCATGGAAAATGAAGGGAGGTCCAGTATCTTCTTGCTTGACAACGGCGAGTAAACGTACTGTTTAAGTGTTATTAACAATAACTCACACAACAGTCATAGCTGCGAACTGTTTGACTCATGTTCACCGCAGGGTCAGCTTGAACCGACCGACCAGCCGTCGGTCCCTCGAAGGAAAAAGCATCCATTCTAACTACAAAGAGAACGCACGTCTCAACAAGAAAGCTCGTGCATGTGTTGTATACCAACAGCCCTTTATCGTGTTACAAAATACATTCCTGTAATATGTTTTAATTTTTGTAATCTGTTTTCATACCGACTGTATTTCTGAAAACAGATAAAAGCTATTCGATTTTTAAGATGAAATATTTTAAAGTGTATTGTAACATTTTAAAGTGAACGCAGCTCTTATTGTACGTTATAATGAAATAAAAAACCTTAAACTAAATAAATAAAATTTGGTTATATACCATTAAGAAAGCTTTAAAAGGGAGTTAATGTATAATTTTTATAATTATATAATCATCATATTATAATTTTAATTTGTGTTCCTGCTGTGCATAGTTGCAAATTTATTTAATTTCAAGGGTAAAAATGCTCTTAAATTGCCAAACATAAATAATTTTTGTTACAAAATAATCTGTGAACATGGATTTCATATTTCAGAGAAATGTTTATTTCTTAAGAAATTTACTGACTTGAAAAAATTTGGGGTTTTGAATGTGTGCAATTTGAGATGGAATGTTGAACATATAATTCCTCTCCTTCATCGAGGTTGCAACATTCCCGCAAGATTCTGAGTTTTGGCTTAGCACTACCAACAAATCCCGGCGCAACTCTTTTATCACCTATGTATTACCTTTTCCTAATTTAAAAACAAAAAAGGGCTTTAAAATGTATTTACGGTTTTTCCCACTGGTTTAAGTTTCCTTGTTACATTTGGAGTGATAATCTTGACCACCTGATAGTTCTACTCCTTCATATTATAAATATTTTGTGACATATTGTTGCATTGCAATGAGTATTTTTCTTTTTATTTCAGGTAAGCTGCATATCGAACGAGTGTGTCAGGTTAAGATCCGGATCGTATGAGCCACATTAGTGACTGTTGTAACTCAAAATATAAAGGTAACGCTATTATAAGTAAAGATAATCTTATGGTCAGATAGTAGTGCTAATATATTATTAATGCATGTAACATGTGCTAGTTTCTATCTAAAATATTCTGAAAAGTAAATATGAATATTGCTTGCAGTATCTTTACGTGCAGTTTAAATAATTCAATTGTACAAATAATGGGGCGTATTTATTATTTTGGGAATACTACCCAGTGTTTTAAACTAACTTAATAAACATGTTTTTAAAACTCAGAAAGTTAATTGAATTTCTAATTCTTTTCCTGGGCATGACTTAATTTAAACATTTTTGAATGTCAGAAGGGTAAACGAATGTTTTATCTTTTTCTAGGACATGGTCGGTGTTTATGCATTTTGGGGGGGGGCAAAACTTCAAAAGAAATTTACTTCTATATAATTTTGGCATATAATTCAAGAACCTAACAAAAACTGGTTGCCAACATGGGAAAAATTAAAGAGAGAGATCTAGGCCTGGAGGAGTGCGAGCCGTATATAAAACTATGGCAGCCATCTCTCTATCTCTTGAGTGTACTCGCGGAAGTACGGCATCAATGAGAACTAAGGAAAAACGAAGGCAGGCTTGCTGGTCTACCGGCAGAGGGGAGCTGGTTTTAACAGAGCATCTATTGTTATTCGTTCTAAATACTGCAGTAAAAGTTAATCCAATGTAGAATTTAAGATAAAATGTACCTGGAGCATATAAACAACATTCCTTGAAGCACAGTTGGCTAACGTACAAATATTAAATCTAATTTAAGTATCGGACTGAAAAAAGATGTACTTGGCACTATTAAGGCATAAGGTTTGCATTTAATTCGGATGCAGGGATACGAGCCCAGTGTTGGAAAGAAATTGTGTGAGACTAGGTCTCCTACAGAAAATGTTTTTTTTTAATGTTGTGAAGACCTGAAACTTAGACATTCAGTAGTTAACCTACAATTTATATATATATATATATATATATATAAATTACAACTTGTTAGGTTTAAAATACTACACTACTACACATTTTAAAATACCTGGAAGTAATATTAGCAAAATTTATATAACAGACTTCAAGATTAAAAGCCGTTTTAAAGAACCCGTTTATTAAACAGATTTTAACATCTAATTATATATATTAAAATATCTATATTTGCCAGAAGATTTATTGAATATATGTGATTATTGTTTAAATTTTATAATATTTTATAAATTTCTATTTTTATATTCTGTAATGCTCAACTTGATTTCATTTGTTCTACCGCCACGGGTGGAGGTCGTTAAGGCGCGAACTCGTGAGCGGGAGGTCTGGGTTCGAAATCCGCCAGGACCATGACCCCTGACTGAGGTTTTTTTCTAGGTTTTCCTCATTCCTCATAAATGGCAAATGCCGGGGAGGTACCCTAAACTTAGGCCTGGAACGATTCCTCCCTTAAAAAGAAATACTTTCCCAATATATCATTTCATCTCATGTATCATCAGTGTCCATCGCCTGTGGTGCCTCAGTAGTAAAAACGGGCGTTAAACACTATTCATTCATTTGTTCTTTTAAATTCAACAATTTAGTTACTGAATATAACAGTTTTGTTCTAAAAGTCACGTGTTCATTAAATTTCTCTTATAATTTTTGTATAAAACGATATATTTTAGAGCCTTTAATGATGCACATATTTAGAGGATATCATATTATGCACTGTGTATAGAATATTTTACTCTTAAAATGCTGTGCAATACTGATATGTTTAAGGCTATTGAAACTACTCTCTGCTAATTAATAATGTCAAATGTAGATCTACACGCGCGCACACACGTAATGTACACCTCTGAGAAAATTAATAATAAAGATGTATTCGCTAAAGGAAATTTTTCGAATAAAAACATTTTAAATATATTATTTAAGTTGCTCACCGGCAAACATACAGCATTTAGATTACCAAAGACATTTCAAATATCAATTTAATAATATCTTTAAAAGAAAGACAAATAATGTTGTGTTGTTGGTGGACGAGTCAGAGGTTTTTCAATATAGCAATGTGAACCAATTTTTTAAAAAGCCATTAGATTAAAAATGATATCTCTGCTTGCTTCGTTTCATGAAACACCGAGTTGTAAAGCAATTTTGTTAATGTTTAAACCCTTGAAAAGTGCGAAAGAGGTAGAAGAGAGAACAGAAATAAGACTTTTTAGACAATAGATATCGCTGCTAGATAGATGCATGTCAGTAAAAATGAATGTTTCGTTAAGTCCTCCCAACAATGTTTCACGAAACGGTTTATAGCTGCTGAGACTGTCTACCCTCATTTTTCAAGTTCTTTATTGCATCTGCTGATGAAATTTAACATTCATCGTTGTAGTTCCCTTTGATATATGGGTATTAAATTTCACCATTTGATGTCAAACATTTTGAAAAATGAACGTTAACTATATCAGTACTCACTTCCTACAGACAAATTAGACCCGTTATGTTTATTAATTTCACATGCAGTCAGCCCAAAAACGCGAGTTCGATCTCGGCCAGGACCGATGGATTTTTTCGGGAGTAAAAATCCTAAGTATGGCTTCCTTCGGAAGGGAAGTAAAGCCGTGGGTCCCGTGTCGTACATTTACGGCACGAAAAAGAACCTCAAGCCTGAAAGAGAGGCCCCTGAGCAAAATTTGTCAGCCGTTTCACGCCCAGAGTTGAATGGGACGCTGATGACCTGAGATGTTAAAGAGCGTCCATAAATAAATCAATCAAAAAAAAAAACATGGAGTCAGATTAAGCTTCGCCTACTCGATCTATCAGGTTGATTATCTACAGATTTAATGACCCTATGAGTATATAAAACCTTTATTTATTTGCTGATAAGTTATTAATAATGTAGAAACTATTTACTGACAAATCAAAAAGGTGTAGCATCGGTTACTACTTATTGATATGAGATGTTAAATATTTTACTATATTTTTTTCTATAACAAAGAACTGTCAAATCAACCTCCAGATGTATCCTAACTTGATGAATGTGAATGAAGCATCAATTTGATTTAAGTTCTGAATTAATTCTGATTTAACAGCACAAGCAGCCCTAAGACCACACTCTTAAATACGGGACGCTTACAAAATTATGTATTTCAGAACGAGTAAGTAATGCACATTATACGAACTTATGATTTTGTTACTTTGAATATATCTGTCGAATAAAGTGAAACAATATGATATTTTTGGAAATTTAAATATATTTTTGAAAATATAATTCTATGATATACGTAAGAAAAATTATATCATTAATAAGATTCTAAAGAAACTGCAAATAGTTTTTGTTTACTTCAAGAATTCGTACTGGGTCATATTTTATTTTTAATCTTTAACTTATTATCAGATGTTTCTACATCATTTGCAGAAATATTTGCATAAAGTAGTGTGTTTAAAAATTGATGGTCGGTATGAGAAATAATATTAATATCAGATCGCACAAGTAACTGATTGTGAAGTGATCACAAACTGTAATCAAATTTTATTTATTTAAACACAAGTTACAATTTGGTTTGTTATATAAGCTCGTTTGCTTTATCATTAAGTTTCAATCGATAAATTCGTCTGAGAACAATGCTAGCATAGCCATGACAAAGAAATAAGCGAACATTCAGGGATATAATTTAAACACACAATAGTTCTATACTTTTGAATGGATATATTCAAAGTCAAAGAACCGTGGCGAAACACAGAAGTGGAACATAAACAGTCAACTCCCTAGTTCAGTGGCGCATTCTGCAGTCGGCAATAAGCATCCGTCGCATCTTTTACTCTAACGAAACAATTATATCATTAATAGTAATAAATACAATTTACCATTTAATCTACATCTCTACTGCCTTTGTCGTTATTCTCGGTGTCTGCACTTTCTGTTTGACAGTCTGTTTCAGTGGAACTGCTGAAGTCCGCTGATTGGTACTCTCTTCGGTCCTGATGATAATGGGTTTTAACCGATCCATTAAGCAATCAGCAGTCAGTATGTTCCTCTAGTGTGTTTTGTGCGCTCGCAGTGCGCAATTTACTCTTCTTTGGTGATGGAAGCGTATTTGGCAAGTCTAAAAATGATCTTGTATATTTCGGGGCTGTACATGTCGTTTCACTGAACTCCATACTACTTCCAATGGGCGTAATCTTAATACTGCATGGCTATATCTCTGCAGAAGACTATCCAATCGGTATGTAGGAGCCGGTTTATTTGTTATAATCACCTTGTTTAATTCAGGTCTTGTTGAACAGTTATTAAACGTAACGTTCCTGTGTTGCAGCCAGTCTCTCATTTTCTGAAGAAGAAGAAGGAATACGGTTAAATTGAATGTTAAGATGTCCGTTATCAATAGCCACAGTACGGTGTGGAGGGAGGCCGAGTAATAATTATTCCTCTGTGCACTTGTAAATTTTCGTGGCATTCATGTTGTCACGAATATCGCTAGATTTCAGATCAAACTTAAATATAAATACAACGTTTGACACAAATCCTTCTTTTCCACCAGCATGCACTTGGGATTGCAGATTTGGATAGTTCTAACTCAAATTCACTTTGCCAGCATTTTTCATCGACATATGTGATATATATATATATATATATATATATATATATATATATATATATATATAAGATCAATTTTCATTTTCATCATTACGTTTCTTTGCTCTCAAATACAAGCAAGCACATAGCCGCTTGCAACTAACACTTTTCTCTTATCCTGGCTCTTCTTGAATGCAAATCCCATTGAAAGTAAAATTTGAAATAAGGAAGATATACTATCCAGAAAATTAATACCTATACATATAACAAATTAAAGGCTCGCTTTTCAACAATGTTTATAGCATGTATTTTCTTACGCACAGCCATTTGGGAAAAAATCTATATTTGTCACCCGTTTTTTATAGTTTTCTTTTTCTTGTAGGACAACATGTAGGGATACTTCCCTTTTTACGCGTTATATGTTTAAGAGCAGTGAAATACTTACTTTGACTGTTTACGCTCATTTTTTTAAAAAAATAATTACACTAGCATTAATTTGTTTAGAAACACCGATAAATAAACAACGCTTCTTTCCGTTCATTTTACTAGCTGGTGTGAAGCTGGTATGCATATTACTCTATTTCCGTTCGTTAAGAACCACTGATCTTAAAACACGAACCCGGCTGTCGTCATATTGACGTCAGTTGTGACGCATTCACCTGACTATTTGAAGTAACCCTATTCTCATCTTCATAATCGCATAAACGAAGTTCATTATATTTGAATTCGACAATAGTATATGATTAATAAATTTAATTGGAATAGTATGCACAACATAATTCCATTATTCTAAATTTCATCACTAAACACAAACTCATTCAAAGCGTAAAGTTCAAATAATATCCAAGTCGTTCCAAATACTTAACTATCCAACAGCTGGTCTGGTTGTTGAACCCTATGATGCACGGATATTTCGAGAAACAGGATGTGTTCTCGGGTGATTGGTTAAGTTAAAATGGATCAAAATTAATTAATTTATGTGACAAGTGCATAAATAAAACAAGTTCATCTGAAGTCGAAGTGGCAACAAAGGGATTCACTGCCTATAGGATAAATATGGCAACGTAGTTTTTGTGTCTTGTGAACAGTACCAAATTGATTCTCAGAGAGGCAGACGATATCAAGCAGAAAACAGCAAAACGGTCGTAATTGCTATTCCGTCTTAGACTGCCTTTCCGTGACTTAATTCGAAATGTTGGAACAATCCTCGATGATTGTAATTTAAATAAGAAATTAAAGGAATATCTTCGAGATATTCATGATTTCGTAAGATAATGTTAATTGAAAGGCGAGACCCAAAAATAATATCTGTAAAAGCATAGTAAGACTATTTCGGTCGCGTTAATTAAAGAGATTGTTCGAATAAGGATATTCACAGTAACATTCAGACTGGAGATCAACTGACTTTCCTTTTTATAAGTTTTTATTATGATGAGGTTGCTTTAAAATGATCTTTAGAAGCGCAAAGTTGCTTCCAGTTTATTCTAGGGGGAAAAACAAACAATGAAAGACAAATGAAAATATAAAGTTCTGCCTTTACCAAAACGTGACATGATGTTACGGTAATTATGCTTGTTTTCCGGTGAGTATATTTATACTTAATTATTCAAATATTCTCTTTTAGTGTCTAAAATTACTATAAATTAGTTCTTTGTTTAGGACATTAGTTGGAAATGAAGAACTAGACTTGAGAAATTCGGGTACGGTTTCACAGTGGAGATAACTTAGGTAGGTAGATCTTCAGAATTATAGAATCGCATCATGGTTCTGTGCTTGGAGACGGACATGTAGCTCAGTTGGTTCAAGTTGCTTGGTTCGAATCCCGACCTGGCCCGAATATTTAAAGTTTGATTTTTTCTTGCATTAAACAACATGTGTTTGATTAACATGTCAAACATTTAATAAAATGCACATGTACTTGTACTTTTATTTGAGTGTTATTCAAGGCACATCTGCTTTATACTTTGTAGAAGAGAGCACTTTAAATATCACTTTTAGAAATGTTTAAACTTGAGTTCATTTTGACAACAATGTGCAGTTTTGAGAGGACGACGTAAGAACATACATTTTTATCATTTAGGGCATTAATATTACATTTCTGCAGTTTATTAAAATTTCTCTTAATAGTTCTTTATATTAGAATTTGAAAGTTGATGTTTTTATATTTCCATGCGACACTTTCGTACCACTGTAAAGTATTTACCTTTATTTTATTTGACTTTAGAAGCTACTTTGATTATTTTTTTTTTTATACTTTTCAGTTTTAATGATTTTTACTTCTTTTTCTCCATGTTTGCATTATCCACTCCTGAATCTGACACCAAATACTTCTGCAGAGCTAAGTATAACATATTACGCGACTGAAGGGTGGGTGTTCAGTTGTGCTGTTTGTCTGCTCAGCGCTAGACCTGGAAAGTTCCAGCATTCAATGGCTGCGCGCGCAATAACACTGCCCACTCATGAGGAGTGAGTATTTATTGTTAGGTTAATAAGCGTAGCTTAATGCCCCTTTTTATTTCAGTCCGTGTGTTGTTTGAGTCCATGACTCGGAGATTCAAAGAATTTATATTTTTATTTGTTCATTGATTATTTATTTATCAATTAACTAATGTATATAGATCAGATAAATTAGAAGTCAGTACGAAAATGTTATGCTCATACAGTCAGCTTCCAAGTTATTTTAAATTATAAAATTGTAAATTTCTAACATTAATGCCAGCGCAATGTTTGTTTTCTAGTATGGTATGATTTATTGTCATGTTAATTCTCAAAACAATTCTTAACCGAGTAATATAAAATCCAACAAGCATACATGAAATTACACGGTCCTAAAGTTGGCGATTGGAACATTTTGTAAAATGATTCAGGAACATAATTTTTCTATCATGAGCGAGGCACACAGCCTTGATTTTCGAACATTTTTTGCTGAATTAACCGAATAAGAATGATGGGGTTTACACCTCTTAAAGATCGAAACTCGATGCTAGAGATAGCTGACGTTTTGGTCAGAGCTTAATTAGTAAATATGATAGGGGAGACCTACTCAATTCCCTGACTAAAACCCGGCGATTTACAGGTAACAGAGTCTGCAAAATCTACAATCAACAAATATGAGAATTAATAGCCAACATTTTGGAAGCAAAATTGCAATGTATGGAGTCGAAATTCGTTTCGATGATACAATACTTGTCTCATATCAAACAGTGAGCATTATGAGCATGTTCTTTGATATGGCAAGTATTTTAGCATGTTTACTATAACTGTATTGCAAAACCATAATACTAATTTACCTCTCTCTTCATTAAACTGTTACTGATTAATAATAATATCTGTATATCGAGGTATTCTGCTTTAACGTCGAGAATTTGGATATAAGAAACATCCAAATCTACAAAAAAAAATTGTTTTAATATTATCCACTTCCCATTTTGTTGACATTTTAACAATGTAAAGTAGGAAAATTACTGGTTTTTCTTTTTTATGGAGTTTCTTCAGCAATTTAAAATAAAACAACTGCTAGTAACGTTCCCTTGTTAATTATCAGTAAAATAAACGAAGCAAAATATAGTTAACTTGATGGAAGCGAAATAATGCAAAACGAAATTTTCCTACGGTAAACTAGAGTGTCAAACAGCATATTTTGTATAAAACAATTCACTCTGCGTTTCGATTGGGGTACGGTAGATTGTGATTTACAATACCAGTATCTAAGTATTGTTAAATTATCAGCAGCAGCAGAATTACCAGCTACCTACCATGACCACCACCGGTTATTTATTTTATATATTTTTTATTTTATTTAATAACATAAGCCCTAGTATGTTCAGAAGTGTATTTAATGCAATGTTTTAAATATCTATAACCTCTAATGTATATGAAAATGAATAAATAATTCGAGATTAGACACGTATTCTAGCTTTTAATGCAATTATTTGAGCTCATTATCTACTGCATATGTAAATTTAGAATCAATATTTTATGCTGTCGCTGGAATAGATTTACATAAAATATTTCATACATATATGCGAAGTTTAACGTCCTCTTTTTCGGTTAATATCACATCTTTGACTAGGGTGACACCTGCAACATCATACATATCTGCCTCTTCTCCTGGAGGTTTCCATCCCTTATATTAGCTTTGCTGTCCTTCGACTCATATGATTCATCCTAATAAAATATGCAATAGAGATATTCAATTCCATAATCAAAATATTCTATTCATCCTATTCACCTCCTGGTGAACGATTAAAATATTTCATCCATGCACCATCTGGAATACAATACCTATAAGCCACGACAATAAGAAAAGGCAAACTAGATAGGCCTACAAAGTACGTCTACTTTCACATTAAATATTATACAACCTGAGAAAAAAAATCAAGAATTGCTGTCCCAACAATGAACGAAAATTTGGGAGTCATAAGAACCACATTGTCTAAAGTTTACATACGACACGCTCGAAATAGTCCCAGTGGTCAACATGACTGGCTGTGGCCCTTTAAGGTAAAAATAGTTGTACCTTTATTAACACTGTATTAACAGTGTGTAGTAGAGTCTGACTGATTAACTTTGAGGTATAGAGAAGTCATTTGTTAATACTGATTGCTGACAGGTCGTTAAGGAGCTATGCATCCGAAAAAGTTATAACCGTGGTCAAAGGTTTTTCAGATATAAAATTAAATTTTCCATGCATTTTCTGACAATGTAGTATCAAAATTGTTTTTCCGAAATTGAAAATTTTCAATTTAACTTTCATTCCGTCAATCATTTCCGCTCTGTTTTCAACTGGGATGACGTTAACATGCTCCCAAAGAAAGTAATCAAGGGGAGTTAAATCCAGCAATCGCGCTAGCCATGCAACAGATTCTGTTCTTCCTATTCAATATTCCCCAATTCTGCAGTTAACTATGCGCACACCAATGTTGCAATGCGGTAGGGCTTGATCTGCGCACAGCATCGTTGAACATCGTTCTGCATTATCGTAGAACAGCAACTGCAATGTGTCTATGAAGAAGGACTGAATCCGCACTACACAAAGCTCATAAGAAGGATATAAGGCGCACATTTCACGCATTTCCTGCAGAACTCATGAAAGAATTAACAAAAAGTGATCCTCTCTGTGTGACATCATTCCTCAAAGTTTGCCAGAGAGTTCATGTTTGAACTTTGAACTTTTAAAGTAATTAAATTAAAAAAACATAAAATATCAGCGCGATAAACATAACGTATATGATTTAAAAAGCCTTCATGAGTGCTCACCATCAAATAATGACACTCCTAGCATTAGAGAGAAATAATTTGCAAGTTAGCGCAAAAATTTTAAATCTGACACATTGCAGTCCTTTGTTCACTTCAACAATGTATATCAATAAGTACTGCAATTGGATTTATTGTTTGTTGTGTTCTATCACACCATTTGACTTGATTATTAAAATAGAATGCATTGATTAATTCTTGGTGAAAAGGCAGAATAATAAAGCAGTTAGAAGATGAACTTGTGTGTAAAATTAGATATAAAGCAAAGTTATAGCACATTAAGTAAAGTAATATCAAAAACAGGATTACAAACTGCATATAAAATACACATTTCTGATTTTGATAGTATGATTGTTATTAAATTCGTCTGAAATTAGATTAATATGTACATATTTAAAAATATACAAGTCAATTAAGCGCACAATTTTCTATGTAAAAATAAAGATAAAGGTAGCATAATATATTCCTTAAAGGTCAAAGGCCATCTAACAAGTAGGGAAAGCTCGCTCTTTCCTAACTTAGTGAGCTATTTCACGCTAGTTGTTCGTATGCTGTTTAAGACACTGATTTATTATTATTATTATTATTATTATTATTATTATTTTTTTATCTAAGCTATTTGTAACTTATCGCTTCTCAAGATAATCCTAACTGAGGGTCCCAAATGGAGCATCTGTTGTCCTGCATCCTTAACATTTGATTCTGGTGGCTAGTTGTGTGAATTCTATTGTTTGAGATAGTTGGATTATTACTACTGTAGGTATGTTATCCTTAAAAGTTATTTCCAGTATCTTGCCTTGTATTTTTCTTAGGCATATTTCAATTTTGTTCTTTTGTTTTTCTATTAGTGACCATGTCTGACACACAAAGAGAATAGAAGATACACACACTACACTGTACAGGCTTCGAGCGTCTGGAATCTGCCTTTCTTAGATAGCGCTGGTCTAACTGTATAAACCTAAGGGTCTAAAATGTTCTCTAGGTTAATCAGATTCTTCTTTGTATTTTTTTTTTTTCGTTTTATCTTGTAAGGAAATCTGTAGTCCTAGGTACATGTATTTGCTCACATATGTGAGGACTGTTCCATCTATCTGTGTCGGCATTTCACATCTTCTATGTGAATCATTAACCAGGTATATACTAATGTACCCACCAAAACACATGAAGTATGACTTTTTTAATTGTGTTTAACGCCCGTTTTTACTGGTGAGGCACCACAGGCGGTGCACACTGATGATGCGTGAGATGAAATGATAGATTGAGAAAGGATTTTTTAAAGAAGGAAATGTTCCAGGCCTAAGTTTAGGGTACCTCCTCAACACTTGCAATTTATGAGGAATGAGGAAAACCTGGAAAAACCCTCAATCAGGGAGGACGGTCCTGTTGGGATTCGAACCTTAGACCTACCGCTCAAGAGTCGGGAAAAATATTTCCGTCGGAATTCCACATTGATTATCGTTTACTGCAATCATCAAAGAAGACTCCTTCGTGCATATCAGCAAACATCTTGAATGTTCTCCAAACAAAAGCTTTAGTTTAAAATTAAAGTCTTAGAGCTTAACATTTTTTCCCAAGTATTTAGCCCTGGTTGAGCATAATCTCTGTAAAACAGAAAATAAGTAGGAATTAAGGAGGCACAGTACGTTGGTACTCGTACATTAAGCTAACACCAGCTTAATAATCAGCACCTGATTTTGTTCACTTATGAACCAACTAACAAAACTATGATATTTGCTAGTAAAAGCATACAGTAAGCCAGCTCCTTTACTTCCAGAAATGAGCACCATGTGTATTAGAGCTTATGTCTGCAGCTTTGATAAACAACCGCGATATATACTCATAATACCACGAGAGAAGCATATGCAGCTATAAAAGACACCTGGTGACTCTGAAGCTAGAAATGCCATTTGGCAGCAGTTCTCTGGATGATAAAGTTTGAAAGCTTAAGTGTTTCCGACAAAGCAGGGAAAGTTTGCCTTGAGAGTGTTGTATAATTTGAAGAAAGTGATCCCAAAGGATTGTCGGGAACATGCAAAAGTATGCCACTGACATAGAACATCTGGGAGTCTTATCTCTGCCATGTACACCTTAGTATCCCGTGGTTCTTTCCTACAGAAATGATGTAGTATCCATTTTATTTCATACATTTATCAGAAAATGTTTCTATTGTGCTTATATTCTTTGTAAAATATACTTAAATATATGAACACAATCCATACATAGCGTTTTCTTTGTGGAAGCCGATAGCGGAGAAATACGTCATAAAAGTAATGAAGTGTCCATTGATACATATGTAGGAGATTTATATTTTTCAAATAGGACCATGTGATTATAATACCGGCGATAATTATAAAAAAAAGCGTTCTAGTCTTCTTTATTCTCTTTAGAAACGAAAGAAATTAAGAAGAAGCTGAACGTTGCATAAAATACATATGTTCAAAAGAGAGAAGTAATATAGAATCAATAAGACAGTGATAAACGATTAAAGGAAAAGAAAAGGAAAATAAAAGAGGGTATAACAAAAAGGCGCGGCCAAACTTTCAGGACACATTCCCCACTTTTGGAAGAAGAAAATTATATGGAAATGGGTTCAAAAACGCTGTATTTTCATGTTAGAACTCTGTGCTACAACTGTTCATATTTCATTAATTATGAGAAATACACAGGAATGTACCACACAAAACTCTTTCTTGCATGAAATTTTCAAAATACCCTGTTGGTTACGTCTGGTTAAGTTGAACTTCTTAGGTTCACCACCAGTGTGTTGAGTTCCATTTGAACGAAGATAATACTGACATGCAGCTCACTTCATTGCGATCTGTTGGGGGGCATTTGAAAGCTCTTGTGTATCGAACCCCGGGACAGGATACAGAAAGTCCTCGTGCTCGTATTGTGGAAGGCTGGAAAACAATACACAATTCTCTTGGGATACATCAGCGCATCTGGTATTCAGTGCAACAGAGGGGTCAATGCTGGCGGAGGACATTTTTAACATTTCATGTAAGAAAGAGTTTCATGTAGTATGCTGGTACGTTCTGATCTTGTGTGTTTCTTATAATTAATTTAATATATTTATTTATTTTTAATCTGAAGAACTGTAGAAAATAATGAGTTCTAATATGGAAATAAAGCGTTTCTAGACGCATGTTCATATACGTATTTTCTCTTCTACTTAAAGTTTATTACTAACGGGAAGATAAACGGGTCGACAGATAGAAAGCGAGAGAGAGAGAGAGAGAAGACCCCTTTCTATACTGTCATATCATCTTTCTATCTTCCTTTGGAATATTTTGATGCACTAATATAATGTTTTATTACATAGGTTTTCAGTTGGAACTTACGTAGCAATGTTATTTTATCTGTTTCATAATCAATACATTAAAACGTCAGTGCTGTAACACTGTATACATATTATGTAGTACATATCTTTCATTAAAACAAATTAAATTGTATAGTTTAGAGTTGCCATCGCTTATTAAAAGAGGATATTGTCATACTCATTCTAAATATTTAATTTTTTAACTTAAATATTTCTTATATTAGTATGTATTTAATTTATGTAATAAAAGCTTTATTAAAATGGATACTGACAACATGGAGCATTTATTTATTTATTTATTTTTGGTTTTCAAGACGGTTAATTAGATGTACAAAATGTAACATTAAAAGCCCAAATTTTTTCAGCTTTCAATGCTGCTTTATTAATTGTTACAATGACTGATAGAACGAATTAAACAAGTTCTAATTTGCTTACTTCCATAAGTGTTCGCATCACTGGATTGTAAAACGAGCGTGAGTCATTTAAAAACAGAATAGAAGTTGTAAAAAACGCGTCACATGACATACTGTGCATGAAGTGAACATTATGGAATGTAATTATGTTCTTATTCGATCAACATTTACTATTCATGAAATTTATGGAAAAAGTATAGCGACGAACGATAAAGTGAAAAGATTCGGGATTGCTCTTGAATGGTGTCAGTGCACTCCTAATGACTGAAGAAATTCAGGTGATCCTGACTACAGATTACCAGATGGTCTTGACATACCCCGCGTTTCCTTCAAAGGCAAACGATTCATATCGGACGAAGATGTGTAGGACGTCATTCAACAATAGTTCTCTCAGGAACTTCCTCTGCAAAGACATTCGGTGACAGTGGGACAAGTCTCAAACAAATGACACCCTCACACAATATCCACTTAATTATTTAGATACATCTTCATTCTTTCAAAAGCATGCATGGCAATGTATGTAAGCAATATGTATATGTATTGCACTGGTTTTATTTCTCTTAGTAAATTGTACAAAAGACAAGGTATTAGTATTACCTTATTTCCTGTTTGTTCCATTAATCTTAAAGATGTTATTTTGAAGTTCTCCCTTATTCTCTATGATATTTAATTCATCAATGTTAAGGCAAAATTATTTTTATTAAACTTATCAGAAGTTTCAAAAATTTTATAAATTATCAGAAATACTAGAAGGCACTTTAAGGATTACTGATGTTTTGTTCAATTTGTTTATGAAAGGCGTAATGAAATCTTGTCATAATTGTCGTCAATGTTCCATGGTTGCATTTTTCATTATCGGTGAAGTAGGATATGATTTAATTGATAAACTCTCATTAGATGCATTTTTCAACCAATCACTAGGTTCTTTACATACTTAAAGAACTTTAGAGAGTTGATATCTTGTAGGCTAATCTACTACCTTAATGAGTAATATACACGTGGTACTAGTTTCATTGTTGTCATTTCCGGTTCCCGCCTAAAAGGGGTGCGTAAATTGAGACATGTTCATTTCTGTCTACAACGAAATGGAGGTGACATGAGACGAACAATAAGTTCTCTAAGTTCTCATTTCTTCTAAACACATTTTCATCTGAGGGCTATACCATGTTACAGGAAACCTATGGAACGTTTGTTCTTCCTAATAACAAGGTGATTTATTAAAATGTTTAAAGAAGAGAGACGATCAGTTTCAGTTTCAGATGCTCCAGTTTGTGCTCTAACGGAAGAAAACACTAATACCGCAGCTATGCTATGTAAGAGAGGATCGTCGAATTTCATTAAAATCACTTTCAGAAATGTTGAAAAGTTTCCTACGAGACTATTTCAGTAAGGTGGGTTCAAGGATGCTGATTTCCGAATAAAAGGGCGTTGAAGATTATGTTACAGAAAGATGCTGAGTTTTTCATAGTTTGTTTATCATCTGGTCGTTTAGACCATCTCCTACCATTTCGACTATTATTGCGCTTAAATTTTTCTCTCTATTCGTCAAGAGGCGTGCATATACATTCCTGATTGGACCTTTCGTAGGCGTTAAATTTAAGCATTACTTCCTTTTTCTACCCTTTGGTTCCATCAAGTCGGGATACCTGGTTTATGATTTGATTCTATTCCCTATTCTATTTTACGCTTGCCTTCGGTGTCTAACAAAGCTGAGTTTTTCCAGAAACCTGAAGGGACGACCCTATTTTTAACACAAAGTTTCTTTGAATTACATACAAACGGAGGGCATATGGTCATCTATTCTTTGTCCAGCCTAACACATTTACTATCTACATATTCTGGCTTACTTCTAAAGTCTCTGTCCGCCAGGTTTTTTTTTCTTCTTACTCCCGATGAAATTTCAAATAATAAATACATAATACATAAATAACTTAACTACTAACATGAATACACATAAATTGTACACACTAATTGTAATACTATTTATAATATATGTAATTGATTATGCACATTTTATATTTTAATTGGGGACGGCATCTCATTAATATTGCTTCAATATGCGTATATATATATATATGATGGAGATGGTGATAGTAGTAGTAGTAGTAATAATAATAATAATAATAATAATAATAGCTCAAGTTTTTTTAAATATTTTTTTTCTGATGAGTAGTCGAAGTTGATTTACCCTGGCAATTGAATATACTTTGAAGGTATACATACATGCCTGGAGTTTTGTAGATTATATAAAACATTTTTCTTGTGTTTCGGAGAAAAGTCGCGTTGTAAGGTTCAGAAGAAATTTTAGGTCGTTTTTCTATAAATTTTACATTTACTATTGTATGTACTTATAGTCAAATATAGCTCAGAAGATGGTCGTGTACTTGTACTGCACAGGAAAGAAAGAGCTGCGAGCAAGCAAGTATTGTTGTGTACTGTTGCGTGTTCTGGTATATAAATACTGCTTTTAGTTTATTACCTTCACTTGTTTTATTGTTTGTGCCGTGCGGAGGCTCGCTCCAAAAACCGTGGCAGTCTTCTCCTGAAGTGTGGTAACGTCGCTTCTCCCTCTATGCTTTGTGCAGTGTGTTGTATGTTGATTCATGCCAACTAAATACACTTGAAATTTATATTGCCATCTATGTAGCATTTGTTTTCTTTTGTTCTATTCATTCTATGGTGAATGCATTGAATACCCAATACAAAACTTGCACAAAAAGTTATCACAAACGCTTACTCAAGTCACCCAACAAAGAATTAGCGCTATTGAATGAACAGAAATTGTCTTTCTACTGGGAATTCTGCTATCTGAGCTGTGTCCGACTATTATTATTATTTATTTTTACATCACTGAGAGAACACGCACTTTACCGGCAGTTATGTGATTATCTCGATATGTCTAATCAAAAAGATGTCAGATTACCTTTGCTTGTAACAGCAGTGGCAATGTGAGATAAATCTGCACTTCTACTGTCGCGAACCTCCCTCTTTTATGCCAACAGTTCATTTTGGGTCTTTATTTGTATTTTATAGGCAACGTGACCTTTTTTTTTTTTTTTTTTTTTTTTACATAAACCGTGTGTTACCATACCTATGCTCTTACCATCTGAGCGGTTGTTTCCTGTTGATCACAAACCCTAATTTCCCCAATTTGGGTCTATATACCCTAAATACTCTATGAAGATGAGGGAAATTTCCGGTTATGGTTGGAATGGACACGGTAGCTCAGATGGTTCACGATATGCCTAAAATCCATGGTTCGAGTCTCGACTGTGATCTCCAGATTTTATATCTGACTCTGATCTTACACACGGATTGTGTGAAAATGATCACATTTAATATAAATGAACCCTAAATTTGGTTAACCATGAAGCTGAGTATCCAGAACAGGTCACAGTAGCTCAGTTGATAAGAACATCCGCACTTAAGCCGAAGATCCGTGAACTCGACTTTTTTCTATCTGATGCTCATTCATTTGTACTTTCCTGAATGAGAAAGGGCAGAGAGATGGGGGAGGGGGTGCTTTGTCACTTCGGTCACTGCTGGATCAAATAGTTCCTCATACATTTGGTCAGTCTCTGTCCAATTGGTCAATATCAAGCTTAACTGACTATAAAGAATAAGAAAGACATTTTTTGATTAGTGCGAACATTTCTGAAGGAAAACTAAACAAATTCAAATGTTGTATCCCCTTAAACTCACATCGGATATGCCACTCTAAATGAGTAAACTTTGTTTAACTATACTTAATAAATGTTTTACCTAAAAGTATGAATAAGAATTAAAATGTAACGTGCAGATATAGAGGTCATTGTAGCAATGAAGATTGAAAGCCATTAACCACTTTCAAATGCGTAAATCTTTCAATATATACATCTATTTTATTCTAAAGGCGTGAAACTGCAACATACTGCAGTTACTGACAGAAGCAACGCCTTACATGAAGAGGGCATCAGGTAGTAAGATGGCGCATGTTACTGCCTGGCACGTGCGTTACATGTGGAATAGACGAGGCCAAACTTTACAGAAGTAGATAAGACTCGTTTCCACAGTAAAGGAAAGTTTTGTGAACACTAAGTTGATAAATATTTCAAAAACAGTGACACTGAAGTAGCTTTGTCCTCAGAAACTTGTTCTAACGCGCTGGAATATATGGTTAAGTTTTTACCTGATAGTCTTCAGGTAGCAAGTGAAGTGGTAAATGATTTAGACGGAAAAGATGTCGATATAAATGGAATTTTCTTTTATGTCACGAATGAAGGATAAATTTGTTTGCACCAAATCAAATTTCACAATTTTGTCAGTTTGTTCTCTTCTAGATGGACTCGCTACACATTTACCTAAGTATTCAATTTATTTAGCCAAATACGATGAAAATAGTATAAATACAAGAATGGAATCCTAAAATAAAATTGCACTAGGTAAGAATTTTTTGTGTTGAAAGTGCACAGATATTATCAGGAAGAGATTATATAGCAGAAAAGTATTTTAAAGACTACTTAAAATTCAGTGATAACCTGTTTTTCAAAAATCTTATTATTACACCTTTAGAAGTGGAAATAATTTTCTCCAAGTATAGAGCTTGAATGCATTCCATTCACATTATTTTGTGTATATCGCAGCTATAAGATATTTTGTTATAGATTTAAATATTTTTCAAGTGATTTTAACAGAAATTAAGCATTATTAGTTATTATTTTAGGAAAATTAATATTAAAGTGCTATAATATATCAAGTTACCATTATTCATGTAATTATTAAATAACTCAAGGCAATATATTTTAGGGATTTTATAATCATAAACATTCAAGTGCTATACAAGATACCATAAAATATAATAATCATGACACTAAAATAATATGGAACCTTATAAAGGACTTTCATTCAATATACCCCATTCTAAATACCTATTTGACATAAAATATAATGTAAACGAAAAAAATACATCCATTTATACATTTAAAGCGAAGTTTCAAACCAATGTAGATTAAATTTCACTCTCTAATCCATCCATTACATTTAAAATATAAAATAACAGTCCTATATTCAAATTCAAAGAGAATTAATTTTTTTTGCACCTTGAAACTTGCCCTACCAAATTGTTCCCGATGTTCAATTTGACATCCCCTTTTTTATGCCTAATCAAGAAATTAAATAAATAGTATGTTAGAAGAAAAATCCCAGGATGAAGTTGGAGAAAAGTGATTTTCAAGCACGTGGGAAGATAATTATAATTATTGTGATCTGTTTAATACTAAGCAAAACTTGAACAACATGTAAAAATGAGCTTAACATTGGCTCACATACAATAATGTGCTCAGTAACATAATTTGGAAATTTAAAATTTAGTCAGTACCTGATATAAAACACAATTTCAAAAGTTAAAACATTCAAACAATTATCGCTCTAATGCGCTTAAAATTTTCAATTTAAGGAATTTTAAAACACTTTTAGTTTTCTTCTCATTTGACAGAAACTTTAAAAATGTTACAGTTCCTCTTATAGTTAAACAAAACAAAGAACTTAACAGAAAATTTAAAAATTTATAATACAATAATCAATCTTTACAATTGTGCATAATTTCAAAGTATTTGGATCGGGCCCAAGTCCTACAATTTTGAAATTCTAAACGTGTGTTACCCCTTTGGTATCGCAGCAATATCTGTCAGTGAGCATCAAGAGGAGAACCGACCACGCTAGAAAAGATTACGTCACATTATTCTGGAAAACTCCCTTGCCAATTTTACCAATAGGAACGCAGTAAACGATGCATTTCGGCGGGAATAGAGAGGTAAGTATGGGAAGAACAGTGCGTATTAGGTATGAACTAGACAGGAACACAGGCAAAAACGTTCTATCGTTGCAAGGAAACCTGAACCGTTGTTATTGTTGTTTGAATTTGGACAGAATAAAAAGTCGGTTATTTTCGTTCTTTCTTGTAGACTACGCACAATGTAATATCAAAACACTAATATTAGATTAAATTCTTAGTTACTTTCATAGTACTATTCTGTCCAAATTGAATCAACAGCATCAACAGTACAGAATTTCAGATAACGATAAAAAGACAAAAGAGGTAAATGCCAATTCCATCTTCTTTAAAATTTAAGCATCAATATGCAGGAGTGCCATTTTAAAATTTAAAGACCAGGTGGCTGGACTGAGGAAATGAAAGCTAAAATTTAATCAACATTGGTATTAAACATTCCTCCCCCCATTATCTAAATATGCTCGTTTCTGTTTAAATTAAAATTATATTAAATGGGTAGAGAAGTTTTAAAAGGTTTTACGTAGGACTGATACAATATTTCCTGTACTTCCTTTCTTGCCCAGCTATAGCTTGGCACAGAGCATGTATTTTTTATTTTATCAAGGTCAAACCTTTTTCTCACTTCACTGAAAGTTTACTTTTATAGTTATTGCCTTCCCTCACTCACTTTCAGCAGCTGAATGTCTTAAAGAGGTTTGATCAAATCATTTAAAGAGAGGATATCGTTCGAATAACAAAGTTATGGTTAATCTGTAATCTCAAGAGGATCAATAGATACTTCTATACTGGGTTATTGCATAGAACAGTCTATAGCAATCTTAATTACCGGTAACTTATCATTTAGGAATCGATAGTGTTGTTCCCAAGGTGGCAGCACAAACATTGAATCTCATTGTTCCTAAAGTGCAGGGAATTATCCACGCCTCAATAGTGTATTTCGTGACAATTGACATTCCGCTGCTGTACAACCACGCCTCATCGGTAAATACTAGAATGTCGGCCAGAAAATTCCAGTCTTCACCTGTCTGTTCTTGCAGTCATTCGAACAATGTAACATGACGTTGGAAATCTGTCCCTTGCTAATCCTGTTGAAGCTGCAAATGGTAGCAATGGAATTTGTAGCTCGGCAGTGTCTACATAATAAATGTACAAATATCTGGGATATTCCTCTTATCTGGCGCAGAAGCAGTCAATATATATATAGTCTTATCTCATCTTTGAGAACGTAACAATGTCGAATGGCTATTTTATTTTAAGAAAAAAATATTGTAGCAATAGCATGAGCGTAATAGCATAAGATTTTTTTCTAGAATCTGCTAGCATGTTTCTAAATTACTGTGACAGATCCTCATACCCACGCTGCCCAGGAGTAAATGGTTTTAGATTATGTAAATAGTAATAATTATTAAATATATAGCTTATAATAGCAAACTGGGGCATTTCATGTGTTGCTAAAATGTATTCATGGCTACCTGGACGTTTGACTCTTATGACAGCAGAGAAAAGATTGCCTTTTGTCGTCTTTTGTGTTTCTTCTGCTGGTAATGACTAGAAGATGGGCCTTTCTCTGTAACAAGGCTGAATGCATGCAGGTGGCCAAACAATAGATCCTTTCATATCTTAGCTACTGAAGATGCTTCAAAATTCGTTGAAGGTAGAAGCCGGAAAAGGTGTCGACGAGAAATCGTTACACCGTATGATGAGGAACTCTCCAATAAAGTGTCAGAAAGGCGATAGATTTAAAATAAGCGCATTTGGTAGCCCAAGAGCTCACCAATTACATTTAAATATTTCAAAGGCTCAGGAAAGCCTTGGGCGAACCCCACGTAACGCTCTGAAACCAGGTGGCGACGTTTGGAGTTCATATATAAGGAGAAACAAATCTAGTGAAGCACATTTTTCTACCAGACAGTTTTTTCCAGATGGCAGCCTGTTCAGATCAGAAAGTTGAGACAGTACGACACTTCTCAGTATTACATTCGGTTCATTCACATATACGTTTTTCCAGTCTTACGTTCGGCTCACTGACATATAGTTTTTGAATCATACTGTCTCGTTCGTTCTCTGATATTAACGTCGCTTTACCAGGGGCACACAGATGCAGCATAGGTAGCACGCGTCATCAAAGTCATAAAGATAACGGACCAGGTGACCGATAACTAGTGTAGTCTGATTAAACATTTCAATGCGTTTAAATGAAGCAAGGTCGTGTGATTTAAACCACCCCTCTATATCTCCCTCCTCCTGTGACCAATAAAACACGACTTCAGGCCCCTGAAAGACCCAGGGCATGAAGTGGGACCCTCGGTCCAGCGGCTACATCAACTTCTGCACATAGAAACCGCTTCATTGCTTATAATAATATATCTGGAACGTTAGTTTATAATTACGCTAATAACAAGAAATTAAAATGCAACGCTTGATATAATTTCGAGTACCATGAGTGTTTTATTTCTCATTTAAAAACCCCGAGTGTAGTTAACATAAATGACAAAGGATCTGATGATATAATGCTACCATCAATTTATTACGTTCATAAATTACATTATTTATGCCTTCAGTAAATATGGAATGATCATTTTTACAATAAGAAGAACAAAAGTTAAAAAGTAAGGCCCAAATGACTTAATCTGTGCATAATTTGAAGGATATTCATTTACAAGTCCTATTTCGGTTTATAACTGAACTCTATTTCATGTTACAGCGGGGGTCTATTGCACAAAGATTACAAGCTACAAATTGTACAGTACAAATTACAAGTTAATCAATTTCTGTTTCATAAAAGAAAATCTGTCATTTGTAAAGTTGTTACGCTTGTAAAAGTATATCACAAGATATCTGATTATATTCTTGCATCATGCACACTCTCTGACCGATAAAAGCAGGAACATAATAAAACATTAAATCAGGTCCACAGACAACAACAGAATTAACTGAATTTTTACCATGATGGGTCGTTTAGGTTACCTCGTGTTTAAAATGTATGATACCTTATCTAGCAGATCTCGCATTTTTACAAAACTAGTCCTGAAATGTCAGTTATATAATAAAATATATTACAAATTGCATGTTAATCCGAGTTGTAAAGTTTCTGTGTCTTTTGCCGTAACTTTTTCATCTGACTAGTGTAGTATTACGTTCATTAATGAGAACTAAAAAGTAGATATGATTGAATTCACAAATATTATATATACTATTTCTTTTACTATAACGTAATCTTAAAATGTTGGTACACTGAAATAAATCTCTCTTTAATTCACTTACAATGCCAAAGACACTTTTGTTAAGTACTTGTATTTTAATGAAAGCTTTATGAAATGGAAAGACATGCATAATGCACTTGGAAATTCTGTGGTTTCCTTAATTTTTGCATTTTGTATCTTTTTTAAATTTATGAAACAAAAATAAGCTTGAAAGTAAATTTATAACTTGTTTCTTGTACGAGAGAAAATCGTTCTCAGTTATAAATTCACCTCATTCATTTTCTTTAAACGCGCACTGCATGTGCTTAGTTTTATTATTTACACACTGTTGTGCATTAAAATTGCAACGTCTATAAGAGAGACACGTTAAGCAGACCCCACATTTTCTCAGAAGGAAGAGCGAGTATAACTCGTCAAAAATACGATCAGTTGTGGCATACCGAGAAATTGGTGCTTGTTGCTCGGAATGCTTCCACAGTGAAACGAGGATCGAACACATAGACGTGAAGGATTCCAACGGCCCCGTCATACAACTCCCTTCCGCATGGCAATTTTCACAATCAACAGTGTATATCTTTCTGTTTATCAAACCATTGTATCAAAGTTTATGAGGTCTCGAAAATCCATTTTAATAGCAGTTGTTGAACGTTGCCTTTTAGAAAGAATTACTTTTAATTATTTTAATCAATCTCTCTTTCAAAGCATCAAATAGAGAGTAGAATTGAACTGCTCATGACTATATGCATATTGTGAAATCTCTTATTTCGAGCAAAGCATTCAAAATAAAGACCAGTGGAAGAGGAAGTAATATTCATTGTCTATCAGCTTCTATATTTTGGAAACTGGAGGATAAATAAATCTTTAGCATGTTAGAAATAAGATTATACACACACACACACAGCTCATGAGGTTTGCATATTTAGAAGACGTATTTATAATAAGTAGCTCAAAGTAAGCACTAGAAAGTATTGCACATCCTTCAACTGTTGTTTCGCTGACTTGGACTGAGTGTACAGAGATATTTGTTGGATAAAATATTTTTACTCTCACAAAATATGCTCTGAACTATATTTTTCACATTAGAAATGTTTAGCCACTGTGAAATCGCTATCAATAACAAACACATAAGAATATTAGCGGAAATGTAAAGGCCGATGGGCTAGCAAACAAGGACCTTTACCATGTGTCTGGATCAGAATCACAGTATCCGTGAAAAATGTCAACTACTCTGGTCTGAAGAGGCTAGAAATTAGTTAAAGCTGTCACCAAAGTCTTAATTAAAGTCTTCTTTTCTTTGGACAGAGGCAGGAAGAACAGTTGGTTTGATTGCGGAACATAACTTCAGGAAATGAGTACAACCCTCTCGCCAATAATGTAATTAGGAAAAAGAATTAACCGCACACATCATACCCTTTATAGAAATGAAATAAGTTAACTGTGTGTATTAATAGAATAAACAGAAATAGAACGAACAAATGATGTAAAACTTGGAAAGAAAAGCTTAATCTCTGTAACATAAATAAAATACCTTTTATAGTGAAGTCTGGGGTCGAATAAAGGATCTTCTTTTACTTAACCTAAGTTAACCCACTTCGAAGATATATTTCATATTTAATGTTGTTTTTTACTGCAAAAGTTCAGAATTATTTCTTTCATTTTTATAAAATATGATCTTCACTTATTTTTAAGCATTATTTATTAGCATTATTATTTAAGCACGACATTTATGAACTTACAGTTTGAGCATCAACCTTTATACATTTATCAGTAATTATGATAATTAGGGTTCTTCTTTTTATCAACATTTTGTGTTCTTATGTCCGATAGTTATAATAAAAGATGAACGTATAAAAGGAATCTCTCAATAACAAGAAGTATCTTCCGAACCACCGTGTTATTTATTCTTTCCTTAAAAATATAAATTATAACAAAATACTAACTTTTAACATTGGTCACGGCGATTCTGTCTGCTTTTCTGGTTTTGGTGGCTACTTCTCCAGCAGGCAGCGACATTCAGATAGTTCGTAACTTAAATAATCTCACTGTACAATAGATATGTGGTATATTTGTTTCTTTGAGCTTAGTGAACCCTAATCGGATGTTATGATGCTTAAATGAGTGCAGTTTAGACAAAATTGAAAGCGGTTGGATTAGACGAAACCGAAAGCACCTGCAACCTGTCAATGCATACAACGCAGATAGCATCATAGAGATGCAGGTTGCCGATAGAGGCAAGTTTTGCTAAAAGCACATTACTTTTCCCCCAAGTGACCTAGCAGGATTCTTGTCAGCCAATGGAATACTGTACCTTTCCCAACCTTTATGAGAGCAATCAAGTGGGAGTTTGACTCAGGGGCAGGTAGATATAAAGATCGTAATTTCAAAGACCAATCTATTTTCACTGGAGGCTAAACTACGGAAACAAAACCCTTTAGTACTGCCCATCCTCCGGAGGATTGCACAGCAGCCCGTTAATTGTAACGTAAACCCTTTATTTTACGCTGCATAATGAACGCCTTACTCTAGGGAGATATGAAAGGGTAAGGGGTACAATACGGAAAGGATTATAATGCAACTGTTGAGGTGTACGCTAAAATATAGCGTAATGAGCTTTGATTGGGTTTATTCCCTTGATATTTACAACGATTTAGTTCACTAAACAGAACCTTTAATGACATTATCCTACTACGTGCTGAAAACAAAAATTACCTTAATGAGAAGAAGTATAGAGTAAAATTACATCCACAAAGAACTAATACAAAAGGCTTATATGAGAATATAAATAACTGATCCATATAAGCTTCAAATTGCATGCAGAAGTACAAATATAAAGTTAATTATTTAAAAACAAAATGCTAAAAAAATACTGAAACTGAATAAGATAACAAATACATTTTGTAATACAACTGAAACTGAATTATGTTGAATACGTAGGTCAATGGATTATTTGTTTTTATTAATGCGTAACATTATTAGAGGCAGAGGAGATCAAAATGCTGGGTTATTCTCATTACGGGAGTACTGCAATGAGAACATCATCGAAAGGGGCCTCTCAGTAACAAAGCCACTCGGGAAACCTCGCATCCAGCACATGAGCGCCCATAGCACCGTACATAATACCATACAGGAATGAAACTTACATACAAAATAAATTTACATAGTTGTACATTTTTATTATGAATAATCAATGTATCTTAAAAGGGTAATTTCGTTTTTCCGATTCAACCAATCCTTACTCTGTGAAAGCGTTTTAGGTGATGAGTCTCGAAGTAAGGACCCCACGTATTGATTGTCAAATTTGAAATCGTTATGGATCCGCAATTGGGCGTCCAGATTTGAAGTGGTTTAGCTGTTGATCTTGTTGTGGTGGATTTCCGTTGGGGTTTCCGACAGAACGGTTCGGTTCTCGACGTAGACTGTTGCTGCATGGGTGTGGGAGGCAACCGCACCTTTTGTCCCAGAGTTTCTGCCGTCTTCGTTGTCTTCTGCAGACTACAGGGAGAGGTACAGAAGTAAGCACGACATATAAACACACACTAGAGTGTAGGTAGACAGATGCATTTATTGACACAGTGTTTTTTACAAAAGGGTGATTGGATTGTCCACTTGGGCTAATTGTTAATTAACTCTGCGCGCCGGTTAGCAATGTATTTGTGAAGGACGCGAGCTTCCGTGGTTGAAAACAACCACTCTGTTGTCTACTAAGTGGCGCATGGCAGCTATGTGGTCGTATAAGAATGGAAATTTGGGCGAATTTGCTTCCTTATATATCATTCTTTAGCGTGACTCGCCACATGCTTAATCTAGACGCCAACAGGTTCACATATGTAAGCGCTGAAGCATTCCCGGCTTCCAAAATTCAAACTTCTCTCTGCTGATTGGTCATCTGGCCATTGTATGGAGTCAGTGGCGCGCGAAACTCCAACCGCTCTACTGACACGTGAAAACTCCTGGGGTTAGCGAAAACCCATTATTTAACTTAAAACTCCCCAGGTGTTCCCTTTCGTTTATACTCTTATTAACACGTAAAACCTAAAAGTGATACTTTGATGTACATTTTCCGACTCAGCTATAAAATTACAATTTATTTTTGTTATTTATACTTAAGTAACGTATCAGAAATTACTGAAGATGTCACTGCTGTTTTACTGTGAGTAAAAAGAGGATTTTTGTTGAATTGTTGGGCATTAGAAAAGAGAGACGATGTTATAATTGAATAGAACACACTAATTTCTTGCTGAAACAATGGAACTAATGTAATATATTAAAATTCCCTTGGGACATTGGTTATAAATTGTGTTACATCTGCTAAAATAACTTTCACTAGCAAGCACGGTCACTAATTTCTTTATCAAACTTTTTTTTCTCTCACCATTGATCTACAATTTCTGTTCAATTTATTCCTCCCCTGTAATAGCTGCACACACATTTAGTCGATAAAAACTACCTGACTCGGGCACTGTTCTTATTCGTGGCTGACACTGTCGCATACGAGAATGTAATGAGTAGTTGCCGAGAGGGTGAAAAAATCAGGCCATCTAGATAGAGTGGTATTGAAGACTCTTTGACAGAATTTAATTATAGATAATGAACATAGATAATTTGAGTTAACTGTGAAAAAAATTACAAAAGCGTTGGCTATACTCAATTAAATAATCTGAAATTAAACAAAATAAAGTTATACGCCTATAATGAGGTATCAAAAATAAACATTTATTAGTCCGAAAGTATGTTTTTTTTTAATAGTGTTTAACACCCTTTTTACTACTGAAGCACCACAGGTGATGGGGCACTGATGATGCATGAGATGATATATTGGGAAAGGCTTTTTTTTAAGGAGGGAAACGTTTCAGGTCTAAGTTTAGGGTACCTTCCTGGTATTTGCCATTTATGACGACTGAGAAAAACCTGGAAAAAACCTGTGATGAAGGAATGTCCTCACGGGATTCGAACCCCAGATCTCCCGCTCACGAGTCCGCACCTTAACGACTTCGGCCATCCGTGGCAGTACCGGAAGTATGTCTGGTTTGGTTTATCTATGGACGCTCTTTAACATCTCAGATCATCAGCGTCCCATTCAAATCAGGGTGTGAAACAGACGACAAATTTTGCTCAGAGGCCTCTCTTTCAGGATTGAGGTTCTTATTCGTGCCGTAAATGTACGACACGGGACCCACGGCTTTACTTCCCTTCCAAAGGAAGTCATACTTTGGATTTTTACGCCCGAAAAAATCCATCGATCCTGGCCGGGTTTGAACCCGCGATTTTAGGTTTAGGAGGCAAGTATGGTTACCATTACACCACCAGGACCGACGCCGGAAGTATGTCGCTCCAATATACATTTAAATCGATGTATAAATTATAAGCTGATTGAAAGAGAATGTTCAAGATATTTTCCTCATTGGTGAATTCCTAAAAAACTTTAGGCGCTGTGTACTACAGTATTAATGTGCACCTTATTAAGTTAACATATTTATTATCTCCAATGGCACGTTAAAAGCTTACAAACACTTTTCGAACAAATTCAAACGATAAATCTGCAATATTAGTTAAATTGCTTAAATGCAAAGAACCACAGATATTTATTTAGATATTTCGCAATCCTCTAAATCTCAGGATACAAATGTTTAGTACCAACGTTCATTGCACGGATAGATATCAGTAGAAAAAAATTGAGCCTTTTTGGTAATTCGTTGATTACTAAAAGTTCGCTTCAAACATCATCCTTAACATCGTAGAAGAAGAAAGTAAATAAGTTTGCTTTAGAAGATTATGCCTACTGTATCGTCTAACTTCATGAAAGGGTAGAGAGAGCTTCAGGATGCAAGAAGACACTCCAGCAAATAATTTTCAGGTTTTAGTTTGCCCAATCCAGTTCGAAGTTTGCAGGTTCTGAAAGCTAGAATTTAGGCGAAAATTTACTGGTATGTGCCCATGAATATGAAGTCGAACGGCTTAAGATAACGTGTAACTGAGGTTTAGAGCCCTCCCTTGAAGGCTTAGGTATCCGCCAGATATCTATACATGTTACTGTTCGTTCAAGAACTTCATGAGAGGCTCACTCGGAAAGTTTTGAGGAAAAAAAAAAAACAATACTTTGAAAAAGAGACTTTGACTATTACATCTTTTCGAGGAATGGTTCATCACACTCCATGTTACGCAAATAATTTTATAAATTCTGAACGCATTTTTTTAATGTTTACAAACCTATTCTCCATAGGAAGCCACTGTAGCTTTAGGCAACTCAAATAGATGACACAAAGTTTTGTTTTTACTTTAGGAAATAGCAAAAAGTAACAAAGGGCAAGATCTGGATTGAAAGTGGATGAGACAAAAAGTGTCGCCTGACTTCTGCAGAAATTCAATTATTTTTTCCTATGCAACGTGGGCGAAAACATTGTTAGGATGCAGGATAAATATTTTGGCAGACATTTTATAGAGTATCATTTGGCAGTGACTGTATTTTGTCCCTCAAGTATAGCAACCGCCATGAGGACCCGAGATCGTTAAGGCACGGACTCGTGAGCGGGAGGTATAGGGTTCAAATCCCATCAGGACCGTCCTCCCTGACTGAGGTTTTTGCAAGTTTTCCTCTGTCCTTATAAATGGCAAATGCCGGGGAGGTACCCAAAACTTAGGCCTGGAACGTTTCCTCCATTAAAAAAAAGCCTTTCCCAATATATCATTTTATCTCATGTATCACCAGTGTCGCCGCCTGTGGTGCCTCAGTGGTAAAAACGGGCGTTAAACACTAATCAACAACCTCAAGTATAGCGGTCGTAACATGGCCGCTGGCTGAGAAGAAACAACAGATCATTTTGCACAAACACTTTTCGATTTCTTCACTTTTGTTGGAGGTTCCTCTCTTGGAAAGCACCACACCGACAGTTGTCACTTATTTCTGGTATTTTCAACGTTATTTTGTTAAATACGCTCCATCAAAGTTTTCTACCGTTTTCTGACACTCGCTCTGTAATCTTTGTTACTGCTGCCGATCCAATATTCAGACCTTGCTAAATCTTCCCGTTCTACTTCCATCACATTTTCATTTGTTGTTATTGATGAGGGCTGTTCTGTGCAGCTTCCAGTTTCAAGATAGTCCCTTTCTTTCTTAAGCAAACTTTCAATCAATAGTGGCTTGCGAAGCGTAAAGATCCGCAAATGTAAACTTTCAATACACTCTTTTTGTTCTAAACGAAATTTAAACTCATGAAAATTCATGGCATGGAAATGCTTTCGTTTGAGATCCATCCTCGCACGTTATCCAAACACAATTACGTTCACATATTCAGATGTGTTGACGCAATGAGGTACGCTCAAATTTGCATGAACAATTGTGAAAGAAAAGTTTGTACTCTAGAGGGATGTGTGTCCTGAGATAGTATCATTATGCTGTACAGTGTGATGAGAACCTCTTCTCTAGTAATGGCAAGTTCAGGGTACTCTACTACAACGAGCATTCTCAATGTACCTATGCAAGTTGCTAGGGTATTAATGCGTATTGTGTCATCGTCGGAGATAACATTGTTGGACCCTTCGTCTCCCGGCAGTAGTTGACGGGTAGTCCATTTGTTCTCTTCCTGCGAAACAGTTTGAGGCCAGAGTCCGTTAGAAAACCGCTCCCCTGGCCCTGTCAACGAATCACTCATTTCAGTTTAATGGACGTCCCCGCAGTTCCACGTAAATTGCGCCTATCTATAAAAATGGATTGGTCATAATATATCTTAGCAATCCTGGGATTAAAGATAAGAAGGACCTGTGTCTGTGTTATACTTGTATTGCTTTCATTTTGACAAAAACATGTCTCCACGAAGGTATACTCAATAATACCTTTAATTAAAAAAAATTTAATCCTAAATAAAAAAATAATGATAATGGTAATAATATCCTTCAAGTCAAAATAGTTAATTATACCAAACAACTTCTAAAATTATTTTAAGTAATTTGGTCCTCACGTACTAAAGTTCTTTAAATGCAGCTTTGTCCTGTAACTGCGCTATACTTTGAAGTGATATAGGTATTACATTATATAGAGTCATTTTCTATCTACCTATGGTTTTATGTAGAGTAATTTTGTTTTAAAAACCCTGCTCTATCAGCTATATGCACATAATATACTTTACAATCTTTTTCTTTCAAATTTGACATTAATCAATTACTTTTTTATGTGTTGCCAATATTTGTTATGAAATAACGTTATTACAAGATACTATGTAAGAAGAGAAAATACCAACATAAAATTGTATCCATGTACTGATGCGATGAGACAAAATTTAACAACCCTATGATAGGAGCGGCCTGTCAATAAGGTCCGGATGCACCTGGCCCCTCCCCAAAGAAAATGTGTTAAGTATTTCGCATTTTTCTCTTTTTTCTGGTCAACTTTTAAAACAAAGCATACATGAAAACAGCGATGTATAGCCGATTAGTTCTTAATTGTATCTTATGCAATAAGCGCATTTCCTCTCTGCTGTAGTAGCGGTAGCGTGCGGATCCTCCGTTAGCGAGGGAGGCTCGAGGGTTAACCAGGAAATGTTTACACTTTAAACCTTTATCTTATAGGCCGCAAATATTTACAAGGACTTATGTTTGTCTTCTCCCAAGATAGGTTAGCCTTTCTCCTGCTTATTTCTCCGTTTTCTTGGACCAGCAGGAAGACGTCTTTTCTTAGGAAGCAGATGTTGAGGCGTTACTGACACCACGCATAACTGACTAGGGATTGTTTTCGCACTTTCTTTGAACTTATGGCTTTCTCATTGTTTGTCAGTGAAAGGTTGACTTTCACAGTTTTAACTGTTAAGTTATCTTTGTGGCAATGGTTGAAGTGGGTGTTTCATGAACATTCCATTTTCGCGTCTAAGTTTAACATTTAAATTGGAAGTGAAACGATTTGAACCTCAGCTTCTGAAAGCTATAGGCGCTTATTCACAAAGATGGCACAAAATTAAGATGTTTTTTATTGACTGATATGAATGAGATTAGGAAAGAAATAGAAAGGGCAAATTTCGTTTCTGTACAGGCCCACGAAACGACAGATATTACATGCATATCACAATTAGTTGTGATATTACGTTACATCGGTGTTGGGTTAACCAGTTGAAAAATTCATAACATACATCGATGGTTTTGAACTGACTGCAGAAGACTTAAGGCGTATTTTACAGCTCAATTATAAGAGTTCCACATAAACCAGAAGTTAATAGCGTAAACGTGCGACGACGCTCAGTTATGAGAAAATGTCGGAGAGAAATATAAGTCCTGATAAAAGAGACCTTCCTCCAAGCCATTTGAGTAAGCCCCTGGTCCACCCTTCTACAGGGACAACATGCCGCCACTGCCTTATAAACAGCCACGGGTGGCTGAGATCGTTAAGGCGCGGACTCGTCAGCGGGAGATCTGGGGTTCCTTTCCCGCCAGGATCTTCCTCCTTGACTGAGGTCTTTTCCAAGTTTTCCTCAGCTCTCATAAATGGCAAATTCCGAAAAAGTGCCCTAAATTTAGGTCTTAAACGTTTTCTTCCTTTAAAAACAATCATTTCCTAATTTATCATTTCATTTCATGTATTGTCATGCCTCAACAGTTGAAACGGGCGCTAAACACTATTAAAACTAGGTAGGTTTTAAACAGCTAACAGAGCAACAACAGTAACAACAACAACAACAACAATAATAATAATAATAATTGCTTCAAATAAAATAATTATAAAAAGATGAAGTTGACATAAGCGAAAAGTAAAATTGCTAGTATCCAATGCTCTATCGACCATGACAACATTATAGCCCTTGATAGCTCTTTGAGGGGCTTTAACTCCTGAAAGTGGTAATGAAATTTTACCTGAAAAACGACTATATACTTCCCGAATTTCAAGTATATCACTTGAGGTGCCTAAAAAATAGGAACGGTTTTAGTGCAGCACACTCAATATATATTTCTGCAATTAATGGCTGAAATTGATAGCATAAGGAATGTCATTTGTGTAATTTTATACTTTTTCTGTTATATGTTATAATATTTTGTTTTGTATAATAATATTTCATTTGAATCGACACACACATTTTACACATTTATTTTAATTAAATTGTAATTTAATAATATCCCATGGGCCCAATGCATTTAATTCAGGGAAAACTTAATGGTTTGGTACATCTACAAAGTTTTCATCTAATTTAGTAATTTTCTTTTTGTGTAATTTGTTTAATTCTACATTTTATATTATTTGAATTAACATATAGTAAATTTCATGTTCGTGCGTACAAATTATGGAGATTAAAATTATCTGCATTACTTTTCTCTATTATATCATCAGTTTAATTAAAGTATTTCATAAATGTATGTTAAGATAGGGTAATATAATTTTTAATTAATGAAAATATGTTTTATGTTAACAATTTAGATATTTATAATGTTCTAAGAATGTTTTCTCTTTCTTTCAATGACAACTTTAGCCTGTTCTAGAGAGGAAAGTAGGTTTAAACGAGTGTTTCATTTCTCGACTTCAAATTATAAATATTTTTTCAAAGGAAAACGAGCAAAACTGCTAGCAATCGTGAGTTATGAGCTCTTTCATATTTTGCATCTGTATCTCCCGCACTAGTGACCCAGGTAGTTAACGCATGGACTCGTGAGTGGGAGATCTGCGGTTCGATTCCCGCCGAGACCGTCCTCTCTGACTGCGATTATTTCCAGATTTTCCTCAGTCCTCATAAATGAAAAATGCCGAGACCTATCCTAAAATTAGGTCTGAAAGGTTTCCTTCCTTAACCAAAAAAAAAAAAAAAAAAAAAAAAAACAGTGTATCATCAGTGTGCACCCCCTTTGATGCCTCAGTAGCAAAAGTGGGAGTTAAACATTATTAAAACTTTGTACGTCCGTAAGTTTAATGTTGCTGCTGAAAAAGAATAATAATTATACGAAATTTACAAGCTCATATCGTGGTATTAAGAGATTAATAACCTAGGTTCAAATATAATAATAATAATAATAATAATAATAATAATAATAATAATAATAATAAAATATTTCCGCGATTTTTACGAAAAAACTTGAAACACGCGTGGATTAGATGTCATCTATTTTTTCGGATCTGCAACGCATTAGGAAACAAAAGATTACTACAAATTCTGGGTAAGCTTAGTATAAAATCTTATTCTGCAGCCATTGTTGTCAATTCTATCTACTTAGTAATACGTTATACTTCAAAATTTCCATAACCGCCCAGTAAGAATAATTTAAGAGAATGATGTTCCCATATCATCTCGGGCTTCATATTCAGTGAAAGAGGTGAAATCACCTTTTTCATTATTGTAATCAACTTTCGTTAGCTTACGGTACAAGGTGACGGTATGAGGCATGTATGTATTTTTAAATGTAGTTATTTATTGTACTTTTAAATATTTTACTGTTTTCGCGTCCTCCTTTACTTTTAATACTTTAGGTTAGAATACAAGTATAATGTAGTTCATTTATCATTAAATAGATGCCATTAATTGCGTGGATGCTTTGATAGTTGGTTCAAAGATGGTATTTTTTTAACCAATGACCATAAATTTGGTATTATTATTATTTAGCTTCGCACTGGTTCTCAGAAAGAAGGAAAGCTACCTTCCATTTGGTTTCATGACTAAGGGATCAGTTATAGACTGGACGAAGTCTAGCCTCAGTCTTTAATCCTGAGTAACAAGTTCAGCTGTTATGCGAGGGCATGTCACGGTGTTAAGTGGGAGCGGAAAGTTTAAAACTCTCTATTAATATGCAAATAACCTGAACTTTAACACATAGCCCTCGAATATCCCTCTGTATAGAATATAGATTTTTTCCCATTTATATGAAAATATGTACTGATGCCATTAGCTTTATTTCAAATCTTTTAAACAGGTGCATGTATTTAAAAATATGCAACATCGATAAAATATGCATTCATTACCAAGTACAAACTATAACACCGACACAAAAAGACTTAATCTTGGTTAACGGAAATGAATGATACTGGATTTAAATGCAGTTAAATGCAGTTAATTAGTAAATATCTGTTAATATTGCAGACAAATTATCATTTCAAGATTCTGTGTAGACGGTGCAGACCTTTTCTTGTAAGGTAGCTCATTCTGCGGAAAAACTTTTTGATTCATCGTACAAGAGAGAACTTTCTACTGTTCAGGGACTAAACCAAGCACTTTATTACATTAACAATTATATTGGTAGAATATAACAGCGGGGCTATGAATTTCAAGCGGTGTTTTCATAAAGCTGATCAGCGAACTGCTGCGAACACATTTAGTGGAGAGATTTATATAATAAACTGCCTTTGTATTCACTGACTTTTAAAAAACTTGAATTTTTCATCTTTCTCCAATGTAAGTAAATACCTGGTCAGTTTACAGCTTTGCATTAAAGTGAGAAAAATCTATGCTCAAGTACGACTGAACAATGTGTCTATTAAATGAAACAGAGGTTTCTAAAGCATTGCTGTCATTCTATGAAGAAGAATCTGCAAAGCTGTTATATATTTCATAAGAAAATGCACATTTTATGATTGTTCCTAACGTTAAAATAGGGCCTATATTACTTTTTATAAAGCATGGTTTGATAGAGGGCTTATTATAAACTGGATGTGTTGCAAAACCCCTAAATTCAATTGTTAAAATTGTAGTTTCTTTGGTCATTTTATGTACATTGTTTACAGATATGTCATATTAATTCAAATGTTTCCGCCATTTCTCTAAGCGATTTCTACATTGCATAAAATACTAAGTTCTCAAATTTCCGTTTTCGATTTTCCGGATTTTAATTTCATCCTGAAATGGTGAGTGACTGGTAATTTCTGTGGGGCTGGATTCATTTGTATCATTGTTTATTGTACACGTTCTTAGTAACGTTAGCAGTTTTTTTTAAATATTGTAGCTTAAAATAAATCGTTTTTATTTTAAAATCTTTTTTTTTGTTATTCTATTGATAATTTTATTATACCTTTAATCAGAGTTTATATTACATCACGTTTATAAGTTTTTAGTGGATGCCGATTTGAAGAAATTATAAAATTATTTGTGGATAGATCACTATTAGTAATAATAATAATAATATAATTATAATAATATTATTATTCATACTTTCAATGTGTATAAATCAATATTTAAAACTTATTTTAATCTATATATTTTCATGCATGTGAAATATCGTAGAGTATTGGAAAAAAATATTTTTAAAAGATTTACACTGTATAAATATGAGCCCACAGTCCCACAAAAGGCAAGAGTTCCTAGTAGCTTATAAAGCTGGCTCTTGAATTCTCAGAGTGAGCTGGGTCTCCAGAGAATTTCCTCCCAAACTTCTATTTCTGTTGTTCCTGTTTCCTGCCTTCCTTGACATTAAAACGTTTACTGCTTAGAATCTACAGCAAGCTTGTTTATATAATATGACATTGGTAATCATGTAAAATTGGCCACACTGTATCATGTTATGTAGCCAACATTGGTCATATCAAGTTTGCAACAATCTAATATCAATGTGTTGATGTTTCATTGTCACAGTTTAGAGCAACTATACTCGTATGCTTTATAGTTCGCATTTATGAAAATTACGGATGCTATTCATAGCTACCCAGTACTGTAATTCTAATAGGGTATTATATTGATCATTACGCATTTCCATTCATTGGGTCATTCTTAGTATTATATTTTTTGGTTATTGTTGTTGATTTTCTTTATTTATGGACGCTGTTTAACATCTCAGGTCATCAGCGTCCCATTCAATTCAGGGCGTAAAACGGCCGACAAATTTTGCTCAGAGGCCTCTTCTTTCAGGCTTGAGGTTTTTTATCGTGCCGTAAATGTACGACACGGAACCCACGGCTTTACTTCCCTTCCAAAGGAAGCCATAATTAGATTTTTACCCGAAAAAATCCATCGATCCTGACCGGGTTTGAACCCGCGATCTTGGTTTTAGAAGGCAAGTATGGTTACCGCAACACCACCAGGACCGACTATATATGGTTGGTGAGAGGTATACTCTCATCAATATTTTGTTTAATAAAATACTGGAGATAAGTCAACTATTTTGTGAACCATGAAGGCTACTTGTTTTTTAAGTTTAAACGCACTTTGTATCTATTAAGCATCCAAAGTGATTATGGAGACATGTTTTAAAATACTGCTTTAAGGACATTTCTTAGAATCAGTCTTAAATGAACATGGGACATTTTCCCTAATACTTTAAGCTCTTTTTTATATATCTCGTAAAAACTCGGCTTTTGCACATATAATATATCCAAAAGTACGATCCCACAATTATTGTTTATGATTTATGTTCGCATTTATCTACAATTGTTTTCACCCTTATACAGGTTTATTCAGTAAACCAAGAACAAATAGGTTATTTTGAAAACGGCTTGAAATTAGAATATAATATTATGCTGAAGAAGAAAATAAAACAGTTTTGCACCCTAATGTATATTAATGAATTAATATTACTTTCCAAATGAATAGGGAAAATTTATAATATTAAACTGTTTTATAATATATCTCAACATTAAAGTTTTTAAATATCCATAATAATTTTAATGTTCATCAAATTGATGACTTTTTCTTACTTCTTCTGATAAGATTTTTCTCGATAGAATTCAGTATGTTCAGCTTGGGCTATAATTTCCGGTGGTAAATATATTTTGGCTAAGTACATAACAACAGAAAAGCGAAATAAATCATCTACGTCGGTACTACAACTTCCTAAATTTATTAATAGAAAGCATTCACTTCAGAATAATCCATTTTAAAATCATAATTAATATTTATTTTATTTCATTTATATGAAACTTATAAATCTTATGAAATTAGTTTAAAATTTTATGGAATTTGCATGTGTAAAAATTAGAAAACACGCATCGCTCAATTCTTTAAAATCGATTTACTCATAGAATCAAGTATAACATTATAAACTAATATTAATCATAACATAATATAATATTAAAATAAATTCATGGGAATTAACATACATCCAACTAAAACATTACTATTAGTGCCAAATATTGAGCAATATCTTCATTCTTCCTTAACCTTCTATGACTGGCATTATGTTTTTACGTTCAAAGTTATAATTAGTTCACTGAATAGAAAACCATACTGGGTATATTGCCCTGCAATGCAATTTGCCAAAAAGCTTTTAAAGTACTTCAAAATTATCCATTGTTACTATATCATCTGATAAAGTTTTAGTTCCCATTAGTTGGCTGCGGTGGTGCTAGAGACTAAATCTACAGGAATGTTGACTGGAGGTCTCTAAATTCACATAACCACATTAAATCTGATGTTATTATACTCTTGAGTTTTGCGAAATATATTGCTCTTTACAAAGAACGCTTTTATAATGGTAAACTGGGATCATGAACACGTTCATAGCGATTTTGTTTATTTATAACAGTATTTATTTCGATTTCACCTTTATTACAATTTCCAAGTGTATCCTTTTCCTCTTATGGTGAGACAGCTCAATATCAGACTTTAGCCCGCCGCAGTGACCGCCGCGTCCTTTGTGTTCGTCTTGCGAAATCGTTGATAAAGGGCAGTATTGCAGGAAGACCTACTATCAGCGCGGCTTTTGAGATCGAAGGGCGCCAGCTTTTTATCAGGTATTCCCAGTTGTCCTCATGAGGTTGGATGGACCCCTTATCCAACATGCCTAATTAAAAATCCTAAGTAGTACTGGGCATCGAATCCGGGATTTTCCGCCAATAATCAGTAACGTTAACCACTAGACCAAGGAGACGGTCATTTACTAGTGAATTAATACGCATAAAATTATGTAATTAATAATATAATAATTAATTTACTATAACAAATATTATTTACCACCATTTGTTGTTTAAAATATTGAAATAGGGTACTATTAAAATATTTTCTAAAAGAATAGGTTTGTAATGGGATTCACCCAAGAGTATCGCAGGGAATCTGTTAAACTGTACAGAAGCGAATCTGGTGTTGACAGTTCAGATTAAGGTTTCCTGAAATACATGCGCTCATCACATCGTTCCTCAGTGCCACTTTTTGGGACGAATACCGGTCGACAGTTTTTAATTTTTGAAGATGATGAAAAGAATTATTATTATTATTATTATTATTATCATTATCATCATCATCATCATTATTATTATTATTATTATTATTATTATTATTATTATTATTATTAAAGGTTTAGCTAAATATAAATATGTACCTTTTCATATTTTTTATTACCAGCGCTTAGGAGGCTTATCTAAATAAAGATTGCAACATTGCTCACGTTGTGTACTAGAACCTCCATTATCCATTCTAATAAAGGAGGGGAGAAGGAGCGGTTAATCGAAAAGCACAAATAATACATATAATTAGTTGTATTACCTTATTTTTATGTCAAATTTCTTCATATTTTTCTGAACCTTACTATTATCATCACATTTTTTTTTTTCTGAAGTTCATTTTAATTCCAGGAATAACAGAATATCCGAATGAAGTGCCAAAGTGTTAAAAGAAGGGCTAGATAGCTGCAGATGCTTTTCTAGTTTGTCGTTAAGAAGTAGACTATAAAAAGGTCACTTGTTTAGAACCTAATATTAAAACGCACAGATTTAGCTGGGTTTTCACGATTTATTATGGAAATGTTAATCAGCAAGACCATCAAATAATCCGATGATCGATTAATCGAGAGGCGGATAATCGAGGTTATACTGTAGTTTTAAATTTAGAACTTATTTTAATGCTTTATTTTGTCGCTTTGAAGCAATGGTCTTTTCACAACATCTGTAGAGATGAATGTAATGAATTAATGATGGCGCAAATGAGCTCGGAGTCCTTGGCGGCTTAACACCTTGGCCAAACTAGGATTCGAACCCAGGACCCCCGGATTGAAAGTCGAAATTGCTATAAATAGACCACAGTGGTAGTATTTAGAATTTTTAAGGCTGCAGAACTGAACATAAAATTGCTTTTGTGATGCTGATAATATTGGCACTACTTTTTAATGTAAGTTTTCTAAAGCATTATAACTGTGCTTTGTATGTACAACGTATACATTTTAGCATGGTTATAAAGTATTAACATAAGCAAATTTTCATCCCTTTATATCGACAACCTACATGGCAAAATTTTTCATTTTAACAATTTGAACTGAGTGCAGAATAAAATAATACACCAGTTTGTAATTTAATTTTTAATTAAACACTCAGGTTGTTTAATACAAACAAGTAGCTTCGGCTAGCCTAAGAGTTTAGTGACTATTCACTGAAATTTTCTATTAAAAAGTAGTTCAAAGAAATCACCGTGATTTTGTTATATCTACTTCAATAGCCAGGAACAGGCAATAAGTTTAATTACTTCCAAAGTTTTAGAATGCGCGTGAATCAGTTTGCGGTACTGAAAAACACAGAGTAAGAAATGGTTGCACTGTTAACCACTTTTACAGACGTACAGAAGGGTACAGTAATCCAGTGATTCTGTCGCTCCCAAAGCTTGGATTATAATCCCGGTCACGGAGAACACTGGCCTTTCTACACAGGTCACGTGGCCGCAGTGACGTCCATGAGGAGCACGGCCATATGCAACAAAAGAATTTGGCTTTTGTCTCAAAGTTACATATTTATTTTACATGACTGGACTCGAAGAAAATTGAGAAAGGGACGGAGGTACTCGTTTAGTGCCAGTATGTGCTGATGAACACTCAAGGTGTACGAGTATTAGTATGGAAATAACAGAAGCAAAATATTTAGCAGTTAAATATTTCCGCCTAATCAGCTCAATTCCTAAAAAGTGATGTAATGAATAATATTAAGCGAAAAACTGACTGTAAAACAGCGCATTTTATTTAAAATTGACTATTTTCTCATATGCGCACGTTCTCGCCAAATTTCTTTAGTAATATTTATGTGTTAGCTAAGCGTTTGTTTTCTTTTTGAATTGTGTTTAATGCCCATTTTCATTACTAAGGCAGTACAAGCTGATACATGAAATGATAAGTTGCAAAGGATATTTTTATGAAAGAAAACGTTCTAGGCCTAAATTTAAAATGCCTCCCCAGCATTAGCCATTGATGAGGACAAAATCTATTAGAAAAAACACTCCTTAGGGGAAATTAACCGCATATTTTCTATTCACAAATTCATGCCGTAGGACCTGGATTTCATTTTACTGCCACTCTCTTTTACACAAATGGTTAAACAAATGCCTTATACCAGTTAGGGATATGCGTTAAAAATATGTCGTAAATAAAGTTCCATCGTGTTCTTTCAGTCTCTAACAATGTTAGTGACACCCCAATTTTTAACACTCTTTTCCACTATCATGTCATCACAATCTGTAGACCTTATATTGCCTGGAGTTTCAAGACGCCATTTTAAGTAAAACAATTAATACAGAGGGACCCGTTTTCATTATTGAAATATAATGTACCACAAAATAAAGAGAAATTTAAGTGAAAATGCAAAGACATTTGAGAAATGAGAAGATGAGAACACAGAGAAATAATGTGGTAAATTCTACGAATTATGAAGTGTTACTATTTGCAAGTAATATAATGTTATGTAGCTTCTCAGTCTTCATTATTCAATTGAATAATATAGAGGAATGGATACTTATTCCTGGGAAATGCTGACTGGAAACAAATTAATAGTGCATACATATTTTGAAACGGTTTTGTGTATGGCAGCCTCACGTTGGGCACAAATTTGAAGTGGTTTGTTATTCTTATTCTTATTATTATTGTTGTTGATGTTGTAATTGTTGTTGTTGTATGCCTCGGCCTATTTCCTACACTTCATGACAACAGAATATCAGAGTAATTTTAAATGTTTTGTTGAATCTCCTTTAATAAGTCTTTTTTGTATTGAATGGGGTTTAACGCCCGTTTTTACTACTGAGATACCACAGGGCCTAGTTTTAGCTACCTCCCCGGCATTTGCCGTTTATGAGGACTGAGGAGAACCTGGAAAAAACCTAGTCAGGGAGGATGGTCCTGGCGGGAATCGAACCCCAGTATTCCCGCTGACGAGTCCGCGCCTTAACGACCTCGGCCACCCAGGCGGTGTTAACAGATCTGGGAGAGGATACTTTTCATTACAATAATTACACAATATAATATTTTGACACCACACAGTTAATTAAAAGTGGCGTTGTTTACATTAACAGGCGTTCCTGAAAATAACCCGTTTCGGTGTAGTGATCTTTACCTACGTGCGATCCTCGCAACATTACTTTGCGACGGAGATGGTAATTAAGAGTCTAACTTTGTTGTTAGCACTGCACCTCACGTTTGGGTCACCGGCCTTCTAATTACATAAGTAACACATAACACCAAAAGTATTGCTTTTTGCAAGCGAAAGGACCATCGGCAGTTTTACTCTTAACACCAACCACGTGATTCTTGCGCCCAAATGCGCTACACGCAATAGTAAACTGAATACATCGAAAATTATGTGCGTCAAAGATCTTGTGGAATTGTCTTTGAGAAGTGATAGTGAAACCCAAACGAGGCGAACTCCATCCTTATATATAAAATCTCTTCCATGTAGTTTACAGACTCCCACGGGGTTCACAAATGTAACCTCATGCTACCCGCAGCGCTTTAAGAGCTCAAAATATACAGAAAGGACTATATATACGTTATATTAATATTATAAGGGAGGTTTGTAATAAATGCTGCTTTATGCTTGATTCATTCAACCAACTACTTGCAACAAACGCACCCCATATTGTAGATTTCCTTAGCTGCATGGGATCAATGCTGACACGAATTAAACCTGCTTAATAAAATTACAAATATTTGGTAATAATAATAACTGAACACTCTGAATGCTATACTTATTCCTAAAAAACATTTATTGCTATCGCTGTGGCTTATGTGAGAATGAAATATATTAATAATAGTAATACATTTTGAATTAATTAATGCCCAAAGGTTTTCTTTACTTCCCACTTTTAATAAATTAAATAAGTAATTTTTAAACTTTTAACTATTAAGAATGAATTTTCAGATTTTGGAGGTTTGAAATCTATTTCTAAGCCTGCATTTGAAATTTTAACAACTACAGAGTAGCTCATTCAGAAACATAGAAGAATTTTCTATCATCAGCAATTAATTAGTATGGAGAACTACTCTGTGATCTGCTTGAAAAGTTGCTTATTCGTTGTATCAAAATGCGAATGTTGTATAATTTTTGGGAAACAAAAAGAAAATTATCATCAAAGTTTAGTAACAGCGCACAAAGTAAGAAATATAAATATGTAATATTTTTATGCAAACTAGTTAGTATTTTAAATTTGATTAATTCGGTAATTTAACCTAATTAAAATGTTTCAATTACAGTTTATATTTTGTTTATACACAAATAAGGTATGTAAAAAGAATAAATAAATAATATTATTAGATCTGAATAGGGTAGATTTTGAATATAATGTTTCTATTCCTAGTATCATGTGCATTTAATTGATACCATTATGATTTTATAGAACATATTATAAATGTACGTGTTGTACTAGAACAGTTGAATTTTTTTATATTTTTGTAAATATGACTTTTTGTTTTGCTGAATTAAAAATAACATTGTCTTAATAATACATTTTTCCTTTTTTGAGAATGAATTATTTAAGAAATCTCAATTTCTAAATTTAAGTTTAAAGTAGGAAATGCTATATAAAGTTTAGTTTTACAGAAATAGAGATATATATTGTTAATTTCTCATTAATTTCGTATCTTGCAGAATATACGCATCTCTGCAGCTATGTCGGTTTTTGTGATCCTTCATTTTGGCTACACTATTGTTTGTCAGAGTTAATATAAAATTCTTTTATTAAATATCTTATGTTATGATATATTATCTAAAGGTTCAAAGTTATTAAATGTTTCGTTTGAATATTTATGAGAACTTTATCTTGTTAACTATATTATTGATGTATTTTGTCATTTATGGCAGATTTATGGCAATCTTGTTAGCTATATTATTGATGTATTGGCTATATTTTGTCATTTATGGCAACAAGTTAAAGCTGTATGTTAGTGAATCATAAAGTAAAATAAATCATATTCAGATGAATTTTATATGAAAATCTATTAACGTGAATTTATAAAGTAAACCCTATATGCATTAATATTGTAATATATATTAATTGTTAATTAATTAATTAATTATGTAAATACCTTTAAATATAAATTGAAGTGAATCATATGTGCATTCATATTTCAATGATATTTAATAATTAATGGATTTAAATTGCAAAATAAAGTAAAATCTGTGAGAATGAACATCTCTGTGAAAATTAATTAATAAGTTAATTTATACATATAAACAATCACAGCGTAAAACATTGAGGAGACTCAAACCCACGATCTTGTAGTTTCAACAGCATTCCAATCATTAAATTGCCATTAAGAATGCAAGCTTATATCTATGAATGAAGCAACAGTCTTCATAAATGTTTTAATGACTAGTTGGTACGCTCTAATCACTTAATAACCTAATAATAATGATAATGTATTAAGAAGTAAATTAATATTTATTATGTGACTATAATCATCCTAACTGCCTAAATATGCATATAAGATCTCATGTTTAAACTTGACAACACGGTGGATTGTTCCGCTTGTACAATAAAGCATTCAATTAGAATGTGTTACATTCTGCTCTCTGTCATATACACGCTACACTTATAAGCGAAGATATGGAATTTTTGTTTTTCACAAAATTATACTTAACTCTTCGTGCCTCAAAAAATCTATTAGTTTTCAACACAATAATTATATGAATAACGCACCCGCAGTCTCTTAGCATCATGGCCCCTTATCTCAATCAACGATGAAATACTCTATAGGTCTCATTTTTACGAAAGAGACAGAATACCATTGAACTATCTCGCAGATCTGATAATTAATAAAACATTATCTTTAAATAAAACATGGTGCAAAAACGATTAACACTGGTTTTAAAAATTCATATTTTGAACAAAAAAAATCTAAATAAATGGTGGTTACCATGATCATTTGTGTTAACTCTAGCTTTATATTTTAAAGGAAAAGAACTGGAGGTATAATAAAAACTACAAGGCCTATGCAGGGCCCAACTTTTATTAATAATATTACCACTACTAGTATTACTGCTGCTGTTGCTATGAGTACTTGTACTACTTGGGTACTGGTTTGATTGATTTGTTTATGAACGCTCTTTAACATCTCAGGTCATCAGCGTCCCATTCAACTCAGAGCGTGAAACGGCCGACTAATTTTGCTTAGAGGCCTCTCTTTCAGGCTTGAGGTTCTTTATCGTGCCGTAAATGTACGACACGGGACCCACGGCTTTACTTCCCTTCCGAAGGAAGCCATACTTAGGATTTTTACGCCCCGAAAAAATCCGTCGGTCCTGGCCGGGGTCGAACCCGCGATCTTGGGTTTAGGAGGCAAGTATACACCACCAGGACCGACAATTTAATGACGAAATAGAGAGTAAGGAGGGTGAACGAATGGGACTCAACTAAAGTATTTTATGAGCAAGAGTTAACAAGAAAGAAAGATTGAGGAAGGAATAGGTTTGTCTTCAATATTCAAATTAGGAAAAAAGAGGGTAGAAAAAGAAACAGAATAAGTTGTGAACAAAATAGAACATTAAATTTTGGGAATAAGGTATTTAAGGATAAAGAAAATTTCACCAAGGGTAATAAAAGCCTTAAAAGTCACGATATTTGAATTTTCCAACAAATTTTTAAACCATAATCGAAAAATATTTGGACAGGAAGAGCATTAAAATTATGTTTAACCAAATTCACAAAATTTAAATTTCTAAAGCAGTTAAAGAATCTCCGGAATTCTGTAATTCATATATTATTTTTTTAAGTCAAACAAGATTTTTTTTAATCTATAAAAGATTCTTTTACCAGAGTAGTGTGAAAGATCTGTCTGTTTTACCCCCTCCCCGTTTCTTCTAACATATAAGAAAATCTTGACACGTTCAGAAGCATATGAAAGAAACATGGAAGGACATAAAAAGGAAGAAACCCGACTGAGCTTTTTCTCCGAGTGCGGCACTCTTTACTAAAACACTGACTGCGAGCTGACAGTTTGCACGCGGAATGGGTAATGAGGTTTGGAGTGCGCTGCGCCTATTCAAAACATCAACAAACCCAATATGTAAATGTAGTCTTTCTGAAGAACGTTTGCTTTATTAATCAAATTTAAATTCGATGCAGTAAATGCATACGTCAATAATGGAAAGTAAACATTTGTTCAAAAAATATTATTTCAGCTGCCACATTTACCGCTTAAAATTAAATCTGTATTTCCATCTCCTCTCTAGAAGGTTATAGATTTCTCTATTATATTACGGCTTTTCGAGGAAATCCCTCTTTTTTTAAAGCATGTTTCAGATACATGCATTTTTCCGCTGGATATTAAAACTAGGTATATAAACTCGGAGTGTTGAAGATACCACGACCTTGTTACCATAATATGTTTGGTAAACATACAAGAGAGGCAATTTGTTTAGATTAAGGGGGCCGTATTTTTACCAGTATTAGGAAGAGCGCGCAAATCGAACTAGCGCTGAATGTCGTGCAGCGTGAGTGAGTTGGTGTTGAGGTTCGGAAATACGGAGATTTGCGCTGCTAGATTCTTGGCAATAGACCTACAAAGGAGATTTGAGAATTTGCATGTCCAAAGGCAGCCTTATTCACTTTAAGTGATTTTCGAGAAAATGAGAATGGTTTTATAAATTACACATATTTTCATCCTGTTAATTTACTTCTCAGAACCACAATTTAACAGCTTAGTATTTCTTGATAGTTTCAAAATGTTTGCCCTAAAATTTGCATAAAGGGAGTTCTGGAACAAAAAATTATAAAATGTAACATAATGAATAGTGCGCTGGGAAACAATTTTTATTATTATTATTATTATTATTGTCATAATCTTATAATAGTGATTATTTAATATACAATTTGAAAATATAAACATACAATATAATGAATTATAACACTACAATATTATATTATGAAACGGCATTACTTCGTGACAGTATCTTCAGCTTCTATGACAAAATTACCACAGCAAAATTTTTAGTTTTGAAACTACCACACAGAGCCGTATAGCTTCCTCCCGCGTATCTCTACAGAGAATGCAGATAGACAGCTCTTTTGGCGAAGGTTGAACATTATTGATTACTATTGGTTCTTTCTTCTGTTCCTAATTAGCACAGTTGAAAGATGTGCCGTGCTGATGCTTGTGCTCTAGATTTTTGTTAACGTGCCTGATCGTTGCAAGACACCGACCTTATAGAAATGCCCAGTTTCATAAAGAATTTTAATAACAGCTAGTAAAACGTTTCCAATGCAATAACCACACGGGAGCCTACAAGCGTGTCACAAAATGCTGTTGCAAATTGTACTCAAGAGCTTGTAGATGATGCAAAAGGGGAAAATACGAAAATTCAAGCTCAAAATCTCTGGTCGAATTCTACCAGCAACATGATAATCGGTGTTTTAAAAATTTGATTTGCAGTAGCAAACACCAAACACTATGGCAATGTTTTTGCCCTTTGTGAACTGTGTTTTTCCGTAAAGAACATTCTGAAAAAAATCTTAATATAGAAACGGGCTTTCGGACAATTTTCAGTCCAGTCTTAGAATCATTTTTCCCCCCAATTTTCATCAAGTTAAATTTTGAAAAGTGCATGGATTGAAATATATCTCAAGCTTTTGCTTCTGTTGATGTTTGATGTACGTACTGAGTGATACTACGGCAGTTAGTTTTAACAATTATTAATTGAAGCTCCCTGACTCCCCGTCGATTACGAGTAATTAAAATAATTAATATTTGTACTTTTAGAATCAGAAATAGAGTAATTACGTGTAAATATGTTGTGTATTTTTTCAGTGGAGGAACTTTAATGACATAACTCGTATATGTAGAATTAAGATTGTATAGTGTTTAAATGCTTTCATAATGTGTAATTTTGGTAATATTTAAGAGATAACATGTAATAATATAGCAAGGTAATGAAAAACTTACGTCTTTCTCCGAACACAGTAAGACTTGGCAAAAGTCAGACAATGCAAGTTAATCCCTTCTGGTATGCAGCTAGGGGTTGGAAATGCTCACGCCTCAGGCAGAGACACCGGCCTGTTCGGTGGCAAAGTCGCAGGTGTGCGAGTAAAAGGGTCAGTGACAATAACGTATGAAATCTGTTTAAATTCATCTTATTGAAGAATAGCGAAGCTTTTGGCTCCACCAAAATTGTCCAGCAAATGGAAATGGAATTCAGTGACCTATGACTGACGTTAACACGAAACTGGCGGGAATATTTCGCGCCGCTGTCCGTGGATAGCGTTATTTTATATTGAGTATAAAAGGGATAGATTTTATCCAAAAGTCCCACAGTCTTAGAATTTTCCAGACCCAGATACGCGTGGCTGCCGTCACTTGGAGATCAACGAAAGAGCGGCCCAAGTATCAAGTACCAGTTTTTGCAATAACGAGGCTTGACTGTCAATCACCACGCGAGATACCGATACAGTATTACTCTGCTGCATTAATAATACTATTGAAATAACAATCTCTTCGCATTCGGTACCATTTTGTGAACGCAATAACTGTACGTGTTTGCCAAGATTACCTTGTCTGTGGTTCGACGAGAGTCGTGAGTTGACTTAAATATTCATGTTCTGGAGAATAAAGAACTTCAGCAACTAAATCACGAGGCGTTATTTATCGACGAATTCCATACCAAAATTCCCATTCACTCAGCCCTGGATAGATTATGGCTACCAGAAATTTCCGGAAAGCCCTAGAGAGACTCGTGAAAGTAGAGTTGAAGATCTGCAGCAGCCGTGGCGAAATGATCAACGGACTTAAATTAATTAACATAACTACCATGCAACCCTACTCCCATCCCTTAACCTATAATCTCCCTATTTCAAACTGGCGCCGAAACGTGGGGCTTAATATAACAAACAACACACGAGGTGCAATTCCTAGGCCCGCTTCACACTCCTGTTTCATAGGTTATTCTTGAGCCAAAAAAAGCTATGAATATTTTATTTGTGTTTCCATTTAACGCACAATAAGAACGTTGTCATACATTATTTAATTCAGCTCTGTTCATAAACCCGTATCTCTTTCCTTATAGTTATAAAATAAAACATATTACAGGATATAATGTTTTATCCTCGGACGCGACCATAACGCAGATAAACAAATAGCAAACACCGCTATGTATTACGGTTTCCTACTTTCCATACATGTTCCATACTGCCCGGAACTGCGTTTAACCGCAATATTACTCCTCACGGGATTTCAGGAGTAGCAAGTAATCCAGTGGCGTTAAGACTGGATACACCAAGGGTTTATTTTGCGTGAACTTCACATACCTTTACTAAGCTCCTTATGTAGCAGCACACACTTCTGCTGATAATGAAGGTCACGGAGGAAAGAGCTCGTATGGCGTTATGTTCTAGCGGGAAGCGGTACTGAAATGCTAGAACGTGAGTAATCTACAGAATGCGCCCGCTCCCAACATAACCAACTTTTGTAGGAAAGAAGTAAAACCGTTCACTCTCTCTGTACATTCACATTGCCATTTCATTCTCCTCCAGATGTGCTATTCAGGAATAGATACAGACAGAAGAATTAATTAATGAAGTGTAAATGTGTATGAAAGAAGTTTGTCAAAAGGTGATGGTGACATTCTAAAATAATTCGGATTTCAGAATATAATGAGAAGCATGTACCATATAAATACCTATTGGTCTCCTTTGTTTATTCTTTTTCTTTATGGTAAGATAGACAAGACGCACTAAAGCAACGACCTCTTCCTTGCGAGCGACTTCACTTTGGTGTATTCTGATCCCAAACACGCGTCCAGCGTGCGTAATCATTACACGCCTAAAGCGGACGCAACATTAAACCGCCGTGTGTTCCCAGCGGGAAACTAGTGATGGAAACGGACATCACCACTGGCTCATCTTTGAAAAAATTTGCATTAAGGTACTCTTAACATAGTTTGTGCCGATGAGCCGGAGTTTCAGCATGTTGAAGCCACATGCGAGTCTTCAGGAAGTTCGGGAGATCATGTTGTATGAGATATTTGTTCAGTATCTTCAGAAGTTCAGAAACCTAACCTATAGAGTCAAAGAAGACATCTGTGTAAGATTCTATGCACAGTTTCCTTATTCCAGTTACCTACTTTACTTTGAAATATGTCGCTTTCTATAGGCATTGCATCGTCTGTGTACGACGCTGAAACAGAAAAGTGTTCATTCTCTGGATATCGCTGTATATAGCAATTTGTGAATCCCATTTGACCCCACCCTTCTGTTCAAGATCCGATATTCTGATATACTTTTACATGGCCAATGTCATGGATACTAAATCTGAACGACTCCGTTTCTTGCAGCTCTCTCTCCATAGAAATAAACGTGTTGTGATGAGGGAAGCAGCTCTGAAAAGCAGTTCCACCCTCTCCTCAGCTACCTCTGTCCGCATAAGGCATTTAATTTTACTACTAGCTAAAAGAACGCCGCATGAAATGCAAGCTGAAAATGAACGGAGCAGTAAAAGACGAAACACTTATGATAGTGACCTATATTAGACATATGTTCAAACTTTTTAAAAAGAGCCGTAATGATTAAAATTGTACACTAATGAGACTCCGGAGATCGTGGGTTCCTTATATCAAAATACTGAGACAGCAGCACCGGAAAAAGCTCTTAAAGTCAGTAGAGTCGTTTTGCAATGTTATAGAATAAAGTGCTTCGTTGATATACACATATTTAGGAATAAATTAATTAAAATAAATAATTACTACAGATACTGAAAATAAATATTTACCAGAGCACCCTGAAAGTTTCTCGACCTCTGCCATATAATTGGCCCATTATAACATTTTGTCTTTTGAAGTCAATTTTTCTAATAGTGCATTTATAGCTAATAGCTTCCTAAAGCGGATATTTCATGAAATTGATAAAATTGAGCTTCGTGGACTGATAAAATTCTGTTTGAAAATTATTCAATATCATAGGAAATGTATACCAAATTTATAAAACATATATGGGGATTCTTCTACTTCGTTTTAAACAATTAAAAGTGCATTTCAGAATTTGACCATAGCCTTACCAAACTTTAAGATGGCGTAGGTGAAAGATGTGCAAAAAATTCAACAACAGCACCATTCATTGATCTAGTATTAGATGAATTATATTATTTTTTCTTGAAGAATTATCACATGAAAAAAAGCACACAACTGTTATATTTTAAAACAAATTATTGTGTGCATGAAAACACGTTTTAAAATTAATTTACTTTTCACTAAAACTGTAAAAGGAAATTTTGTTATCCCTTTTTACAGTTTAGAAGTGTGAGTGTATAAAACAATTAAATATTTTACATTATTGTAGCATTTCAAGTCAAAATAATATTCTGAAATATGCGGCGGCCTCATCAGAGTAGAAGAAACTCAAATAATTATTATTTTCACGACTTAGGCATTTATATTCTCAGCTGCTGGATAAGGTACTTGCATTGACTCTCACATTCTCCGTTTAAAGTTTTCTTTTCCTTTGCGCTTGAATGAAGGAGTTATTCTCTATACAGGAGATAGTCAAAATGTGCCACATTGTTAGAATGTATCGCTTATGCGTTTTATATACCCTTTCTCACCCATTTCTTTGTAATTTCTGTATTAACACTATTTGTATTTTCTAAATTCGTAATCTGTTTTATTAGGCCTCAGATAGGCATTTTATAGAGTACTTTCGTTTTAAAACTTCCTAGCTAAACTCGAACAACAATTAAATGGCCTTAAGTTCAAAAGAAAGTTGATTAATATTGACCGCCATTTCACGTCCAAGTCATACCTTAGCATCACACTAAATGGCACTTGAGACGATTGGGTGAGCTCTGACTCAGTAGGTGTAAAATGTAACTAAATTCTAATGGTTCATACGGTCAGTCAGAATCCGAAATAGGGATTTAGGCCTAATCATGTAGATTGTTTATTAAATTTTATCTATCTAATGTGTAATTCGAAGTTTGAAAATAAGGCTATTGTACCACATATTACAGCTATGATTACATTAAAATGTGTTTAACATTCTTACATCGCGTTTTTATCTTTAGCATATGGATACTTGTCGATATATTCTAGTTCAATTTAATAAGTGTACTACAAAACCGAACGGGGCCGTCTCAGGTGATAACTTGGGAGATACACGGTTCAGTTTCTGATGGGCCGGGAATCCTGCCCTTGAATTTTTTTTATGATTTCCCCTGGTCACTTAGGCGAATGCAGAGATAGATATTTACATTAAATAAATTTTCCACTCTCCCATTTATTGAGCATGTTGTGTTGCAGGGTGGAAAGCGCTAGGTTGCGATTCAAGTGTGACTTTATCTTAGTGTTTTATCCTCTTAAAAGCTTTTATTATTACTGTTAATTTATATGTATATATATATATATATATATACTCAAAATAATGCACGGTGTTCTGAATCCCGTCTGCTGCTAGCAGCACTTGTACGGTTTGAGGTTTAATCATTTGTTGCTTTATGTGCAGAACCCACTGAAACCCCATTTGTGCTAATTTTGGAAGCGAATTTGTCAGCAAACGTTCAAGGTTTGCACAAGTTCTGTCTAGTTTGTCTTCTATTCAAACTGTACGTTTCCGCTTGTGTTTTTGTTGTGCACTGATCCAGTAAAATGAAATTTATTAGCAATATTGCGAGTTGCATTTCTGGAAGGAGACTATTGACCAAGTAACTGCACGAGCACGAAGAACTGACTCGTATTAGTAGTAACATTTATACGGGAAAATATGCTGCCCTAGAATCAATTGTCCCATCTTGGCAAAGTTCAACTACTGCACTGCTTCGAAGCAGCGTCCAGAAACAGGAGGGGAGACTTGTAGGGGAAAAAGTGAAAAGTGATGCTCGCAGCCGACGGGATTCAAAACCCGTGCGTAGGGATTTGCTTTTACATGAAAGCTCAGCAAAAGCGTTCTAGATATACAGAAATGTATTACACAAGTATATGGAGTATTTAACGATTTTGGGCGGGTCTCGACTCCACAGTATCTTACAGTAATTTCAACTTGAGCTCTACAAGATTACACTTCTTTTTATTCTTCTTCTTCCTTTCCAAGGAATGGGAATATTCCGTTTCGCGCTAAATGTATTTCTTATTTAAATAGACCTTTTCACCTATTTCTCGGCTGTCCTGTATCCCAATTACAAGATTACACTAATTACCGAAACACGTCACAACCCAAAAAGCCAAATATTGGGATATCATCACCTCGTGTCATCATCTGACATAAGTGGTAGAGTAAGAACATGCCACAAAAGTATCTCCTAATGAAGTCGAGTTCTAAAGATCCAATCAACTTTCCCCAAAGCTGAAGATTTAAAGCTTCAACATGCACAAAAATCCAAGTGCAGCAGGCAGGTCTCCTAGCCTGATATCCAGCGAGGTAATCTGCCGCGTGCAATTACTTCATTCATTGGTTCTCATTGTGTTATATACAAAAGGTTTATTATTTATATTAGTTTCAGAAGTGAGTTTCACTCCTTATGCACCTACTGCCACTATCATAAAGTTTTTTTATTCCTTGTTTATGCTTTACTCGCAACAATTTCTCTTTGTCCTGGGAATATGGGTGATCACTGATTAGATGCAACCTCCGCCCAAGCTATCCAGGGCTCCTTGCTCCCGAATCACATCGTAAAGTTTAGAGTCGACACACTTTCTCTATACTACGTCACAAACTCTCTTCCGTAGTACAAGAATATTCCGTCATCGTAAGACTTATAGCAGCTCCTTTTACGACATAATGTTTGCGATATAGTTTTGCAACCCTAATAGAAGATTTAAGTGCATTTAAGCCATTGCATATTGTTCCTGATATGCTGTCAATAGATTACTGATGATGTGGAGGAAATTCATAGTACAAGTGGTATCTGTTTTTTTTTAACATGATTTTCTGACTGTACTTCAGAAACAATATACTGAGGGTGCCAAAAAACGTATACATACTTTCACAGTAGATATCTATTTAATATTTCAAAGTTGGACCGAAAAACAACAGTAATTGTATATGATGTTCTGTAAACAGATGTGATTTACATACATTATGATAGCGTTGCTACGTGACAGGTAAATCAACAATGAACAAATGAAGCCAAGATTATCCTATGATGTTCTGTAAACAGATGTAATTCATATTACGTTATGCTAACGTTGCTACAACATAATGAAGCCAAGATTATCGTTTGAACAGCGGAAATCAATTTTGAAGTAGTATTGGAAAACCGAGAATGTTGTTGAAGTTCAAAGTCAATGGAGACATGTACAGAACAGAACCGCCAGGGCGTGTAATAATTGCATGCATTCGAGACAAATTTGAGACTCATTCTATACCGTAGAAAACTGGCTACATTGATAGAACTTCGGGAAGAAATTGAAACGGCATGTGCTGCAATCGCTGAGGACACTTTCGCAAACGTTACTCAATCAGTAGTTCAAAGTACTCAGAAGTATATCGACGCCGATGGTGGGCATTTTGCACAACTGTTGTAACTGTAAAAGTCTTAGATGATTATGATTATCGTTTTCTGTTTGTGTGAATTTAGTTTTGTTATGTTAACAGTTTTTTTCTTTGCTTGAAGGGTTCATACATTTTTGGCACCCTCTATATTAGCGAATATGAGTTAGATAAAGTACTAGATACTCAACCAACTGTTTAGTGATACCAGTCGTAGATTAAATATGCTACAATGATTTAGTTTTATGTAAGTGCAGCAGATTGGTAAACGTGTAATGCGACCTTTGTCTTATATTGGAGATATTTAAGGGTTACTAGCAATTTTCAAACTTGCTAGAATTTTCGTTGGCTTAGCGATATAATAGTATAGCAATTTCAGGATTTCATTTAAAGTTATTAGCCCCAAAATTATCACTTAACTGCTATCTCTATTCCAAAACAATACTATTAATTATTAAGAGGTATAATTATTAACAACGAATACAAATATTTATTTACAAAGAATTCCGAAAAAAAATGAGTAGATTGTATTAGTAATATTCCCAGACGATTAGTCATTCAACATGGCGCAGAGCAGCAAGGGCAGAAACAAGAAAGTACGGAGTTGCAATAAAGAACTAAAGCAAATACCCCTGCTGTTGTAAGCTCTGCTTCTAGCAGATCTTCCCATTCACTTTCCTACAATCAACGTGTAGCAAGGTCAGGAAGACGACATGATCAATGTCTCCGCCTTCACAACGATGGTAACAAGTTCATATGACTTGCTATTGTTGAAGAGACTGTATGGAAAATTTCTCAGCACTTTACTTTATCATACTTTATTGCTAATACGATGCAGGTGATCAGAAATTGCCCTCAGCTGATCATTTTCAATATTCTTCATTCTTCCTATTGTTTGAATAGGTAGTACGTTCCTCTGGTCGTGTAAGCTGCACAAAAGTACCCCTATGTATGTCGACAAACCTTCAGATTCATGGAATAGCTACTACACTTGTTTAGTTCATGACAGAAAAATGCATAAGAACTCTCACGCGTTATCCAGTTTCAAGTGTTTTATATGCTCTGTGACCATCTCTAGTTAAATGTTTTGTGCATCTGGTTTTATTCGAGAGGGCAAGACCGTTGAGGAAATGGGATGGTTATTTTGGCGCCGAGGGAGTGTTGTACAACAAAATAAACATAATATTACAAAGTCATATAGCATAACCAAAGCTAAACTATTCATATCTCTGAACAAAATCAAAAGCTTTAGCTTATTTTAGTTTAGAGCTAAATGATTTGGAAGTACCTTTATTGCTTTTATATTTTATTACATAATTTTTGTAAACTTTTGGAGTGGGAAATGGCCATATCTACCGTGTCAAATAAATAAATAAATAATACATTTTACTCTGTCTCGTTTACAATTATGAGTTCGTGAAATACCAGCGCGATGCTCATATTTCTAGCAAGAAAATATGGCAACTTTTCGCATGTGCTTCAGTGCGCAAGAGCATTTTTAATTGTTTCATGGTAGTAAAACTCCATATGTGACATATAAAAATATTTTCATAAATGGATAATATAAACAAGTATCTAAAAAGCTATAAAATGAGTTGCTACTGTTTAGGAGTGGAAGAGTAACAACTTCGGTTCAAATTGTTTCATGCACTCTCATCAAAATTCACTTCAATCAAGTTAACCCCTTAATACCGTATTGCAATTTACTCTTAACCCTGCACCAATTGCTCTCCTTATTATTAGGACATAAGTGATTTAGTCACTATTTTATTACCTTTTCTGCAATTCCAAGATTTTATTTATTATATTTGTTTCTATTTTATTTTATTTTGGGCTAGTCATTAAACATTATCACGTGAAGGCATTTACTTATATTTATAATATAAATATAATTAATTTATTATTAAATTTAAATTTTAATATTTATGCAAAATTGAATAAATATAAATACATATACATTACACTTTAATGCAAATGTAAACATTTATATACTAGTTTATACGGAAATAATGCCCTAATTGTAAATATTTAGAAAAATCTGACCTTCAAAATCAACCTGAATGGATATAAAGTATCATCGTAATATACGTACAATGTGAAAAATAGCGTTATGAATATGAACCGAATATACGAACCGTTGTTAATAAAATGGCAATGTTTTATTACGTATCGCATGACAGTAAGAAAGGGCAACAGAATAGTTGTCATTCATATCTATGCTCTTTCTTCTGTTTTATTTGTGTGGAGAGCTTCTCCTTCTCTTGTTTCTTGATAATGTATATATTAGTGCACTTGGTATGATTTATCATATCATCATCAAGCAATAATGAGATAAAATCTAATGGCATTGGTCTTCTAGAGCATCGTTTTTGAGCCCAGGAGTAGTTCTTGTGATATTGTGTGCTTAAAACTACTTGCTACCGTCTTTTCCAATGAAGAAATTATCACAATAATATCACGTGAGGGTCTGAGATTACGAATAAATTCACTACGGTCGTGAATTAACCTGTAAATCTCAGACTCTCCATTGATATTTATTACGACTATTTCAAGACTAAAATAAGAATCTAAATATAATTCCTCTAAACTTGGCTTACAAAATTGTAATAATTATATATTTGTGCTTAACCTTTTAAAACAATCTTGCGACAGAAGAATGCTGATTGTACGTAATGCCAATAGAGAAGAGCAAAATACGGCTTTGGGAATATTTCATGAATAGAATAAGAATAAAAGTAATATATATATATGAAATTCGCTCATAGAATATTAACAACTGTATAAAATGTTATACCTATAAATATCTATTCTATTAAGATATCGTGAGACTGTAATGGACAAAAGTCGACTATTACAATCGTTGCCGTAATAATAATAATAATAATAATAATAATAATAATAATAATAATAATAATAATAATAATAATAAAAGGATACCATACAGTGTCTCTGATTTTCTTTTATTCTGTAGTTTAGAATTCCTAGTGATAAGATCAATTTGCACATATACGCATCACTAAAACGCTTTGAAGAAACCTCCATTTTACGTTATGATTGTCGATTGTCCATACTTTTGTTGCTATTAAGCTCCTCACCGCCTCTAGCAAAAGTGGTCAGCGATGCACGTTCAGGAATTGTATAGTGGAGATATTGACCACAAGACAAATGCACGTCGCATTATAAAACTGCTTCGATATCCTTTTTTTCGTATGATTTCACTCCGTAATCCGGCTGTGATTGATCAAAATTCAAATTTTTATTTCGTTTCATTGGTGGACTTTAAGATGACGTCACATGAGTGAAATAGTCACCCTAAGCAGAAAGCTCTTGTTTGGATTTAGAATTGTGCTCAACAGCTGGTACGATATTTCCATTGTCTTCATATTTTTCTGCTTCGTCTGCTCTCGTAACCATTGATTATTTTTCACCATGATCATATACAAATATTTTGGCAAAAATGTCTTTACTCATAAACAAGTGACACAATTTTCGCTTTCAAGGTGTTAAAAGTATCATGGAAGACTGAAAATATAGAAATACAAGTATATAAGCCGCTAAAACATTTTTTAGTAAGAATGCCAGTGTCAAATGCAAATTTATTTTTATTTATTTGGTTTATATACGTACGCTCTTTAACATCTCAGGTCATCAGCGTCCCATTCAATTCAGGACCTGAAACGACCGACAATTTTTGCTTTACTTCCCTTCGGAAGGAAGCCATACTTAGAATTTTTATGCCCGAAGAAATCCATCGATCTGAACCCGCGATCTTGGGTTTAGAAGGCAAGTATGGTTACCACTACACCACCAGGACCGACCTCAAATACAATGTAATCCTTTGCCTGTTGTACAGAAATCTGGCATGTTCCTCTAAACACTGCCGACAATGAAAGAATATGGGATCAGCACTTATATCAATACAGAACGTTGTATTGAAAAGGAATACTGAATTCATTTAACGATACAAAGTTTAATTTAAATTTAACTCCAGATCTAAGCATGTATTTATTGCAGCATAATACAGATTAGTATCCTTTTTCTAGTTTTTTAAAAATCACTGATTGTACTTTCCACTAATTCATTCCGCTTTGTGACAACGGCTTAGAATGAAACATTTAAAATTTTAATCCTCTGTAAGGAAAATAACCGCTATCTTTTTTGGTGCTGAAAAAAATTGTAGTTATTTCACATACAAAGTTGATAAGATAAAAACGTTAGCAACGTTTAAATTAACTGAACTCGAGCCAAAGAATGATGGAAAACTTTCACTGGGTTAAATTTTCCGGTCTCAAACGGCTAATGTAAAGAACCTAATTTATGTTTAGGTGTTTAGCAATTTAATTATTCACTACACAGTCCGATATGTTATCAAGTAATATGTATATCTATAAACCATGAAAGTCGGTCCTAGTGGTTTAGTGATAACCATACTTGCCTCCTAAACCCAAGATCGCGGGTTCGAATCCGGCGAGGGTCGAAGGATTTTTTCGGTCGTAAAAATCCTAAATATGGCTTCCTTCGGAAGGGAAGTAAAGCCGTGGGTCCCGTGTCGTACATTTACGGCACGAAAAAGAACCTCAAGCCTGAAAGAAGAGACCTCTGAGCAAAATTTGTCGGCCGTTTCACACCCTGAATTGAATGGGAAGTTGATGAGCTGAGATGTTAAAGAGCGTCCATAAATAGATCAAATTAACAATTAACGATGAACCATGAAAGAATGTTTTATTCAAATAAATACAAGTTAGAGGTAGTGGTTGTCAAAGTAGTGCGCGCACGTTCTATTTGGATGCCGAAAAAACACATACGATTTTTATAACAAAGCACATATTTTATTATTGTCTATTTAATTATTTGGAGAGTATTCAAACTTGTAACCACTAAATTTAAACCAACTTTAAAATGCCATTTATTTTTATATGTAAGATATAATCGAAATGAATAATACAAATAATTGTACCAGCAGATCATGTTGGATTGGACACATTAAAAGCGCCCTAATCAAATATAGGGTGATTAAAAGTAACATACTGCGGAAGACCCAATGTTCATTTTTAAGAGGGAACCCATATCCGTAAAGTATTTGCTGTTTTAATTCAGGCAATGGCAATCTACATTGGGACACAGCCTAAGGTTTAACTGGATAACCATGCTAAATGCTCCAGGCATGGAGCATGGATGTGGAAATGTTAAGGTCAAAGCTATGAAATGAATGAAATTATATTTTGTGTGAATTCCTCGAATTCTAGTTATTTCAATAATCAAAATGATAGGCATACTATTTGAAGTCTTGTCTTGGTGATGTAGTGCAACTGTACTTGCCTTGTATATCCAAGATCGCGGGTTCAATCCCGGCCAGGGTCGATGGGCGTAAAAATCCTAAGTATGGCTTAGTAAAGCCGTGGGTCATGTGTCATAGATTCACTGCACGTAAAAGAACTTCAAGCCTGAAAGAACAGGCCACTGAACAAAATGTTCGCCACGCCCTGAAATGAATGGGACGCTGATGACCTGAGATGTTAAAGAGCGTCCATTAATAAATCAAATTAATCTGTGATGCCACAGTAGCAAAAAAGGGAGGTTAAACAGAATTTAAATAAATATTTAACCATTCAACCTGGAACAATGCTATTTATTGATTTTATTGTCATTGTGAATGCAAAATTATTTAGCAATGAGCAATGAGCAATGAGCAATGAGCAATGAGCAATGGCCATTCTGTATATATTTCGAAGCAGAGCGCGAATGCTTGACCATTGCATTACCAAACGTAATATTAGACTGAAGCAGGCAATTAGTACATGATCACAGAGAGTTAACTATAAACTGAAACAAATTTATACCTTTATTACTCGCCACGGTTGGCCGGGGTCGTTAAGGCGCGGACTCGTGAGCGGGAGAGGGGCTCGAATCCCTCCAGGACTGTCCTCCTCGACTGAGGATTTTTCAAGGTTTTACTCAGGCCTCATAAATGGCAAATGCCGGGAAGGTACCTAAACTTATGTCTGGAACATTTCCTTCCTTAAAGAAAAAGCCTTAACTAACGTATCATTTCATCTCATGTATCATCAGTGTTCACTGCCTGGGGTGCCTCTGTAGCAAAAACGGCCGTTAAACACCATTCAAAAATTATGATATATGTATTGCAACTTCCGAAAATTAAATTATATTGCAATCAACATTAAGTGCTAGGTTTGCTATTAGACACAAGACCTCTATCTACAGTTTCTCTACATTCTGTACTTAAAATTTTACTTTAAAACCATTATATATTCAGTGCTTCAAATTACTATAATTATCCATATCTTATCTATACAGGAAATTCTAGAGAGTGAGGTTTGAAGTGAACTACTAAATACTTTTAAACAATACGATGTTTTGCTTTTACCAAGACGCTTTATTATGCTCTGTAGAAATTTTCTTTTAAAATGCAATGTAATGTTTTGATATTTATATAACTCATATAAATTCAATGTAAATAACGGTTGGAAAAGAAATAAAAGCAGTTATTCTCTAATAACTTTAAAAACTAGTTTCCTGTGCATAATTTAAAGTCAATTTCTACTCATATTTAAGGGAGTTTCCCACGACCTAGCGAGTGCGTAACTTCTATCTAAGGTTGAGACGTAACTAAATTATCCCGGTGATGATGTTTGCTGAGAGGACAGGGAATCGAACCAAATGCGCTGAAATTAGCAGTCAGGAGTTTTGACTCTAAACATATGAAGGCTGTTCGCTTCCCTGTGCATGTTCGTGCTTAACAGGAAGAACTTGACTCTAACGGCAGATTTAACATCTATAAATAACAAACAAGCCGAACCATGTTTAATATAACATTCGCATACGGAAGTAAAGTTGTATCGATTTGCGAAGCAACACATACAAGGTAGAACATATCCCTTGCTATCACAATGGTGGTACTGTTTTACAGAATGTTGTTTTTAACTTAGAAGAATATTTCCTCTGTTGCGTCATACACATTAAAATATGAATAAATAATTGTTGTCATTATAATATCAAATCTTATATTATTAAAAATATTGAAAGCATTTAGACAGTTTTGTTCGAGGTTACATTTTTCTTTGACCAATTGTTACCCAAAAAGGGAAAATCTTATAGTTGGTTAATGCATGATATTTGGGGACAACTCCAATTGAGCAATTCCACACTATAAAAATCCCTATTGATTTGTATTGTGTGAATAGGAATTTAAAAACTATTGGGACAAACTGTTAGATATCACCGATATCAATGCTCTACAAACTATCAAACTAGTAGAGAAAATGCTACTACATCAGAAAGAATTATGAGTTAAGTTAGCCTGCAGTTGTATAGAGAAAAGTAGCCAAAAAGTACCAAAAGGAAGAGAAAATTAATTAGCCAAAGAGAAAAGACAAAACAATACTAAATTTCAGCATCTACCTTTTCAACTGCACTTCATTTTCCACTATTTGAATGTTAAAAGTATGTTCCAGTTCAAAGGAAATCAATTACAGTGAAATTTACCATTTTTAAAGACTTTACAAAGAGATACTAAAACTATTCCTTGCATTAGATAATTGTCAACCGAATGTAAAATACTTTGATTTCATCCTTCAGGCAATAGCGGCAGCATTTGATTTAATGCTACATATTAACAGATTTTCCATTCACCTGTTGCGACTATGATGAGAAAGGTATCTGCTAAATATATTTAGTCTTAATTTATGAATGATATCCTTGAAGTTTTTACTGTGCAATAGAATGATCCACTGTTACCCACATGAAAGGTGGAGATACCAAAAGAACAAATACTTATTACATTTGAAGATAAGAGCACCCTACTGTGTCCCAAAATTACAAATTGCTACTGGTAATGAACAAACTAAAGTCATCTGTGAAAGACAACTTACATTTTCTTTAACCCAGCTGTCGGTCCTGGTGGTGTAGTGGTTACCATACTTGCCTCCTAAACCCAAGAACGCGGGTTCGAACCAGGCCAGGACAGATGGATTTTTTTTCGGGCGTAAAAATCCTAAGTATGGCTTCCTTCGGAAGGGAAGTAAAGCCGTGGGTCCCGTGTCGTACATTTACGGCACGAAAAAGAACCTCAAGCCTGAAAGAGAGGCCTCTGAGCAAAATTTGTCGGCCGTTTCACGCTGAGTTGAATGGAACGCTGATGACCTGAGCTGTTAAAGAGCGTTCATAAATAAATCAATCAAAAAAAATTAACCCAGCTGTTTCAAACATGAGCCGCATTTATGCTACATATGACCTCCTGTAGAAAATTTGGAGAGAGAATTGTTGTTTTCTCCATGCCTTCATCACATCTATGAACTTGTTTTGCAAAACGTATTATAAATCAAAGTATATGAATAACAAGTTTTCCTTCTATACCAGTTTTCCAGTACTGGAGATAAAGCTGAAATTTCTCATTGCTAATATGTTGGAAGTGGTGAAAAATATAGAAAAGCCCTTTAGGAGTTGCAAATTATTATAGAAATGTAAGCATTTTATGGAAGTGAACTATATACATGGATTACGAATAACTGGGCGGTGCCATGGTCGAGGGATGTTTTCCCCTCCAGAAAAAAGAATTGTATCATACCACAAATTCCAATCTAATGCTTTTTCCACTATCATCGAAACGCTTGTGTTTAAACAACTATGAAACAATTCATGAATATCAAAATTGTTTTAACCATAGAATATTGATATGTACAAAGCAAACTTTATGACTATATATACCGGGTGTTTCACAGTTGTGATACAAACTTTCAGGGATGATGGAGAAGGGAAAATGTATCAATTTGAGATCAGGAACCCTGATTCGGAAACGATGGGGTCAAAAGTTAAAAGCGAAAATCGTTGTGTGTAGATGTAATAGCTTTATTTATCTGTAAAACTTTCACAAGGTGCTACATTCACAACAGAAGTTCAAAGTGACTCCCCCAGCGTCGATGTAGGCCTGACATCGTCGCACGAAGGTCCGTTTGTTGAAACAAGCCCGGTGTCGTTCGAACGATGTCACAGGCGGCGCAAACTCTTGCCAGAATCCGCTTTATTCTCCATAGACGTCTCCTACACAACATTTTTCACAGAGCACCACAAGAAGAAATCAAGCGGGGTCAGATCAAGCGAACAAGTGGCCATGAAACACAGCCTCCTCTTCCCATCCGTCTCTTAGGGAACATCTGACACACTTCAATGTTAAACGCAGACTGCAGTCTGCACCCTCACATCCGGAATGACCATGTGCAATACACATCACGCTATCTGCAATGCAGTAGTGGAATTTTCTGTCCGCACCCCTCATGATGCAAGTTTGCATGTTGATCGAGTTAGCAAGTACATGTAAAAACATTACTCCGCACAAAGAATGGTTCGCAGTACTTTATCTCACTGTTACATGGTATCCCACCAATGTTGGCTTATAACTTTCCACTCCGTCCTTTCCGGACTAGAGTTCCTGATCTCAAACTGATGCATTTGCCCTTTTCTGCTTTAGGCATTGTCACTATTGTTTTATCTTGTCATTATAATTGAAGCTAATGTTGTAGCGTCACAGTGTTAATTCCAAATTTGTTTCATTCTTAATGAACGTTTAATATAAATGTTTCCTTCTAAATATAGAATTTTTCCTCTGTTTCCTCGAGCCATTATAAAATAGTTCTTTGATATATTCGTGTTAAGGCATTCGCCTTTTTTATCAAAACTTGTTTTGTTCGTTTTAAAACAAATGATGATTCTAAGTATATTCGGAAATATTTTATTGTTTTTTTAAACAATACCGTTTTTACTACTGAGGCACCGCAATCTGTGGACACTGATGATCTGTGAGATGAAATGATAAAATTGGGAAAGAATTTTTTTAAGGAAGAAAATGTTCCAGGTCGAAGTTTAGGGTAACTCCCCGGCATTTGCAATTTATGATGACTGAGGGAAACCTGAAAAAAAAAAAAAACCAATCGGGGGGACTGTCATGGTGGGAATCGAACCCCAGACCTCCCGCTGACGAGTCCGCTCCTTAACGACCTCGGCAATGTGTGGCTAATGAGGCACCTCAAAAATGTTCTTGGGGTAGCAGGTGAACACTGTATTAACAAAATAAATGTTCCGTTCACTATGTGGATGTGCAAAGTTGAAAATAAAAACGGCACAGCGGTCTTTAAAAACAAATAAATTGCTTTAATTAGATTATATATTTGTGAAATCTCTGTATATCCACCGCAAATGTTTGTTTTTCTGTTTTGTATGGATCGAATAGTTTACTTTTATTTTTTGCATTTGCCTACAGTAAAATCCAACTCTCTTCATTACCCCAGCCTTTTTCAGAACCGAACTTCTTACTAGAGAATGAGAAATTTACGATATATTTAATCCTATACACCTATAGATTTTCTGGAATGTCTCAAGCCAATGAAATTTATATTACTTATGCCTACTTTTATTTACTGTATGGGCGACAAGCATCCTCTCTGAAAATTTTCACGGAACATTTGAAAAGCAATTTCACAATTATTCTTTCTTTATTTTACATCATACTCTATTCTGCAAATTTCCAAAACTGGCCATGATGCTCTTCCAATCAATCGTCACTGAGAAAATACTTCACAAAGTAAGTATTCAAATAGCACAATGACCAAATATCGTGGCGTTGTCGGAGTTTACGCTTGCTAGATGTGGTCCTCTGAGGCAATCTCTGCTTTCACTAGAATTATGAATAAAACTTTGTATTTCATCGTTTTGCTAGTTGGTGCTGTTATTTATCATACTTTTTCATCCATTATGCTGTAAGAAAACCTTGCGAAACAATGCAGGATCATGAGGTAGAAACACATTTAAAACTCAAATTATAATTTTTTTTATAAAAAATGCGAAAATTTCAACAAAACACTCAGACATATGTCATATATGTATTGGATTGGATTGTTAGGGACAGAAGAGGATATTTTGGAACTTGCTCGGCGACTGGCCGTTTGTGCCTATTCCACGAACATAGACGAGATCCCTAACATTTTTTTTCCAAATGGAACACGCTCCTTTAAGAAATTTGACTCACCCAGAATATCTGCTTTCTTACAAGAAGCCAGAGAAGAAGCCTTTCCAAAGCGCAAGCCGCCGTCACAGCGAACCAGCCTACCTTGTCACTTTCCACACTGTAACAGAATAAACGAATGAAATAATAACTGTTGTCTTCATATGTAAAGGAGTTAATTATTGTAAGGTAAGTTTAGTTACAAATCGCTGGAAATTACTCAAAGGGGCATTCTGTGGGTGTTTTAATCACTCTCAGATTCTAGTTTCCTCTCACATATTTAAAACAAATGTAAATAATTCCGTAACATTTCTCACAGATATACCTTTTTGTATGAAATGTATCATTATTTTATTGCAAATGTTCAATATAATTGTAATTAGTAGACATGCCTGCACAAGACTCTCAATGTCTACAAAAGTTACTCGCCAACACATCGAAAGTCAATTTCTTAGTTTCCCAATGAATGCTTTCTTGCAGTTCTGCGAGTGTCCGTCATTTGTTACAGTACGCTTTGCCGTGGTGCAACTATGATGGCTGAAGTGCTTTAGAAACTACACAATCTTTAAGGAAGGAAACAATTTTAGCCAAGCTGGCAGGGGTGAAGGGAAGTGCCATACGGCACAGTAGTGTTGAAAAAATAATCAGTTTGTTTGCAAACTCATGGAAGATTTTGTAGATAATGCAGCACACCACATTCCATTTTATTCATCATGTATTGTTGCCTCAAGCTCGGTGTAAGAATTCTCACTAGTCTAATTCGAATGTGAATTTGTTAAACAATGGCAGTAACATTTTCTAATATAATCTAATCATTTCAGTTCTTACACTGTAGTAACAAAATATGCACTTAGTAAATAACTTCGTTTTTATCTTGTTTACTATCAGCTTATAAAAAGCACTATCCTCTCTGACAGTTTATGTACGGTGTTCTATGGAGAAGCAGTCGGGTTTTCACCTTCTGCATAATCATTTCTTGTAGTTAAGATGTCGTTTTACATCTACATCCATAGCTTAACCAAATATTAAATCTAAAAGTTAGCCTATGGGTTCGGAAGCTTTCCAACATTTTGACACTGCTTTATCGACGCAGTTTTCCAGGAAATGCGCTCAGTAAGCGCCTACTGTTTCAATGTATACTGCTTCAAACTTGTCTCACACAACTGCCGAAGACAACAATCAGGCAATTGGCCTTGCGCGAAATGAGAAGGATATAAAGTAGCGCCGTCACAAATATACATTGACAACCATAATTTTTATACCGTGCCAATTTCATCATTTGTTCAGAAATAATAAGAAAACTCAAGGACCGAGAGCAGCTGAAACACTCTGTAGCAACTGCAGTTGGTTCTTTGTGGAAAGGAATGGACGGACATATATACTGCTATTTTGTTTTTCTTTCATTACAACTCGCTTAAAGGGACCACTTTCGTATTCAACTTAAAGAAATAAATAAATATGAATCACCTGTGTGAAGCATCTTTTAAAATAATTTGTAAGAAATAACTTTTTGTACAAATACGATAAAAGGTGAAATTAATGTTTTTCTTCAATATTTCAAAGATTTGTAGTAAAACACATGGAAAAAAATTTTTTTGGCTACTACGTCTTCCTCTTGTAGCTACTGGATTGACGCTAGAGGTTCGCGATGGAAGGGAAATGTTGCCACATAGTGCCGCTCTACTGCACATTAAATTTTAGGTGAAACACATATTTCTTTTACTTTGAATGAATGAATACATGGAAAATGAATGAAAATAACTGTTGTGCATTTAAATATATTTTACTAAATAGATATAGTACTGCTTTTTAGTTGAACTGCCAGCAAAATAAAACATAACATATTTATACGTAACTATTCAATAAAGGGAAATATTTTATGTAACAATGTAGAGGAATTCAGTACAAAAATATAAAATATTCTTTCATTTAATTAAGCACTCAGTGAATTTTGTCATAATTCGCGTCTGTGTGCAAAGTGCAAGTTGTAACTGAACGATTAACCAACCAGCGTGCGTAACTCCTAAATCGGTTTGGAGTAAGAAGCAACCCCTTCCCTCAACTCCACACTCACAGACACTGTCGCGACATTGAACTCCTGTCAAATGTATCGATTTATACAATGCTAAGTTTGGTAAAAAGAAAGAAGGCGAAGAGAATAAAAAATTATGGTTACCTGTTTTATCTCTCCCTTTCCCCTCCTCTCTCTCTCTCTCTCTTGTCCGTTCTGATAGTGTAGTGGTAACCATACTTGCCCTCTAAACTCAAGATTGTGAGTTCATTCTCGGCCAGGATCGATGGATTTTTTTCGGGCGTAAAAAGCCTAAGTATGGCTTCCTTCGGAAGGAAGTAAAGCCGTAGGTCCCATGTCGTAGGTTTACCGCATGTAAAAGAACTTCAAGCCTGACAGAAGAGGTCTCTGAGCAAAATTTATCGATCGTTTCACGCCCTGAATTGAATGGGACGCTGATGACCCGAGATGTTTAAGAGCGTCCGTAAATAAACCGAATCAACAAGTCAATATGTTTTGTCGTAATCATTTCGTATTTGCATTATAAGGCTATAAATGGTGCACAATTTCAATGGAATATATATATATATATATATATATATATATTAATGAAACATAAAAATAAAGAAACACTATTAACAATGTAACAAATTAACACTAAAATAAAAGTAGATAAAGATAAAACACAGAGAAAGAGTCACACTTGAAACTGCAGTTTCAAGTGTTACTCTTTCTCTGTGTTTTATCTTTATCTACTTTTATTTTAGTGTTAATTTATATATATATATATATATATATATATAATTTCTTTAACTGATAACATCTATATCTCTTATCTCTTTTCACCCGACATAATTATCGTTTTACATCTTGCAAGTAGAACAGCGAAAAGTAGAATAGAACGAATGAGTGGCTAATGCATTTGCTTATTACCGAAGATGGTGGGAAGATAAAGATTATTTTAAAACTTGTACACCAAATTCTTGTTTTCCGATATGTATAATTTAACTTGTTCACTATACACCGAACGAGCATACAGATATATTGTATTCAACTTTCATCTAGTATTACAGAAAACATTTGATTAATTATTTATTTTTGTTAGAAGATATAACTCATGGCGTTTCCAATAGGAGATCTTGAAAATAGTAAAGGAGTCCATTGATTGCAAAACTTCTAAACTGTTGCATTTTATTATACGTTATCTGAAACTGTTCCTAAAATTAACACCACTTTAATATATATATATATATATATATATATAATGTAACAAATTAATAGTAATAATAAAAGTAGATAAGGATAAAACACTTAGATAAAGTCACACTTGAAATATAGCAATTTCAAGTGTGACTTGATCTAAGTGTTTTATCCTTATCTACCTTTATTATTACAGTTAATTTGTTACATTGTTAATAGTGTTGCTTTATTTTTATTTTTCATTTATATTATATATATATATATATATATATATATAGTTCCAATAGCTTCAATCGCAAATAAACGTTTAGATATTGGTCGGTGTTTTTATCTACTATTTTCTGTTGCAGTTAACTGAATATACGACGCCACCTATGTTCATATGTACCCACTAATAATGGAGTAATTAAGTTGTATGGGCAAGGATTACTCTGTAACCAAAGTTTATAAATATCAGCAAATATGAAATGACACCTATCGAGCTATCTGGCTAACCCAGGTTTCAGTTGTCATAAAAAATGAGCATTTCGGAAACGTAGTAAATCTGGATGATGCTTGTAACGCGTAACGTGTTTATGAATAATGCAACTCGAAAGGTGGCAGAATAAATAACATAATTTTATTATATTTGGATTTTATAGCTTTTGATTTCTTTCAAGATAATTTTCCCTTGTTTACTACACTGCACTTATTCACCTATATATTCCTGTTTGTATTAATTATTGCTGTAAGTTTTATATTGGGTCTTTAAGTAGTGTACAAATCTGCTGCGGTTCGGGTACTCTATTTCTGAATATATTTTCCGCTAAAATAGCTGAGAAAGCTACAATTCAGAATAATATGAAATTAAGATTCAAGATATGGCTGCCAAACAGGTTTTTGGCCTCCACAACATGTGAAAATATTTCAGGTCATCATTACTATAATGCCTGGCATAGCTATGTATCGATCGTCATATAGCAAATATTGATTTTGTTTGCAAATATTACATTCTGAGTTGCAACTTGCCACCTAATCAAATACTTAAAGTTGGTAACGACTCTTAAATATTAGTATAAGAAATATTGCATTCCGTGAATTTCGCATATTTACTCCATTTTTATTAATTTTTACAGTTTCCTAAAATCAGTAAGTTGTTGTTATAATAAAATAACCAACTTGAAGCCCTATATTGTTGAATATATTTAAAGTGATATGCAAATATTTATTTATTGCTGTCACATAAATGAGTTCATTCTTCAAGTTTTGTTAAACGTGTTCATAGTGGGTCAGTATGAAAATGATATAAATTTTACATATTTGCTCGTGGTAATATTCTATGCAAGTAAAATATTAACACATTTTTTTTCATCTATCAACACCAGAGAATTGATGATGAACTATAGGGGTTATTAAAATATGTGAGTTCTATACATTCGGCATATATGCTGCTTGTAGAAACACAATTTCATTAACGGTACTATCATTACTCTATCCTCCTTATTCCCCTTGACATTGAAGTGATTCCTAATCTCAGTATCGCCCAAGAACATGTGACACTCTGCATAAGACGGAGATACACGCATAGTGAGTTGATACTTGAGTGACACGTATGGTTAAAATGGTGTTGCAATTTATTGTGAAAAGAATTTTTCTTTGGAAACGTTACTATAAAACGGTTCTGTTCGTTATGTTCCAGAATTTATTGAAACTTTCCCAATACAATGCTATACAAACACAAGTAAACAAATTTGAAACAGGCAAAGTGTAAGACAATGCACGTTATCACATAGGCGACTCAAAAATCACAAAACACGTTAGGTGTTCGATGAGAGTAGTTACTGTTTGTTTGTGGACACACTTTAGAGAAATTCTTGGCTAATATTGAACTCAATATAAGCAGAATTTCAGTTGACGAGCTTAGACGAGTAAGCGACTATATTCTGGTAAGTATACGAGCGGAAGGACACTTTCAACATGTACCCTAAGGTAAAGTTCATAATTCATTTGTGCTTTTCGACGTCGCAGGGAGAATTTTACCGGTTGATGCTCGATCTGTTGCTCAAGAATCAGATCTCGTGCTACCGTTACAATATACGTATATTAATGATCCTGTAAAAAGATTCAGAAAATTGTGTGACATTGTTCATTGTCTTGTAAATTCGTCGATATTATATATTCAGTGAACTTTAAGATGTTTTTTTTTTAATAGTGTTTAACGCCCGTTTTTACTACTGAGACACCACAGGCGGTAGACACTGATGATACATGAGATGAAATGATATATTGGGAAAGAATTTTTAAGTAAAGATGCGTTCCAGACCTGTTTAGGGTACCTCCCCGGCATTTCTCATTTATGAGGAAAACCTGGAAAAAACCTCAGTCAGGGAGGACGGTACTTTCACAATAGAAGCAGTTAGTTGGAATTTAAGATATTAAAGTATAGCGTGTTAAAACTAATTTTCTCCTCTGAGTTGGTCCTCCTCATCCGAAGTCTCTGATCACATTGAAATTTAATTCAATTGGTCGTAATATGCAGTTAATGTAATAAAAATCACTTTTAGTTTACTTATATTTTAAGCCAGTGAAATTGCCACGACGCAGATACACAATAAACATCTGATATGAGATGTTAATATTTGTAATTTTTTCTCTCTGTTTAACTAGTGAATATCATTTAAACGCCTAAACGTAATAAAAAAGTTTATAGCTTCTTTTAGTACTTAGAACTAAGTTTTATTTGTGTTTGATTTATTTTAAGGTAGTGAAAAATATAAAATTTTCTGAAATGTTATCAGAGATCTTAAAAAATGTAGTTACTCTACTCGCTTCCAATACTGCCAGTTGTTCCGCAGCCAACAGCAGCAAGCACATGTTTAAGGTGCAAAATGTTTTCTTATAACTTCTGAAAGGATGTAAGGGGACCCGGGTAAGTCAATAGCATTTTATTTCATCATATAGTAAAAGAGGAAGATGTTACATGGGGACACAAATAGTTCTTATTTAATGAAAAGATGGAAGAAAATAACCAAGGTATTAATTAATGTATTAATCTAGTGTAGTTCCACAGTTATTAAAACATGTGATTCTTTTGCTGTCTTATGTAGGTAAAGTAATTACTAAATACATTTTATTTTTCCCCTTTTACATGCAGAAGTCCTTGACTAACCGTCGTGAATGTTCTTCTCATACTTTAAATACAGGATGCATGTAAACTTGTGTGATATATTTTAGGGATAAGCTCCTAAAAACAAAACATTTAAAGATTATATATATATATATATATATATATATATATATATATATATATAAAAACTTAGAAATCTTCATTTCAGAGTTGTTGAAAATTTTTCCGTATGTTTAGCCCTGAAGAGTAGTCAACTCAATGTATTTAATTTTATATACAATTTCTTCTTTAAAGTAAGCCTTGACTTATTTTACCAACTGAAGGGATGCAACAAAATGTATACTGCGAATAAATTTACATATGTCACATTAATCTTTCAAATAGTCATGAAGTAGGAGTATGTGAACTTTAAAAATGGTATCCTATAGGCAATTGCTTTTCAAGAAATGTCTCGCAAACCCACCAATGCTTGCTACAGATAAACTCATCTGAGAGAAGGTTTTATACTGGGAGACTAAGAAAGACGTGAAACTGTGAGCTTGAGGAACGAACTCTTCGTAATTGGCGAAAACCTTCTAGATAGTAGAAACAAGAAATTTTTCATTGCGGAATGAAGGTAGTCAAATGGCTCTTTGAATTATTATGCTGAAGACTTTCTGTATCCCTATCACCTTCAGCAGCTGCAAGGAATTAATACGGCGCACTTTCGGACACACAGTGCATTGAGTTCAGGGTGTTTTAGCATTTATCTTGTTAACTTATGAGGCTAGCTTTACAGGTGACGGTATCTCTAACTTCTAATAATTACATTTGGGCCGTGAATACCTTAAAGAAGTATAACAGGACGAACATAAATACAAATTCAGTTTGAGCTTTTAGATTGGAATAGTTCAAATCGTCCTTTCGGTCTGTATTTCTTCCCTTTGATTTTGACAAGAGACGTTTATATACAGACTTTCAGAAACGAGTAGCACCATTTAGTTAGGAAGGTACCTGCATACATAATCCGGGGAATGTTGTTTATGAACGATGACGCTGTAGCTCACTCTAGTCGAACAGTTCGCCATTTTAGAATGGCCTTTTTCCCAAAATTGGATTGGTTGGGGAATATTCATTGGATTTCCTTCTCGATTGCCTTATTATACTATAAAGGATTTTTATCTTCAATTTCTGTCTAATATTGATGTTCTGAAAAAGCGTAGCTAAAGAGATTATGTATAAAATGTGATAAGTTGAAATTTAGAGTATATGGATATTCCCTAGCCGCCAGAGGCGATATGAACCTGTGCAGAATATTATCGGGATAGTTAAAAAAAAGTAAACGGGCATTCCCCGATATCTAGAAATGCATGTAGGTCATCATAGCGTGGATATTTAAATCGTTAGCAAAGCACATGATTATTAACTGTCTTATTTGGACCACATAATATTTAGACATTTTCCTCCCCTCTCTCTTATACATGTAGGAGATTCGTCGCAAAACGTGCTCTAAAGTTTAAATATATGAGTAATATAGTGGGTCAGTATTTATACATATATACCGCCACGGGTGGCCGAGGTAGTTAAGTCATGGACTCGTGAGCGGGAGGTCTGAGGACGCCAGGACCATCCTCCCTGACTGAGGTTTTTCCAGGTTTTCCTCAGTCCTCATAAATGGCAAATGCCGGGGAGGTACCCTAAACTTAGGCCTGGAACGATTCCTTCCTTAAAAATAAATCCTTTACCAATATATATTTCATCTCATGTATCATCAGTGTCCATCGCCTGTGGTGCCTCTGTAGCAAAAACGGTTGTTAAACACTGTTCATGCATTCAGTATTTATACCTAGAGATCATAAGAAGTTGAAGTTTAAAGCATAAGTGTTTCCAAAGTAATATGCACATATTATTCAGGAAATTTATAAGTTCAATTAATTCTACCCAATTTATAAAATATGCAAGAACTCAAATCAATAGAGTTTTGAAACAACGATTGGTGATTCATTCGGAAGTATAGCGCAAGCCATATTCAAATAACTAGCTATTGTTGTCAACCTTTAAAAATAGTAATTGCTGATTTTTTTCAGATATATTGCGCTTATGTTTCCAAATATCGTGTCTTCGCTTTCAAACAATTGATTTCGACTGATCGCATGGCATTGGTGTTTGATACATAAATCAGTGAAAGGGAACATGCTTAGTTCACTTATTATTTTATGTATTTATTTTATTTACTTGTATAAGTGTTTAAGTTCAGTTCGGTACTGCAGAGAGTGTCATCCTAGAAAGCCAACCGACATATTTTCAAGCCAGTTTTGTCCCGCCTATAATTTGTAAATTGAACGATATGTCCCTTTGTGGATATGGACTTTGAAAGGAAGGATCTAATTGTTAATAGTTACTTTAGAGTTGAAGCGGGTGACCTCATCTATCGAAACACGAATGGGAAAGTTGTTGGGGCACGAATTGGCGGGTCGCACGCAGCCGAGGCAATGTAATTCGATAATGCAAAGCAATAGAACGTTGGCAGATAGATTTGTAATAAACTGGCTATAAAATAAAGGCAGTCACTATCAGCAGCAAATTGGCTAAAATGGAAGACAAATAATTGCGAGAGACTTTGAGAAAAGATGGAAAATGAACAATGTCGTGACTAATGCAGCTAAATTGGAAGCAGTCATGCACCTTACAGGCATATCTTGATTATTATACATTACATTTCATTCAACAGCCTATCATAAGAGGTATACACACGTATAAAACATGCCACTGTATTCCCATTACAAACTATTCCTTTTTATTTCTCTATTTCATTCTTACTTCGCAATTGTTTATACAATATTATAAACTTTATACAGCCGCAAAACTCTTCAAATGAGAGGCTAAAAGAATATTTTGAATTAATAAGCACGAAAATTATTGTGCTGAATTTTATCTATGTATATCAGCGAATGGTATCTAGCAGCAAGGCTAGAGGCTGGCAGTGGAATTCATTCACTTGTGAATATTTCAGCGAGTAGTTCAAGCTATTTAAGTCTCCACTAGTATCTTGATAATCCGTGAAATCTTCTTCAAAAGACAATAATGAAGGAAAGTGCAATTTATTTACCGTACTTCTGTTTTATTTTTCAACATTCGCAACATCAGTGCCCTAATGACCATGGAATAGATAGATGTAGTCTAATTATTTTTGTAGTGGGCAAAGAAAAGCTAAATGTGAAAACTTCTGTCGTTGCAGGGAAATAATGGTGAGCTATCTGTAACACCTGAGAATCTGAAACCTGAAAACATGGAAAGTGTCTTACCATCACATCCTTATAGATTCCCGCCAAGACCGTCCTCCCTGACTGATATTTGTTCCAGGTTGTCCTTAGTCTTCGTAAATGACAGATAATGGCGTACCCAAATTTAAGTCTAGAAAGATTCCCTGTTTTAAAAAAATCCTCTCCCATAACATTTCATTCCGTACATCATGAGTATCCACCGCTTGTGATCCACCGTAGTAAATATAGGCGTTAAACAATATACAAAATACCATGCCCTCAAAACTAAACGGTGCATTCAGGACCTAAAATTTTAATTTCTTATTTATACGACATGCATGTCCTCAAGTAATTACCATGCTTGTAGTTTATTAATGTAAGTAGCCTGTGTATAGTGAAAGGTGATAAAGTTGCTATATGCATTCATCATTAGCATAGAGAATACGAATTAAGCTTTAAGGCCTATTCCGTTTGCACACCGCCAAATTCTATTATAATTGGTTTCTCCATTTTTTTCCATGGACAACCTACCTTTCATCGTCCTACAGAGTTATTATTACATATCGGGTCACCGAGAAGTCGCTCCGCATCCCTTGTGTAGTCGAGATTTCATTAGGAAAACACCGAAGCCGAGCCTATGGTTTATACTGTTCATTTAACCCTTTTGGGGTGTTATGCGGTAGCGCGGTTGCCCGCCCTTTAAACCAGAGCCGATCCTGTCGGCTTCTCTAAATTCACTACAAGATTGCCAGCGCCGATCCCATCGGCAGACTTATGATACTTATTTTTGTTACAGCCTATGACGAGTGAATTCAAATTGAAAAGTGATAGTGTGACCTTTGAGTGTTGCTATGAGGATTTCGGGCTTTCAGTGATATTTTGTGTTCGGAAGTGACATTGTTAATTCTTGTCTCGTAGCGGTGTTCTGGGAGTTCAAAATGGTAATTTGTTCCCATGAGTTTTCAAAGCATGTGTAGATGACAATGGTGTATCTTGAATAGCACGAAGTTAGTGTTCCATTTTTATTATTATTTAACGTCTGTTTTTACTGTGAGGCATCACATGCGGTGACACTGATGATACATGGGATGAAATGATATATTGGGAAAGGATTTATTTTTAATGAAGGAAGCATTTCAGGCCTAAGTTTAGGGCACCTCCTCAGCTTTTGGCATATATGAGGACTGAGGAAAACCTGAAAAGAAAACGCAGTCAGGGAGCACGATCTGGTGGGAACGGAACTCCAGACCCCCCGCTAACGAGTATGTGCCTTAATGACTTCGGCCACCCGTGGTGGTTTAGTGCTGATGATTTTATATCCATTAGTGAGATAATTTCAGTTCTGATGGCAGTTGTCATGTCCCGGTGCCGGCGGAGGCCGAGCGGTAAGAAGGGTGTGAGGATAGGTTGGGTAATTAAGTGCTGAAACACAACTGTAAGAGTTTATTTATAGAAGAGTTTACAAAACGAACGCAAATGAGACGCTTCGCTTATGTCCCAAGGAGAGGATTCAGGGTGTCGATACTTAAGTATCAAAGTGACAAGGAAGCTCCGTAGCGAGGCTGACAGATAAGTCTTCGTACTCTGTTATTTTGCGCCCCCGAGAGATCATTTCTGGGGTCTAGTATAATCCTTCTTGCAACTATGGTGGATCAAAGCAGAATGTCTGGCTATATTTGCCAGATACACATAAATTGGGAATTATTGGGTCCAGACATTAATGTGTGACTGGGTGAAAGTGACCCAATTATCCTTCCAAATTAAATATGTCAACCAACTTCATTATTTTGGTTTAGGGAGAGATTTAGAAGAAGGGTAGCGAGGTCAGTGTTCAATCCTTTCTAAAACACTTGAGGTATTAAACGTGTCTTACGGAAAGATAAACATGAGAGAGAATTGAAGAGGAAAGGACATGTACCACATTTGGGAAGGTTAAAGGGATAGGTAATAAATATACCTTGTGTTTTGTGGGAAGATATGCACCAAATATGGAGAGATCAAAGGTTGTGAAGAGATCGAGAGTTTCATCTATTTCTTATGGAACTCTTGGGCAAATACATGCTTGGGTGAAGCAGTAGTGTCAGTGGAGTATGCGACACATTGAAGGAAACTGTAACGGGCTTGGCCCATGGATCTCCGCACTTACAGAGTAGTTTGTTATTTTAACGGTATTAATTCTGTTAACACTAACAATAGTAGCAATGTTTCCGATTGTGAAGATACTGATGCTAACAACCGTAACTCTCAAGAACATTTTACAGAGATATTTCCCGATTAAGTGTGTCACTCTCCTGAAACCTTTGTCTCCTTCATAGAACTTCTTGGACCTAAGCACATCCCTCATCCTGATTTCCTTCCTAAATTCTGTTGCAATTTGGTTTGGTGACATTCTTGTGTATGGTGTACAAGTTCTGCCAAGAAAATTAGAAAAACAATAGATAGGTCGCCAACAATGTGCGTGCGCTGTTATAAATGTTAAATGAACAGCAATACAAGTTCTGTAAGTAAAAATAATATATCCATTTTAGATCAAATATAAATAATAATAACAATATATATTAGCTAAAATATTTTTCGTCGTGATAGGCCTTGATATTATTTTACTTGTGTGGTTTTTCTTATTTGTATTACAATATCAGTACTAGACAAAGTAGGTATTGGCATTAAAAGTTAATACATACATATTTGTATTACAATATCAGTACTAAACAAAGTAAGTATTGGCGTTAAAAGTTAATACATACATATTTGTATTACAATATCAGTACTAAACAAAGTAAGTATTGGCGTTAAAAGTTAATACATACATATTTGTATTACAATATCAGTACTAAACAAAGTAAGTATTGGCGTTAAAAGTTTATACATACATATTTGTATTACAATATCAGTCAGTACTAGACAAAGTAGGTATTGGCGTTAAAAGTTAATACATACATATTTGAGTAAATGTGAGTCTATTATGAATATTTTGAGGCGTACCGCAGTATAAAATATAATATTTCATATGATGATAAGCCCTCACTTCTGCTTTTACATTTAACTAGTTAATTTCTTTTTTCTTTAAGTGCACACATGTTTAATTTTTTAAAATTTAACTATCGCTGCCGGCAAATTTGCACAGCTTCTCTTTTTATTTTGTTCATACATGAACCCCCATCCTATAATTATGTATATTTAAGTTTCTTTTAGTTGTTACTTTTAAAGTATATAATTAAATCCAACACACAAAAAATATTTTTGTTGTGAAAAACTTTAATATCGGTTGAAACCATGTTACTATTTTATAGCTATTATATGTTTGTGTTGCCATTAACCAAATCTGCACAATATGTTCTCCGCATCCGGAAAGTTTTGTGTGGCTCTTTCCTTTTTTTCAAATTATACTATAAGAAAATTTTCAAATTGATGTATTTCGACATAAAAAAGTGCGACATTTTACTGTACAAGTGAGGCAGGCCTCTGGCCGTTTCCAGCTAATTGCAGGAAGCCGACCAGATTGACCCGTAGCAGCAAAAGGGTTAACAATCACCAAGGCAAGCATGCACTGCAATTAGCAACGGCGGGCCGAAGGAAGGAATGGGAGAAATTTAGGAATACCAACTTTCTCATTTGCGATGTTCATCACCCGGGTGCGGAGGAATTTGTCGATGTCACGGTACTATTTTAGGTATACGGTTGCAATCCATTCTGATAATATGAACATGCAATTTGCTCTGTATTTAGTTATTGTTTTTAGGGTGTTTGAAATGAGGAGTTTTCCTCGGATTTACGAATGTTCTTTGTAATGTAAAAGACAAAAATCCGGCTAGTGGCCTTAGAAGTTTCATTTCTGCCAATTCTATCTTTTATTTTTGTTATTTTGTCAGACCAAATTTTATAAAAACACAGAATAGCGACGGGATAACAGAATTTTGTAAAATTTTAAGACTGTCCTTTCTAAATCTCTTGCTAATTTTTTAAATGTTTCAATTAGATTAGATTAGTTTTATACTAGTGCAACTGCTATATATTGTATATGATGAAAAATGCTTTCCCAGAAAAAAACACATAATGTTATCAGGATATGGTTTTAACATTCTGTTGGTTATGTTACGTAAAATGGACCAAATAAATTTTATGTGGGTCATAATAAATGACCAATTTTGTTAAAAGTGCGCTTATTTTTAAATCATAAAGTAGCCTAAACTCAAAGAAAAGTCTCAAGTACTACGCTGCTCAGAATCTATATGGGAAACGGCTACTTCAAAAGACACAAGGCGGTGTATGTCGAGCTGGGAGAATGCTGCAAGCATTTCAATGAGCATACGACGGGGTAAAGGGTCGAATGCAGGCGCTAGGGATTAGGCAGGGATGGGGGACCCTCAACCGTCGTTACTTTGGCCAGATGCCAACTCTAGCCGGTCGACATCGAACAACTCTACACATTGACCCAAATACTGTGGCCCATGGCGCTGGAGAACGTTGTGGGGCTGGGGAGGGCTTTGTCAAACGCCCCCTTACTGACGTCAAGAGATTAGCGCTAGCGGTTGTCTGCCATGAACGGGGAAAAAAAAAAAAAAAAAAAAAAAAGAACCGAAGCAGTTTCTCTTGTTTTGTTTAATGAGGCGACATCACACACACACACTAGAACAGTAACATAAGCGTCACTTTTGGCAGCCCATAGCTGTCACTTCCCGCATTGCTCTATAACGGGGCATTCACAATAAAATTAGGCGTAACTAAGCATACGAATTTACACGTGAAATTGGGATGTTAAGCCACTGTCGATCTCAGTAAAAGATGTCACTTTGTATCACAAATAATGGTAAACATATTATCTTCTTGTTCTTATAAAGTTTTCAAATAATATTAAAAAGTTTATTTAGAAAATTTAATAAACAATGATAGTTGTCTGTTAATTTTTTAAATTCAGTTTATATACTTAAATTTGCGGAGCTGTTTCTTTTTTTTTTTTTTTTTTCAAAATGCGTCATGGCACATCTTTTATTAGCAAGGGTTATTTAATGAGGTTTTAAAAATACAAACTTTGTAGTTGAATCTCTGAAAATGTTAAGAAATTATAAATTTCAAAAGCTGGTAGAACAATTTTATTTTGTATTGATGTCTTAGTTGTATATTAGTCAGTTTTATACCTTTTAGCGTATAACAGCATTTGCTGCTTTTCATGGAAAGTTAACTGTTTTTAAATTCTTTGATTCCCACAATTTAAGCCAAACATTTTGATTTTTTGTACGTTTAGTTAAAATTTCAAGATTAATTATTATAAAATATAATATAAATATAATATAAATATAATATAAATATAGTATAAATATTATAAAATAATAAATATAATATATATAATAATATAGTATAATAAATATAAAATAAAATAATTATGAATGCATTATAAGCATTAGCCAGTGATGGGATTGTACATACATTTATTAATTTTGAAATATCCCATACCTTAGGTTGCGGGAAAAGCAGATACACTAGACTTTATGCTGATGATCATCCTTAACTTTTGTCTATGTCTTTTGCAAATATGTTACATGAACAATCAAGTGTAAATATGCGAACTCGAACTGATCGGTCCTAGTGGTTCTAACCATACTTGCCTCTTAAGCCCAAGATTCGGGAGTAAAAAATCCTAAGTATGGCTTCCTTCGGAAGGGAAGTAAAGCCGTGGGTCCCGTGTCGTACATTTACGGCATGAAAAAGAACCTCAACCCTGAAAGAAGAGACCTCTGAGCAAAATTTGTCGGCCGTTTAAAGCCGTGAGTTGAATGTGACGCCGATGACCTGAGATGTTAAAGAGCGTCCGTAAATAAAACAAATCCAATTAAAAGAACTCGAGCTAACTGTGGAAGGCCACGACTTTGCTATAACATATGACAATGCTATGCCACATGGTACCAATAACAAGTAATACTAAAGGATACTCCCTAGCTAGACAGCTCCAAACGAACACCATAGTACAACCTGTAACGATACTCTCCTCATCTTTAAACTTCTATAAACATTTGAGTCTGTTTTTTTTTTTTTTTCTCTCTCTCAACATTTGGTTGTGAATTGGACATAACTTCGATCTCTGTCTGACCTTTGTCTATCCCAAATAGTTTAAGCATCCAGAACTATTACATCACAAGCCTACCATTTAAAAAAATGTTGGTATGCATATGTTATGAAGTAAATTGTTGACTATATATATATATCAACAATCAAACACATACAAACTGCTTTCCTTTAAAACATAAATCGTAGTCTATTATTCATATTCATCGTAAAAACTGCAATGTTTTATCCTAATTGTTAGCAAAATGCCACATATAAAAGTTTTTCAAATATTTTCTTAAAAGCAATTATACTTTTATAATCTGTTTCTGTCCATTTGATATCGACACTATTATTATTATTATTATTATTATTATTATTATTCCCGGAATTATACTAAAACTAGGAAGTGTTTTGTTTTTATAATTTGCCTATGAATTTAGATGGAAAATTTGCCGTTTGCAACTTTCATATTAATGATTATAAGTTATGACAGGTGTGGGAAATTCCTGCATACCAGTATATTACAGGTAAGAACAGGTTAAGAATATGAACAAACGCTTATAAAAATGTTTCAACTAGAAAATGCTTAATATCTATCGTGAAAACAGCAATATTTAATTATTTGAAGCATATATTGGATAGAGTTAATTGAATTTATTATATATAATTGTTGCTAAATATACAGTGCTAAAATTGTCTGTATGCCCTGTTCAGAAAATAAAACAAGACATCAGTATGGGGTGATTTCTTTAGTATTTATAAATAATATGAACTTTTTAGATAAGTTCTTTATTGCGACTACGTATCTTGGTAGTAGAAATGTTGAAACAAACAGAATAACTGGGTGCAATTTATTAAAATAAAGGTCTTAAACTAAAATATATGTGGTTTTCGCTTTGTTAGGTTTTATTTAAAATGTGCGTGTTATAGTTTCTGCAAATGCTACATTGTGCAAATGAAATAGATAAAACAATCTATTTGGCTTTAGAATTAGTGTTGTATGGCATCGTCCAGATGATAATAATATAATATGCTAATTCTACAATTATACCCAGATTATATTTTTACAATCTAAATATATAAAGTTTGACAAATGGAATATAAATATATTCTTTTTAGTAATGTTATTTGTTTTCTTCATATTCTCATATTTTCCCTGGAACGTGGATAAACTTTAAACAATATACTAAGGAGAAAGTATCGGTATGTAACTAAAAGAATAATCAAACTATCAAAGAAATTAAATTTGCTGTACTTCTAATTTTTGTAGTGTTTAACCAAAAATTGTACACCCTTAAAAGGGTTCTTTTATTTTTAGTTACATTAAATTAAATAATATATAAAAGTAGTCTATAATTTATATGACTTTTTCTTAAATTGCTCTGTGGGCAGTTCCTTGATACAATCAGGTAATCTGTTGTACACACAAATAGCAGTATACAGAAACATTTTCGAGTTATGTGGGGAGTTCGTTCTCTTTCCTGGTGTTATGTGAATACACATGTTATTAGTTGTGTGTAATTTATATTCGTTCTTATGTATATGAGCATTTTTAAATGTAAATGCAATGTAGAGACAGTATTTGCAAATTTGTAAAATATTTCTTTCCAATTGGTATTATTTAAATCTCCATTTTTATAGTTTAAATACTACACTGATATGTGATCAGTTTACCCAGTCGGTCCAGGTGGTGTAGTAGTAACTATACTAGCCTTCTAAACCCAAGATCGCGGGTTTGAACTCAGCCAGGATCGATGGATTTTTTCCAGCGTAAAAATCCTAAGTATGGCTTCCTTCGGAAGGGAAGTAAAGCCGTGGGTCCCGTGTTGTAGATTTACGGCACGAAAAAGAACCTCAAGCCTGAAAGAGAGGCCTCTGAGCAAAATTTGTCGGGCGTTTCGCACCCTGATTTGAATGGGACGCTGATGACCTGAGATGTTAAAGAGCGTCTTAAATAAATCAAATCAACAACAAAGCAACGTACGTAATTCCCTGTATCTGCAGCTTTCTCAACAGGAGAAGCACTGGCCGTAGCATTTTGATAAAACATACAGCTCTCATTGGGGCTCTGTAGCTTCACAAAAAATTAAAAAAATTATGATTGGGAATTTTACAAGTAAGTTAAGCACAAAACATGTTTTAATGGCGTCTTCTTTGATGAATGATAAATCTGCCGAAAACTCTCTAAAATGAAATACCTAGTAGCACATTTAGATCTTCCAGCAATTGTGCTGAAAATGTTCACTACACATAGAACAGAGTAGGAAATGGAACGTGTATCATATAACAAGAGAGCGAAGGACAGTGCTTTGAAAACTTGCATTATATCGGCGAATATGTACAATGTTTGTTCTAAATTCTACAGTTTCTATAAAACAATGCTTTTCAATTCCTTTCAATTGAAATCGTGCACCTTTATGAGTCATAAAATAGTGACGTCCTATCCTACGTCACTAATAAGTTTCGTGTTTCTACCACTCAGATAGGCGCGAGCTATCCTCTCCCCTTCTTTCTGGCTTGCTCGGGACTTGACGTTACATGCAGGGTTGAAAGTATTGCTGCTAAGTGCCCTTTTGCCTACTAGTGCCGGAGCGGCTAGCCAGACCCGAGCAATAGCGGAGAGAGCAGAACTTATCCACACGCCTTTACTTTGTAAATATAAATGAATAGGGATGGGTGAATCACTGTCATGAGGGCATTATTAGACGTTAACCGACAGATTAGGTTAGTGTATATATATGAATTAGTTGCGAGTTGGAATAAGAACACATTTCCCACCATTACAATATTTCACCCGTTTAATAATGCTCTCAGTACAGTCATTTACTCGTTTTTTATCCATTTATATTTATAAAGTAAAGTGCATGTGGATTTTCCGCTCTCTCCGCTGTTGCTCACTTCTGACTAGTCGCTCTCTCCGCTGTCGGCTAGCCGCTCGGATACTGCAGCACAAAGCGCACAGCTGCAGTGCTTTTCATCCTTGCGAGTAACGAATACTTGCTCGCAAGGTGGAGACCAAAACGACATGAGCCTTGAACTTGTTAGAATTGAACTTATGACTTCCTGGTAACTGAAGAAGTTTGCATAGAAATATTTAATATTGTATTTCACTTCAACATTTTATAGTTTAATTTAGTTATTGTAAAGGACGACATATCAATAGGTTTCCTACTGCTTCGTCGAATTTTCTGTGCACAAAATACTTTCGCCGACTGAAATATAGGCAGAAAATTTAGGTTTTATTGATGTTCATTATTTACATCTGTTGTTTATATGTCAACCATAGCTGGAGTGTTGGGATTATACTGAAGTTCATTGTGATTTTTTTCTAATTGGCGCAGTATTGAATGGCAATATCCATAATTATTTCCTGAATGGCCATTGGTTGCAGTAGCTTATATTAATATCGGTTTCCATGGTTAGTCAGTTAGAGGCGAGTTGCTGTGAAGCTAAGATGTGTGTATGTTTTTCATGTTGTGTTGGTTTTCGTTTATACCTATATACCATCTCGCCCAGAAATTTTGCAGGAAGAATAGCTAATTAGTGTACTGTGGTTCATTTTTAGGGAGATTTTTGTCCAACGACTATGATGATTGGTGAGGACGGGCATGTTGTTAAGGGGTATAAGGTGAAATTTGATCGTCATGAATATTGAAGTAATTCATCAAATGTCTTGCATTTTTGGATGCTTTAAGACGAGTTTAGGTAGTTTAATATCTAGGTTAATTTTCTGTATACAGGTAGTTTCCCTAAAAAGTTGATATCAGTTCAATCTCAATAACTTAGTTATAATTTCGTCTACCTTAAGTCGAGTTTCAGGAGGCTAGATCTAGGTTAGCTCTCTCTAATAAATACTTTTCCTAAAACTGGAATGTTAATTCCATCTTCAACAATCAACAAAATAAAAACAAATTGGAAAATAACGCAAAGTGAAACAGGTAAAATTATTTTCCCCAGCAAATAATAATAATAATAATAATAATAATAATAATAATAATAATAATAACAACAACAACAACAACAATTTATTGCAGCTAATATACTACATATACAAATTTCAAGCATTGTATGACTAATTTAAAATTGGACACCCTAACACTAAGATACATTTCATAGCCCACTTGTATTATATAACCCTTCCTATACTTGCACACTTTAAATTATTTGGTACTTTATTATACACTACTGTTTTATTACATTTTCATCCATAACTGACGTAACTATTTTATAACCTTACCTATGAAATCCTCTATTTCCAGTGCTATAGTTATGCAAATTATGATTATTTAAATTATTTTTCCACATTCGAGTATAATTGCTTTATTTAGATAGAGTAAATATACTGTGAATATATTGTTGCATGTAGAACAGTTTCCAAAGAATTCTCTGTATCCTAAATTCAAGATTATTCGTACATATTGTAAAAACAATGTAAAAATTACACTATATAAAAACCACAGTAATGTTTTTAAAATTGCCTATTCATCTTAACAAATATACATTATTAATTAATTTTTTACAAAGATAATCAATATAAGATGACCAATCTAAATATTTATCCACATAAAGATATTTATTTTAAAATAATTTATGGCAAAATATATGTTTCAGTTAAGTCGTTTATTATTATCATCTACCCAAACAGTAATAGCCATGTTATCAGCAAAGGCAGTACTGATGCACTTTCGGGATTATTAAATGTTGAATAATATACTGAACATTAACATGCAATAACCTAAAATCTCAGTTTATTCCAGAGGTAATCCATTCTTTCTCCCTGCTATACATTTAAGTTAAGGTTACCAGGTAAGGTTGTACTCTTCGCTAAAAATATCCGCTGTCCAGCTGGCTTTCTTTTTTCACTTTTGTTGTGCTCTTTCACCACAGATTGCACTAGTTTTCCTGATGGTGTTAGAACCGCGCCAAATGTGGAGAAGTTTTTGCGATTAAGATGGACACCATCTCTTCCAAAGTCTCTATCCTTGATCCAGCAATATACAATTCCTCACCTTGCACAGGCAATCCAATTCTGAGCTCTCGAGGAATTGGTGCTCATGACACACCTAATGTATTCAATTAATGCTTAACTGCAGTTCGGGAGAGAACTTCTTTGAATTACACTGCTCTTGACCTACTGCAGCAATGCTTGTCAAAAATTCAATATAAAGTTAAAATAGAATTTAATAAATCATTATATCATTAAAGATCAAAAACCTCACATGGGATGGAATACGCACAAAATTGTAATATACTGCTAATATGTATTAAATGAGCCTGCAGTCTCATTTATAATCATTCAGTCTTAACGGGGATATTTCCAGAAAGACTAAAGCAAGTTATAATCAAGCCCTTAAACAAAAAATGTGATTAATGCACGATTACTAGTTACAAACTAGTTCACTATTAAGTGCATTTTCAAAAGGTTATGCATAATAGCATTCTAAATCATCTTGACTCAAAAACAATGTTCTGTGTTGTCTATTAGAGATGGTTTCACAGGATATTACCTAATTGTATAGGCAAGGAGAACATTTTAAACATATTTTTCACATTTGTGTTAATATGCAGTTACCATACACATTAATACACTCCCGAATTTGAATGCTACTTTTTTGATTTAATAAAACTCGTTGCACATAATTTTGATCAGTAACCTATTCTCAGTTTCTTCAATGTTTTGTATACGATATAATGTTCAGTGATAGATATTTACACAGTTTCTGCATATCTGCTGGATTTCTACCCTAAGGAGTAGCGTGCCATTGTACTATCTCGATGTTTTTAACAGAAAAGTTGCAGAGAGTTACATTTCAACAGAGCAAACAAGCTTGAAGATTCAACAAGGGATATTTCGTGCTTTGAGACTTTTGAAAACTGAAATGTTTCCTATGACTAACTCTGTATAACAGACACTTTTTTAAAGAAAAAAAAAAGGTTTCAAAATTTTCTTTTGAGGTCCTGAGACGTGAACTGCTAGAAAAGTACTTTGTAATAACTGCAACAGCTTTCAAACATTTCCATTCTTTCTATCCTTCGCTTCTTGTTCCCAATGATAGCAAATGTTCAATCACAGGGCAGAAAGCTGCGACCTCGTACAGGGACCTAGCAAATGATGCCAAGAAAATGTTCCATTTTACATCAATATGATCATGGAATAGTTTTAGTGCTGACCTCTACAACCTTGTGAAAAAGAATCTTAAGTATCAAACATTTTTTCCTTGGTGGTTTTTGACGTAATGACATATCTCATTTAAAATCAAAAGATAAGGCATTAGTATCATAGTTTTTGTCTGCTTTTACAGTTTATTTTTCAAGCTTAGTGTAGAAGTGTTTTGCTTTCGCCTTGTGCAATACCAACTCCCGTTTTAGTTTCTGTCTTATTCTGGTTGTTTTCACGACGCTATTTTGCTTTTCAATTCTGCGCAAGTTCCATATACGTCATTTTTTGGTAATATATACTTAACATCTTATATAATGAACAGACATCTTACTGGTCATCGAAAAGTTCCTCCGCATTTGGGTAATGTGCGCTCCACAGGAGAAATTTGGTACTGACATTCCAAATACTGACATTCCTTACTTCGAAATCAGTTTTTATCACGCAATCCACCGATCGTCGCTAAGGTATGGACTTTGTAGTGTGACTTGGTTTGGTGGTTAAGTGAACACAATGATTATACGCAGTGTTTCTCTTGTTAAATCTCGGCTACAAAATGACTGCGAAGCGAGTTGTCGATGGCTCTTATAACTGAAGAAGTAAGTAGATTTCAGAACTGCATTTCTTCATAGTGAATATATCTTAAATCGTTAAGATCTCAACTTAAGAGTTAGTTTTGTTTCTTGTCCCTTATAATGAGAAACGATATACGGGAATCCTCGAATATGTTGATCTTTCTTCATTTTAGAACAAATATTTAGGAAATGTGTTTAAATCGGAAAATATATAAACACTGATTGGTTATAATTTGATAAATGTAAACCAATTTAGGGCACCATTAAGAAACAAAAGCCATAGTGAATAAAGGTAATATGTTAGTTAAAACAATAAGCTTTTCTCACACTGTAGAAAACAATTTTTCTTGACTGTTCAAGAATGCATATCTACATTTTCTTTTACCCCATTTATTACAAGTCCAAAGAGCTACATTTACAAACCCCAACTTGCATGGGGGTTGCTTTAATTGAGAAAGGAAATTTCTCAAACACAAATGCTAAGCCTGGAGTGCAACGCAACTTTTAAAGAGACTAAGTATCCTCTCATTGGCTGAGGGTATCAAATGAAAGCAAAATCTGTGGAAGTTGAAAATTTTTGCGAACCGTTTGTGATAAGTTGCAAAAAATTAAAAAGAAGAGATGTATGAATTTTGTATTGATAAACTAGTAAACAGTTATGCTATATTGCTTTAAATTTAACTTTTTTCATATTTATGACTGGCTATGTATGTATTAAAATGCAGTTGAAATTAAATTTACAGTTACGGAATATTTCATATTTATACAGAATGGAAGAGAGCTCGGTTCAAAAAGCTTTGATTTTTGAACCTATCACAAAAGATAATTTTTTTATTTCTGCTTGTCTATCCATTATTATAACCAGAAGTATGTATCCAGATGAAATATTACAACCATAGAGGATAACGCAGATATTGTTTTTTTTTCCGACCAAACCAAAAGTCAACTGAAAAAATAGTATTGTAAACGGTTATTTAATTTATATATGGAATCACTCCGTTAAGTTATGGCACTGAGCTCCCTTCCTCCTGTATAGGGGTACTTATTGTATATTTTATCAAAAAGTAACAAATATTCAAAATGATTTCAAGTTTCATAATATCTATCATGGCTATTTATATTATAAACTTTTAAAAAACAGTTTTAAAAGAAAATAACATTTTTTAGCGATTAATTTATGGAACTCTGAAAAGTAAATGTAATATTTTTCATTATATGCATAAGATGTGCAATTTTTTGATCCTGAAGACTGAAAATTTAACAAAGTTTATCTCATTGCTGTAGAATGGGCTATCATAAAAATATTTTGAAGAAAGCTATACACATGTCAAAATTAATGAGAAAAAAGAAATAAAAACTTGCAGGTACAGAAAAAAAAAACTAACAATAAGCACCGCTTATGCTAACTATGTTTACAGTCGCTAACAACGAAGTTCAAAGGACAATGATAGAAACTATAGTATTGATAAAAAGTTACAGCCAATGTCTCCACCAGGTTGCACCTGAAGAGAACGTTAAAAAGCTTAATACTTAAAGGGAACAACATATTATAAATGAATACAGTTAAAGATATTTTTGATTTTTACTTTCTTAGTCCAAAGTATTAAATACAGTCCGTAGTATATAAGTTGTGGTTATAGAGTCTACTTGCGTTTCAGCTACAGTCTCTCCAAACCTATCACAGCTTCCTATAGCTAATTATGAAGCAGTATTTAGTAGGGGTGCAATCAAGTTGGGTTGCCTCTCCGCTTCGATGAAATGAAGCAGTGTTTAGTAGGGGGGGGGGGGAATTTACATATGTGGGATTGATTAGGATGGGATCTCAGGGTCGGTCTTTGTATTTTGGTTTTAGGAACGTATGTACGTTACCAGGGAGACAGGCTGGGGAATGGGAACATTATCTTCTTCACATCAAGAGACTTATATAAGTTTTTCTGAGAACTATTTATTTATCTATTTACACCAAGACGATGAATCTCATTACTTTTCGCCAGAAGAGAACTTTGAAAAACCACGCGGGTCTGTTTGGTGTACCAGATGTAGCTGCATATACACTTGAAAACCCTTCTTGTGGTGTTTCTATTGGCGCGGACACACGCAGTCACCGATCACTTTACTATTATTCTTATTAGCAATTATCGAAATAGACTCAGCCTGACTAAGTAACTAACTGATTGCCAAACCAACTCGAACTGACTGACTGAGACGAAGTAACTCACTGGCTCGAACTGAATTGACAAGAAGTGGACTTTTTTTTGGTTTTCCCATGACTTTTATTTAATCTGCAGTCGGTCAGTCTTGGGTGCATTCAGTAATCTTATATTTAAATTCTTGTAGCGTCTTCTTAAGTTCTACTCGTAGATTGGCTACATAAGAATAACGTGGTTCCCGGTTCTTTACTTATAGGCTACAATGTGGCGCCAATTTCTCTGAGGGTCCTCCTACTAACAACTTCGAGGCTTTCTATTTTATTTCTCCTCTTGAATCTCCCCCTCAAGTTACTCTTATGTGGCAAACATGTCCCGTTATGTTTTGGTTAGAGTTGTGTCTTTTTTTAAGGTTCTTCAGGCTATAAAGTCACCCTCGCTAGCTGTATCTGGTGTTCGGTATTTATGACCTGGCTTGCTTGTCCCTTTGTGTAAGAGGGGACGCCGAGGTCGTGAGGTCCAGACTTTTGAATTTAGCAAATTTACTGCACAAATATCAAATACAGAATTTCTGAAGCATATCTGAAACTTTTGCTTCACTTATATTAATGATGATTGATTAATGTTTATGATTCATCAGGGAAGCCTTAATATTAATTAAATATAGTATCTTATATAACTATAATCGTTGGAGCTAGAAATCCTGCTTCAACTATTACCTTCGAAAAAGCATCTGCATAGTTAATTCTAGCGTATGGTGTTCCGGGAAAAGTAGCAAAATCTCTGCTCAAGTTATATCAAATTAGTCTTTCATAAAATACTTTACAATGTTGCAAATCTTTATAGTAAATCATTATTGTTTATCTTGCCTTGTACTGTAGGAAAAACAAACGTAAAATAAAGGGACAAAACTAATTATAAAATTAAGAATGATAATTTACAATACGTTTTATTAATGAACAGCGTAAATAATTCATTAAATTATAATTGTAAACATTATATTAAACTCTTTAGATACGTTGAAATAAAATTTAGTTTTATTGCATCATTTAAATTTATTTCTGTTGTAATTAATATATAAAACGTTTCTAAACTGATTTAATGTTTTTACTTGTGTTTATACACTTATGACCCTGCGATTATTTCTTCTGATTCTCGAAGGAAGTAGTGTATTATATTCCTAAATAAATTTATCAAGTGACTACGTAAAAGTTAAAGTGAGCGAGAAATGCAATAGACGTACTTAGTTCAAATTGCTTCCAACGTCACTTCTGGCTGCATCGTTTCCGATTACAGAAAAAATGGGGAGCTTTGCATTCTATAAACAACAAAGAAATCCAGTGCAAGGTCGCTTAAGTATCAAGGGGAAAGTCCACAGAAGAGAAAAGCTTGACAATTTATAACTGCACTAGTAGTTTCAGCTATTTCTAACTTCTTTCCTTGTTTCTGCAGTTCTAACACGTTTTAGTCGCGACTTAGCACAGCGTGTCTAAGTGTTAAGGTTTTGCATTAATAATGAGTTAAATTACTTCCAAAATAGGTATAATATATAAATATACTAAAGTGTAATTATTTAATATTTTGAAGATCTTAGTAATCGCTTTCATAATAATAATTGAAAATAAAACACGTAAGGGTGGCCCTCTATACATTCTTGGGCAGAAAGCCCGGTTCGTGAGTGAAAAAACGTTGGATCACATTGATCTAGACATTACGAACGCCGGTGAAAGTTTAAGAAAGTCTTGTGATGCTAGTACTCATAGCACGTTTCTTTTAGACCCCGCAATACATACAGGTTGTGTTAGTACTTTGCGCTGCTGGAGATTACAGCTGTGTTCCTTGGCGCATTGATCGACATCCGAGCGCTCTTCAGCAAATCGAGATAATGGAGCATGTGAAGGCAGACTTGAGTCTCAAAGGGATTTCTTTGAGAGTTTACACATCTTGCTTGTACAGAGATAGTTCATCTACCAAAGAGAGGAGATGGAAATGGCATACCAGGTAGCGGCCCTGCCCATAAGAACCAATGTTCTATTCTTAAACGCCACATTTTCATCATTTGCAATAAAGCTCTTGTAAAGCAGATAGTCAATTTAAAACAAGGCACAGGCTTGAACTTTTGTTTACCATACATAAATTAGACAACGTGTAATATAAGAATACCTATAATGTAGTAGATAATTATGGCATTCAAATTAAAAATGAAACTTTCTATAGTGTAATTTGTTTGCAATGTTTTATCCAACCATTGCAGAATTAAAATGAAAAAGACAAAAAATGTGTGTAGTAAAAACGTTATATGTGCTTAAAATAATGAAAAAAAAAAACATGATTTACTCATTAATACTGCCACAATTTTTCAACAAAAAGTTTACAGTTTTCTCACTTGGCTGTTGTATTCATGATCTACCCCTTGGTAGAGCTGCAGAGAGCTAGAGCTGCAGAGAGGTTGTAAGTGTGAACACTAAATATCAAAGAAGCTATTTTAAGTATAATTTGATGCATTTTGTTCAAGGCACACTGTTAATAAGATAAATGTATCGCACGTTGTGTTAATATTATCAATTTTACTTATACTGTTAACGGTTCTACTCTGTTTTTGAAAAATTCTACTTGGCAACTTCCGCTCTGTTTGTTGTTCATTTCACATACGCAATATATTCCTGGATCCTATAGAAATTATATGATGATATCCTAATGACCAATCAGCGCAACTCCTGATTTGCTTCTTACCATGTGGTTTCCATTGCTTCATTTGTATAGAAGTCACGCCATCACTTTTTGTGTGATTATATCAACTGCAATAGGTGTCTAAGCTTTAGATCTTCACTCATATGTCTTCTTTACCATATGCCGTTATCTCATCACCTTTTTGTTTGATGGTGTCAGCTGCAATAGGTGTTTAAGCATTAGAACTTCACCAATGTATGTTTTCTTTACCTTATGCCGTTATCACAGAGCCTTTTTGTTTGATGGTGTCAGCTGCAATAGATGTCTAAGTATTAGATCTTCACTTATGTATGTCTTCTTTACCATATGCCGCTATCTCAGCGCCGTTTTGTTTGATGGTGTCAGCTGCAATAGGTGTCTAAGCATTCGATCTTCACTGATGTATGTCTTCTTTACCAGGAACATCAGTAGATCTCAGTCGTTTAATTGAGCTGGTGTTCACTGTATGCAGTGCTTTGCTATGATGAGATTAGGCTCACTGTCCACAGGTCTTCTACCATGTTCTAGTTTGTTCTTATCAAGAATAATATTGTAATAAAAGCACCAAATGAGCCTGCAACAATAGTGATTAAATACGATACCTTATAAACTCTGTCTAAAGCTACTTAATTCTGTACATAACAAGAGAGATGGAGAGAAAAGGATATAATTGGTATAATTGGTGATTCAAATACATTCACGGATGTATTGACCTGATCTACACAACGACACTGGCCGATCGTAATTACTTTAAGCAAAATTAATAGGTTTCTTGTTGATATCTACGATAAAAGTAATTAGCCCGTATTTATTTAAACATAAATATTCGTAAACACATTTTTAAATTAATGCACTATTTCTCGGGGAAGTATAAATGACATGCTAAATGCACCAGGTTATTTCTACCCCTCCTCTTTGTGTACTTCAGGATCAAAGTGCGTAGACAGAGTTTAATTAATCAATAGAGTGAGGAATGCTGGTTCACTAAGGCGAATGGTGTAACGTTAATGTATATGCACTGTAGAGAGACTCAACGATGTTATAAGAAGTATTGTCACATGTTTACAAACAAATATCACCACGAAATTCATCTCGCGTCTTTCAGGTTAAAGATTCATGAATTTAGTGGGAACTGTCTATTATGGATTGAAAGAGATTTTTTTTCATCCAGTAACTCAAAAATATTTTAAATAAAAGTTATTCATTTCAATAGCACATAAAAAGGAAATTAAGTTTCAATTCACAATCTTGAAAAGAATGTCTGAAGTTACGTCTAATTCTTGACACAACAACAACACAAGAATAAGTGAAATTCCATGGGATAGATCCACCCGCATGAGCTAATTCGCCAATATGGAAATTAACGATTTAACATTTTTCGGGCACAATTAGTGATTGGTGAAAGATCTGAAACTCACCGTCGTCCATTTACTTTTTTCCGATTTAAGTTGTGTAGCATATTTATGTACGTAATTAAGTTGATATTGGTTTTAAGGATGCCCTAGGCAACATAAGCGTGACCTTTGGGGAATCTGGAATATGTGTGTGTCACATGTTGATTTTCCGAACCCCAAATTCGGGAATTGTGCCGATTTACACAACCGTTGGCGTGAATTAGAGAATACTGTCTGAATACCCTGGTACGTTCAAGTCATTATCATGCTAACAACAAACTCAATTCTAAGTCGTTTTCCACGATTTAATTGCATGCAAGAATTGAATTTTATAAAATCTGTTGTACAACTCAGTGCTACCAGGAAAGAATGAAATAGCAAAATTAACAAAAAGGTGAGCACGAAAGGGAAACTTTGTCTTTTAATGACCAAGCGTCAGGCGGAGGGTAGTTATGACTTGTATTTTGCTCGCTTTAGGTTTTCGCGCCTCATTACATAATTTAGTAATAATCCTTTCTTTACGAATATATTATGAACTTTTGAAACATCGCGAGTAGCATAAGCTTCCATATGTGAACCTGTAGGATTCTGTAAATCATGTGGAGATTTTTCACATGAGTATATAAGAAGGCAGTTCGTCTAGTTGGGATAACTCGATTATTGCTTCAGAACACTTCGACGAGACTTCGAGCATTTCAAGCACTTCGACGTACATCATTTTCAATGTAATCAGTTTACCATTACGTGTATCGCACGTGATTGGTGTTGAGTTAAACCTGTGGTGGTTCTATCGCTTAGAAAAATCAATCTTTCCAGTGCCGTGTGAGTAGCGGAAAGTTTACGTATCGTAATTAGAGGGCCGGTAACCCAAACACAAGGAGGGGAGCAGTCCTAAGATCAAAGTCTGTCTAACTACCATCTCCGTTGCAAAGTAATGTTACGAGGATCCATAGGATGTAGGTCTAGGTTACTATGCCGAACACTTGCTATCGTAAACAGTATTACGACCAACAAACTGTGTAGTGTATAGTGGGGTTTAGCAAAACAGCGAAAATTACTCTGAGATTCTGTTGTTTTAAAGTGTAGGCCATAGGCCGAGGCAATAAAGTACAACATACAGCTCAAATTGGCGCCCAAAGTGTGGGGCATTTAGGCGTCTTTTAAATAAATTATTTAGTTCTAACTGCGTTTTATTCCATAAAGCTTACAAGCAGTTATTAAGTTCTTCACAAAAGGACTTATTCTAAATGAAATTAAACAGTGATTTGACGGCATATACATAGCCTCATAAATCTACCCTAAAAGAATGGACGAAATTTTTACGAATGGGTCAAAAAACATTAAGACGAAGAGCATGCAGGTCAGCCCTTGGAGGTGCTCACATCTGAAAACATCCCTCATGTGGAAGGAGAAAGTATGGAAACCAGGCGGCTCAAAGTTACAGAAATAGCAGCAAGGTTGGGCCTTATAAAACAACGATCCTTCGAATTATTCATGAACATTTAAACATGAATACCTTTAGTTCCAGATTGGTGCATAGACTTCTTTCCTCAGTCCAAAAGCAGCAACAAGTCATCGGTTGTCAGGAATTTTTGGATCTCTGTCGTGGCAACGAGAGAGAAGTTATGCAAACCATTATTACAGGAAATGAAACTATGGTCCTCTACTATAATTCCTTGTCCAAAAGGGAACCAATGGAGGGGCGTAAACACGGCGAAGCACCGCCTCTAAAGACCAAGGCCACTCAGTCAACCAAGAAGATTATGGCCACAATCTTTCGGGACTGTGAAGGAAAGCTCTTCATTGGCTTCAAGGAAAGGAACACCACAGTAAATGGGGAGTACTATGTTGGCCTACTACACAGACTACGTGCTTCCATCAAAGAGAAAAGGCAAGAAAAAGTGAGTGGTAATGTGCGCCTTCTTCATGGCAACGCGCCTGTGCACACAGTTCTTGTTGCAAAGGAAGCAATATCCACCCTACAGCCCAGATCTAGCACTCAGTGACTATTTCTCAAAAAAAAAAAAAACTCAAGAAGGACCTGAGAGGAGGGAAATTTTAAGGGTGACGAAGAAGTAATGCATGCTGTTAATGCCAATTTTGCAGACAAGACTTTTGACTATTTTCTGAGGGGGAGGCGATTGAAACTTAATTCAAAGATGTTAGAAGTGTATTGCAATAAAGTGAAAGTTTTTGTCTTTATCATACCAATAAAATGATTAGGCCGGAAACTTGTGGACCTAACCTCGTACGATTTTCCTAAACATACAGAGAAATATCTGTAATTCACTGTATAGTGCACTTAAACAAAAGAGAGCAACAGACGGAAACCATGTCCGATTTGGAAAAATATCGGAAGCATTCACTGATGCTGGGTTTGCAGTACCACCTTCAGTTCATGTTCAAATTATGCCACAAGCAGGAAATACGCTTACTCGGGCCGTGTGATGGCTGAATATGCAAAAGAGCCTGGCTACTAATACTTGTTATGCTTGAACTGTTTGTTTGTAAGATTTTGCAAGTAAAATTTATGTTTAACGAATGGCAATGCCAGATATTTTATTGGAGAACATATATTTGAATTTATGCTGAAACAGAAAATCTTAATCTTCGTTTTTAATATAAATGGCACATTAAAACTATTCTAAAGAGAAAAACAAAAAATAACATGCCTAAATTGCTTTATTTAATGTAAAAATAATAATTAATTATTTTGAAAGCAAAAGTTAATTTACTTTTTTTCCGTGTCAACATAACTGCCTCAAAGTTGAAATAAGTATTTAATTTGAAGCTATAGCATATGTATTCTAAAGATTAGTTTAACTTCCCAAAATAACGAATAAAAGAATTCACGCATGGGTAGGATTCGAACTTTCATCACTAGACAGCTGTTTTTAACTATTCGACTATCAAGAGTACGATATGGTGATCCCCTCAGGGGCCCAATTTTTTGGGTACGGGGCGTAGCAACCCCGAGGCACCCGAGCTGCTCCCATAGGTCCGCGCTCAGCGCGTTTGACTCCTTTTTAGTTTGTCTCCATTTTACTTTTTACTTTTAAACCTCCCTGCTTTTAGTCTGATGGATGCCCCCGTGTTTGACACGGTTAAAATGTGACTGGGTAATAGCGTGACCCCCAGCACTGGGCCATCATGTAGGGCAAGAGTGTATCCCCTGGTAAAGGCCAGGCCCGGGGAGGGGCCATTACATGCGCTGTAAACTTTCTGCAGGCGATTGGGTCCCTTTGTCTCTACTCAGGAAGGTGTGACCCTGAGGTTACTTGTTCCAGGCCAGGGCAACTAACCTAAGCCGGGGTGGCGCCCAGAAAGCAGCCTGCCATCGGAGACAGCTGTAATGGTGGAGGATTAAATCGCTATGGTTATTGAAAATAATTTTACCCAGGTGAAACGAAAGAGAGTAGAAGTAAAAGAAGTAACTGAGAAGCCTTTTTCTCGTTACTTAGTGATCAGTCGTACGGAGGACGGTCAGTCTTTTCAAAGGGTAAACCCATTTATTATTCAGAAGGGCATAGACGCCATAGCTGGACCCGTGAAATCCTGCACACGACTTCGCAATGGATCTCTTTTAGTGGAGACAGTTGGAATGTCGCAGAGTAACTCATTGCTCAAGGCGGCGATTCTCCACGGCTATCCGATCCGCGTCGAGCCACATAAATCGCTAAATTCGTCGCGAGGAGTTATATCAACTAATGTTCTTGACGGTATGTCTGACCCGGATATCCAAAACTGTTTGGAAGACCAGGGGGTCACATCGGTGTATCGAGTGCAGGCGAGGAGAGACGGAGAACTACAGCCTACACGTACTCTCTTTCTCACATTTAACAAGGTTGACCTAACGCAGAAGATTAAAGCGGGCTATGAGGTGATCGAGGTGCGTCCGTATATTCCAAGCCCGTTGCGATGTTATCAGTGCCAGCGTTTTGGCCATACACGCATATCTTGTAAGAGCGCCACTTCCATCTGTGGAACCTGCGGTATGGAAAGTCATGAGGGAGCATGTTCATCGGCTCCAGTCTGCGTGAATTATCGAGGGAATCATCCAGCCTCATCCCGTGACTGCCCTCGGTATCGCGAAGAACGCTGCATCCAGGAAATCCGGGTTAAGGAGAAACTTTCCTTTGTGGACGCCCGGAAGCGCTTTCAATCACGCCAGCCCACAGTACCTCAGACCGGTACGTACAGCGCAGTAGCTTCTTCAGCTACCAAGAAACACGACAGTAGTACGCAGACGTGTGACCTTGTATTTACACGGGTCCCTAATGTACCCAGTTCTCCGAAACGAACCGCCGTGAAACCTAAGCCGGTTGTGTTTAATGCCCCGGAAATTAAGTTCAGGACCGCTTATACCAGGACTGATTTTATGAAGACGCCCACCCCTGTAGATAAGCGAAATAGCCCTCCTCCTCCTCGGAGGTCCCGCTCCCATGACGGGAGCAAACCCGCTAGGCGGTCGCCGTCACCGCCCATATCAATATCCAACCGATTCCAGGTGTTGGAATCGGTGGATGCTTCTCAGCGGGAGAGCCCTCCCTCTGAGGAGGCTATGGAGCAGAGTGCCCCTGCTCCTGTGAAACCACCTAGTCCCACCCGACTGATTCGCCCTGGACCGTCCAAAAAGTAAGGTGGTAAATTTTTAGCCTATTTTTAATTAATTTTAACAATGGCTATCCTTACGTGGAATGTGCGTGGACTCCGCAGTCGAAGACCTGACTTGGGATTCTTTTTGCGATCGACTGACCCTCCGCTTGTGTGTCTCCAAGAGACAAAACTTCGGCCACAAGATTCTTTTACTATGCGCGGTTATTCTTCGGTGAGGTTTGAACTCCCTCCTGTAGAGGGCACTCCCGCTCATGGCGGAGTTCTAATTTTCATTAGACGTGTACAGTACCCCACTCCAGCTCCAGACTCCTTTGCAAGCTGCTGCAGCTACAGTTCACTTTTCTGGCCTTAGTTTTTCTATCTGCACTGTTTATTTGCCTCCTTCCGGCACTATCGCCATAGTTGATCTGGACAATCTTCTGTCTCAGCTACCACCCCCTGTCCTTCTTTTGGGAGATTTCAATGCACACCATCCCCTATGGGGTTCTAACACGGAGTGTGCCAGGGGTAGCATGTTGGCAGAATTCCTCGATCGTCACCATCTCATTCTGCTCAACACTGGTCAACCTACTTTTCTTTCTGACAGCACTCGCAGCTTTTCACACTTAGACATATCCATCTGTTCTGCATCCTTTGCTGTACATTTCACATGGAACGTCATCTCTGATTTATATTCCAGTGACCACTTTCCGTGTCAGATCCATGTACTCTCTTCCAACGCACATTCATAGCGCGGGCCAAAATGGCTCTTTGATAAGGCGAATTGGCCTCTCTATCGATCTATGGCCGAATTTTCAGGGTGTGAATTTCCATCTATTGACGTCGTGATCGAGCACCTCCGTACGGTCATCATCACAGCCGCAGATCAGGCTATTCCTCGATCGTCTTCTCACCGCAGAAGCTTACCAGTTCCCTGGTGGACCGATCATTGCCGGGATGCCTTGCGTGCACGCCGAGGTGCTCTCCGAGCTTTTCGTCGCCACCCTACTTTAACAAATATGATTCGCTATAAACAACTGCGCGCCAAATGCCGTCATGTCATTAAGGATAGCAAGAAGGCTTCTTGGATTGCTTTTACCTCGTCTTTTAACCGCACAACGCCTTCATCCGTAGTTTGGGAACGGCTACGCCGCGTTGCTGGCAAACCTAGGTTTACGCCCATACCCGTTCTTCGGATTTTAAATCAAGTGTTCACTTCTCCAACGGAAGTCGCAGATATTTTAGGACGTACTTTCGCTGACGTTTCAAGTTCGGCCAACTATCCTGCTGCTTTTCGCACAATTAAAGAGCAGGTCGAGTCGCAGGGCTTCTGTTTTGCCTCCGAACATCAGGAGTGTTACAACGTCCCCTTTACCTCCAGGGAATTGGAGCATGCCCTTACGGACTCTCGACACTGTGCACCAGGGCCAGATGGTATTCACGTTGCTATGTTGCAGCATTTGTCAGCGGAAGGCAAAGCTTTTTTATTACGCACTTTCAATTCTATTTGGTGTAATGGCACATTTCCTAGCGCTTGGCGGTTGGCCACTGTCATTCCTATACCTAAGCCTGGAAAGGACCCCCATCTTCCTTTCAGTTACCGTCCGATTTCCCTCACCAGCTGCGTCTGCAAGGTGATGGAACGAATGATTAACGGGCGGCTTATGTGGTGGTTAGAGTCGAGGCATTTTTTAACGAACGCTCAGTGTGGTTTCCGTCGTCACCGTTCCTCGGTCGACCATCTTGTGTCTCTAACCACACATGTAATGGACGGTTATGTGCGTAGGTGCCAAACGGTGGCTGTATTTTTTGATTTGGAGAAAGCGTATGATACTTGCTGGAGAGGGGGTATCCTCCGAACGCTTCACGGTTGGGACATACGTGGGCGTATGTCTGTTTTTATTCAGGAATTTATGAAGGACCGGGTTTTTAATGTTCGCGTGGGATCAGTTTTATCATCTAGTTTTATTCAAGAGAACGGTGTACCTCCGGGCTCGGTACTTAGTTGCACACTGTTTGCCATTGCGATTAACTCTATCACCGAGTGTTTACCGCCGGGAATACAATCGTCGTTGTTTGTAGATGATTTTGCCATCTATCTTTCTTCTCGGAGAACCTGTCTCTTGGAACGCCGCCTCCAATGCTGTCTCGACCGCCTTTACGCTTGGAGTGTATCTCACGGGTTCCGTTTCTCCGCGGAGAAGACCGTCTGCATGAACTTCTGGCGCCACAAGGAGTATCCTCCACCTTCGCTCCATCTTGGCCCAGACGCACTCTCTTGCGCAGACGAAGTTAGGTTCCTTGGCTTGGTATTTGACAGGAAATTATGCTGGTCATCGCATTTAGCGCAACTCAGAGGCAAGTGTGAACGTTCTCTTTGTATTTTACGTGTTTTAAGTGGCACATCTTGGGGAACTGACCGGACTGTTCTTTTACGTTTTTATCGCTCACTTATCCGATCGAAACTGGATTATGGCTGTGTGGTTTACGGCTCAGCGCGACCTTCTGTTCTGCGCCGCCTGGACCCGCTTCATCACCGGGGTATCCGTGTAGGCATTGGAGCATTCCCCACCAGTCCTGTGTTGAGTTTATGTGCGTAGTCTGGAGAACCTCCATTGTTTTATCGTAGGGATGTTTTACTTTTTGCGTACGGTTGTCACTTAGCTGCGCAACCTCGTCATCCCACGAATGGGCCGTTTTTTAACGTGTCTTTTGATCGCTTTTATGCAGCTCGGTCTTTTACTCCTAAGCATGCTGGCTTTCGTTTTCGGGAGATTTTACGGACGTTGGGCGTTGAGTTTCCTGCTTTCTTCTTAGCCGGGGAAAACTTTTCCCCTCCTTGGCTCTTGGCAGAGGCCCCCGTACATCTTGGGCTTACGTCCCTTCCGAAATCTTCGACCGCAGCACATATTATTCGTTGTTCTTTTAGCGAGATCAAATCCTCTTTTAATGGCTGGAATTTTATATATACCGACGGCTCGAAATCTGACACAGGTGTAGGATGTGCTTTTGTTTTTAATGGGGCGATTTTTACGTATGGTCTTAATGTTGCAACATCTATTTTTATGGCAGAGCTTTATGCTATTTATCAGGCAATTTATTTATTTATGATCAGGGGCTAGGGAACAGTGTCATATGTTCCGACTCTTTGAGTGCTATTTTAAGTTTTAAACATCTGTACAATCACCACCCTCTTGTACAGATGGTCCAGAATGTTGTGTTAACCCTTTTCGACGCTGGCGTCAGGGTAAAACTATTATATGTGCCTGGACACGTCGGACTCCCGGGTAATGAGGCCGCAGATGTTGCAGCAAAATCCGCTCTTTTAGACCCTGCTGAATACGAGCAGCGTTTTTATTTCGGGGATTTTATACATTCTTTACGTACAGCCATTATTTCGCGCTGGCACGTGGAGTGGGACTTACTCCCAACTAATAAGCTCCGTGAATGTAAACCCACCCCTTTTAACTGGTCGACTTCGTCTCGCGATGTTCGTCGCGAAGAAGTAATTTTAGCTCGCCTTAGAATTGGGCATTGCCGTTTTAGCCACTCTCACCTTTTTAATGGTCAACCCGCTCCAGCTTGCCCTCACTGTGACCACCCCTTTACAGTGCGTCACATTTTAATTGAATGCCATCATCTGGCAGCTTTTAGACATAGCCTAGGTTTGCCCTCCTCTATTGAGGAATTACTTGCAGATAATGTGGTTGCTGTTGAGCGAGTGCTCCGTTTTATCCGTGTTTGTGGTTTTTGGAGCAAGGTGTGAGGTGTTCTCTTTTTATCCATGACGGCATTTTTAGACGCTTTTAAGACTGTTGTTGTTTCAGCATTTGATGCATCGTTTTTTTAGTACCAGTCTTTAATTGATTTGTATATAACCCTTGTTATTGTTTTGGGGTTTTATTGTTACCAGTTTAGACTTTTACAATACTGGTTTATTTTCAGCTTTTGCTGATGTGTTTTACTACCAGTTTTTATATGTAGTAGTGTAGTTGGTTATAGGGTTTTACTGACCCTTTTTAGACCATTATAGGACTGTTGTTTTTCGCTATTGCGGCTTTTTTAATACCAGTCCTTTGTTTGTTGACCATTACACCCACTTGTTACTTGTTATGGGTTTTTATTTTGTTGCACAACGTGCTACTAAGACTTGCTTTGTGTTTACTCTTTAATTTTTAGTTCTGACGCAGTTTCTAGTATGATTGGGCGCTAATGACCTTAGCTGTTGTGCGCCCTTAAACAACAATCATCATCATCGATATGGTGATGCCTGAATGAGGCTGGGCTATAGGACCTACTCGCAGAGACATGCCGTGAATCGAGTGCTGCGTGGAATAGAATTATATAGGCAAATTAACGTTTCCAGAGTCTGGTAATTTTTTTTTTTTAGGATGCATATTAAGTAGAGGGTAAAACTATAACTAAACAAATTTATTATTTTTTAAAAAAATAGGCATTATATATTGTAAATAATAATTAATATTTTAAAAATAATTTAAATACATATAACATGAAATGAACTTACAATATATACTGAAAACAACAGAAGCAAAATTTAGAGCACAAAAAGCGTCGTCAATGTGTTAAATTATGAGTCTACACAATAAATGAAACTGTACACCAACCAGAGGAAAGGATTTTAGAATTTTAAAATGTTTATGAGAAACCTTTTAGCATTTCTAGCAGAGAATGGTATAAAACAAATTTATTTTATATAACAAAAATGTTCTCTAGATAATGTCTACTATGAAAGCAAACTTGTTAGTAACTTGATATATGCTGAAGTAATGTTTGTCTTTACTTTCAAGTACTTTACTCAATTCATGGAGTGTTAAGACGCACTCTCGGATTTCCATTTGCCGTAGGTCCTAGAACCTGTAACAAGTTTCTTTGCAACCCTCGTGCACCTGTAAAGGCTGTGTGGAGCGGCACATTCTTTGCTTCAAAAGCCGCCTCTCCTGACAAAGTTGGGACTCTGTAAATGGGTTTGTAAATAGGCCAAATCAACTTCATCCTCTTCATTCGAAAAGGTTTGTTTTATGCCAACTGGACGAAACCTAGTGTGTCGAAAATAGCACAGGAACAACAAACAACGACGTTTTTCTTAATTACTGACTGGTAAAACATTTTCACTCATAGAATTGCTCTAGTTCAGGATAATTGCAACCGCCTCTACTTAAACTTGCTTAGGTTAAATTATTGATTTTATTTGTACTGAACCAGAAGGTAATATATTTCACACTAATTACGTATTCAGACAAGAGTAAGTGTAAAAATACTTAAAAAGTTAACACAAGAGCCAATACTGTCGCAAATTTACAGGATCAATCAAATTATGTGCGTTGCATAAATTAAAATTATCTTGAGCCATATTCTTCCTTTGCATACCCTCTTTATTGGTTCATTGATCACGTTAACAGAATGGATTTTCTCTGGTAGCCTCTATGCGACCCGAAAGGTTACATAAGTGATGCACAGTGTCTGAAAAAGATATCACCATTATTGCTCTCTCCACCTATAATTGTAGATATAATTTACCACCAGAAATTGTAATAAAGATAATATCAAATAGGACGTGAGAGAAAGATTAAAAGAAAAATAGGCCAGGAAGGTGTGAATAGCAGGAAAAGGAACAGAGCAAATGAGACAATATAGTAAGCATTTATTTTCTCTTTTTCTCTAACTTACTTTCGTAATTGCATAGTCAACTTATCAATAAAGATTTCTTCGTTAATTAAATTATTCTGATAAAAGTGTGTATTCTGCTAGTGAGACTAAATATTCCCAAACCATATCGTTAATGAAATGAAAAGTATCAACTGTTCCTTAGCCTATCTCTTTAATTCAGCACTTGTGATGTTTACTCTCTTTTGTGCAATTTTAACATCATAATAATATCTATCGCCTGTAGGAACAGCTGTGGGCATTAAGCGTTAAGATAGCAAACAAGAGAACTGCACCCCATCTCTTCTACCCCACAATGTGCTATATCTTTTGTTTTACATTTCGTGGTTCAACATAGAAATTCTGAACCCTGTGTAATGTCTCCTCGGGTGCGTTCATTAGAACGCGGCGTGAATTAAGACAGACTTAAATCATTTTTTAACTTAATTATGAGAGGAAAACTATGAAGGTTTTACGAGGAGCCAGGGTAGTTTCATCTGGCTGTTTGCACCACGTGGAACATGGTCGGTACTAGCCAGGGCAAGCTCTTAGGCTAATGTAAATTGCAAACACAACTGTGGCCCCACCTCGCGTTGACATTTTGAATTATGAAACAGAATGCACGGACCCATGTGGGTTCTTATTCCACTCCCTCCCTCCCGCCCTCGTTATCTCTTTCTCTGGCACATAATACGAAATACAAACAACAGACAGAGACCTCGGAACAAGGCTTCTTGATGAAAGTGGGGAGGGTAAACTTTTCATACAAACATGTACACACGCATATGCACAAATTACTTACATTACAAATAACATTTTCCTCTATGAAAGGAAATCATCAATAAAGAATTGTTTAAATGTTTAATCATATGCACGATGGAGCTAACTCTCTGGCATTTTCAAAAAAAAAATTGTTTATCTTAACCTTTTTTTATTAATGTTTTCTTATTAAAATATTAAGAAATACTGACAGACCTTTGAATGAATTCCTCTAGATTGTAACTGTTATCTCACCATCTGCACTAATACTGTCGGTTCTGGTGGTGTGGTAGTAACCATACTTGCCTTCTAAACCCAAAATTGCGGGTTCAAACCCGGCCAGGATCGATGGATTTTTTCGGGCATAAAAATCCTAAATGCGGCTTTCTTCGGAAGGGAAGTAAAGCCGTGGATCCCGTGTCGTACATTCACGGCACGAAAAAGAACCTCAAGCCTGAAAGAAGAGGCCTCTGAGCAAAATTTGTCGGCCGTTTCACGCCCTGAATTGAATTGAATGGGAAGCTGAAAACCTGAGATGTAAAAAGAGCAACCTTAAATAAACCAAATCAACAATCAACAGCACTAAACATATTTTAAATCTTATTTCCTATTATAAGCTGTTCTGTCGTCACCTCTAACAGTTTCTAATTACTTTGTTAATATGTAAATGAATATGGACAACCTTGTTTCAAACCTTGATTTATACAGGCATATATCTTTTATAAAGATCACAGTAAAAATAATCTTTTAATACAAAAAAACTGGAAAAAGTGCTATAAAATTGTTATAATACTCTACAGTTACCAAATTTGATTGCATATGGAATGTGATAAATATTTTATTTATTTAAGCGCATATTTGTTATATTCCTCACGGCAGTTTCAGAGTAAGGTCATAGTGTGTGATTACGTAAATACGTAAATTTGTTTGTAAGTCTTGTTTCAACCGAGTCCGGCTAGGAGAAAATCAAAAACAGCTGATATCATCATTACCTGTGCCTGATTAACTTTTCAGCGCAAAAAATTACACGTAGAATAACAAATTTAGAAATTATATATAAAAATGTAGTAATAATAAACTTTTAGTACATTAAAAACGAATTACATCTCTGCGAGATTGGTGACGTTATCCAGAGATTTAGGCAACGTTTCTTTCATGCTCCTATTGAGAAGTATGTAAACGATTCCTTTGGAATAAGAAACACTTCATAAGTCATTTATAGTTTACTCTTTATAGTAACAGTGTATATTGCTGTATGGTGTTCTTTGATTATTATCTTGTTTTCTTTAAAAGATAAAATTTTGTACTGATTTATTAATTGACAAGTATTCTTCGATTTTCACAACATCCCATTATTTCCCTCAGATAACATAATCAAAAGCTATAAATAATAGCGTCGTTGGTAAATTAAAATTCTCTTCCTTTTCAAATTATATCTTCCATTATATAAATATAGTCCGAGCATGAGTTTCCTTTTCGAAAACATTTTATCAATCTTAATTTTAATATAATACCTCTATAATTATTATTGTTTTTTCTAGTGAATTGAGAGCACTATGCCATCTCTCCACTTGTATAAAAATTCCATCATAAGTTTATTATTTCAAGTATTTCTAATTTAAGTGTTTATAATCATATTTGAAACAACCAGTGTTAACGTTGTCATTTCCTGAAATATATGTTTTTAAAATTGCTTTACTATGTTTTGAAATTTATGAAATTTGTTAGGGTTCACACATGTCATTTCATTTATTCCTGGATCGATTTCTTGTTTGACATCGTTAATGCATATACCTTTGAAATAACTGAACCATTTATCATATATTATATTTAACATTATTATTATATCTGGTTTGTTTCTCAGACTAATTCAAGTATTCTGCGCCACGTATGTACTTATTCCATCTCTTATGCTTTGATCTCTTAGCTTCTCGTTTTGCTCTGTATTTTAATATAAAATAGTATTATGTGGTAATGTCACCGAATGTTACCTATTTCTGGATCATTAAAGAGTATTTTGAGGTCATGCTGCAAGGTCCAGTCAATTGTTCTACTCTATGGGAAGTCATGGTGAGAGCCGAAGCTAATCTCAGGTGCGAGTATTTGTTTCTTATGTGAAATTCCACCTCAGGAATTATTTCATCACAGTGAAAGTCAGAGATTAGTCAGAATATTGATGGAAGCTAGTCTTGGTTATTATTACGTCTTACTAAAGCTTACTCTCAGATATGTGTTATATTGCGGTGCAATTTTTTCATACATATTGTATCCTGAGGAAAGTCACTCCTAGGAATTCAGTTGCAGCTCAAGCAATTTTATCTGCGGTACAATAAATAGGACGCTAAATTAACATAACCAAAGTAACACGTGTAGCCACATAATTCTTTTTTTCTTTTCTTTTTTTTAAAGAATAAGCCTCGATATTATAAAATTGAGACATGATCAAAATTAAAGCAGCAGAAAGTTAAGTGATGTCCACCGAAGCTGTAACAATTCAGAGAGATTCAAAAATAAATTATGAAATAATTTAACGCGTTTACTATATCACCTATACCACATAAACTGAAAGTCGCAACTGGAATGAACGAACTGGAGAGTTAACTAAATTAATAAATAAGGCAATGCCACAAGATCATGTTCTCGTGGACATAATAGACGATGAAGGAAAATACTTAACAATGTTGTTTAGGAGCTGTGGAAGTTTTAATTAGTTTGCATATATTTAGTATGTTCTGATTTAAAATTACACCGTTTGGTAGTGAAAAAATGAATTTATAAATAATTAATTATTATAAAATTGAGATAAATATGTTCTGGTACATTTCTTACCGCCTTAGAAAATACAGGTACAAATTGAACATTTAATATATTCGTTACTTCTTGAACTATTGCTTACATGTTATTTTTAAAATTAAGTAGTGTAAAAATTTTCCCTTAAGCTCCCTGAATGTATCGGTGACTCCACTGTTATATCTCGCACCTGGCAGCAAGATAACCTTTGCGGTGGAAACATAATTGGTTCACATTCCTTAATTACTCTTGAGTGATTTCGTTTGTTTTATTACGATGTACTTTGATCTGCACATTTCAAACTACCGTACCTTTTGCACTTATATCCCGCGGCCCCAAGAGCTCTCTGACAGTAATGTAAAATTTAGAATTTATTAATAAAATGTTACAACATAATTGTATATTAGAACGTTCTCTCTCGTCAATGGTGGAAGAATTATTTGAAAAAGACTGAATATGTGTATACATAAAAGTTTCAAATGTATTCAACTTTGACCTTGCCAAAAAACTATTTGAGTTTTTTTAATAGTGTTTAACGCCGGTTTTTACTACTGAGGCATTACAGGCGATGCACAGTGATGATATATGAGATGATGATAAACTTGGAAAGATTTTTTTTTAATGAAAGGAAGTGTTCCAGGCCTACTTTTAGGGTACTTCCCCGGCATTTGCCATTTATGAGGACTGAGGAAAATCTGGAAGAAACCTCAGTTAGGGAGGATGGTCCTGGTAGGAATCGAACCCCAGACTTCCCGCTCACGAGTCCGAGCCTTAATAACCTGGGCCGCATGTGACGGTGACAAACTGTGGGAAATAATAGATCACACTTATTGAATCTTTTTTTTTGTTAAGAAACACATCTCCGTGAAAAGAAGTGTACAAGTTGACCTTCTTCCCCGCTCTGTTGCGCAGCTATAGCAGTTTGTTGTTGGTTTTGTTAGTTGCGCATTTATCCCATTTAAGTTTGCCGTTTTGTTAGTGCGTATTCAGTCATGGGTAATGACGATGAAGTACCCCGTGTTGTGTGCAGGAACATGTGCTTCCAGCTTGATGGAGCTCCAACGCACTTCAACATTAATAGGAAGAAGAGGGCCTAGTGTATGGCTAGCGCGATCGCTCGGTTTCGCTCCTTGTTTTCTTTGGGCCATGTTCGGAACATCAGAGCGGAACTGAGTGAACGTATAAACGTTCAATTGAATATTTTCAATTCTAGAAAATAATATTTATATTAAATTGTCAGCAATTGCGTGGAAAGTTTAATTTAATTTCAACAAAATGTTTTACTCGAAATGGAACTTTTTGTGTATATGTTCCTTAACCGTTCTGTTTGATCTGTCTGTCATTCTTCAAAAGTGTGTGAGTGAGATCCTGTTACACACTGCATATTGGCAAACAGTTGCATAACATGTATTAAATATTGTCTTAAGAAGCACGTCCAGTTTTCTACTTATATTGCTTTTTAAGGTCTGATTTTAAGAGTAAATCTGATAGCTACTTAACTGCAAATGTAACGGGAAGCTTTCTCATCGAGCAGTACGACAATATCCGCTGCTAATGGGCCGAATAATGATTAATGTGGAGAAGGAGAAAGCACACATTTATTGGTTCTTAACGTACTAAATTTTTTTCTAAAAATAAAAGAGAAGAGCAGAAAGGAAAGGAGATTAATGTAAACTGTTACTGAAATAAAAAATGTAACAGAATCGAACCACAAGATAAAACACAGTGTGCTGGAAACTTGAAAAAACGCTGTCAGCTAAGTGATATATGCACATCCGTTGTTTTGTTGAGACAAAGTACTTAGAGAAATGTTTTTCTGTTGTTTTCATGTCATCAGATCAAGATTTATACTGTTTTCAAACGATACCTCATTAACATTCTAATGAATTCTGATTTTAAGACCAACCAGGAGATGTAGCTGCTGAAAATATATAATTGTTATATATATTGAAGAAAATTAAGGGAAATGCAGGGTAGCTTAATGGAATATGACGGTGTTCAGAGTCCTCTTGTGGGACATTCATATAGAATTAAATAAAAAAAAAAACGTTTTCAAGGAGCAAGTGCACAATGAAATTTATTAATATGAACTGTTTTAAAAAAAAATCACAAGTGAACCGATAAAATATTTCGGTTTTCAGAACGCCGCCGTTTCTAGTGATTTTGCGTTACGGTTATGGTATGATTGCTATGTAACCTTCCAAACATGCAATTTATTCTGTCTGTTTAGTAAACAATAGTATGGATACTTGGACGATTGGAAAACGTGCATTCGCTGCTACAAGATGTATTAAATCTAAGTCATTCTCCTATGTTCAGAGAAGATTTAGAATTTACATAGAAATCCTTCACGTAACTCCTTCTGAGTCAATTCAATGCCATGAGCAATGTTCGTAATAAGTTCTGGTAATGCACCCAGAGTACGTACTCAGAATGTTGCAAGAATAAGAGAAGTGGTGATTAGAAGCCCAACCCGCTCTGCTAGGCGTAATTCAATTGTTTTGAATCTGTCGCGAACAAGCGTTCACCGTATTATTCACATCAATCTAAAATTCCACCCATACAAAATTCAAATTGTGCTTGGACTTTGAACCAGGGATTTCCCCTACCCCCTAAGAAAGCAATCAGAAGAAATAAAATATTAATTTACACCGGCATCAAATATCATTCTGACAAGTGAGTAATATTCTCAGTTCTCTGTATATCACAGAGAGAGTTGCTCAGAATTGTAAGACGAGGGTAAGAAGTATGACGGTTTATGGCTTGTTCTGACCCAAGGCCATAAAACCAAGGCGAGAAAAACAAAATTCTTTTAGTGAACGTTAGGCTAGAAGGTCATCGCAGCAACCCCTCGGGCATTCGTTGCGTGGTTAGGGTAGGAAATTTGGGCAACAAGTGCCAAATGCGAAATTTAAAGCACCAATCAGAGGGCACGTGCTGCAATCAAAAAGTTTGAATTATGCGAACTTTAAAATGGTCATAGCGTCGGTGACCGACCAACTCAAGCTGAACAAAATTATCGGAACGCCGCGAGTTCGGGGCATTCCTAAGGTAGTTGGCATTCTGACGGCATTTGGAAGATAGTTGGCATTACATCGTTGTAGTAGGCATTCCGCAATTAACAGTCATATGGAGCCGTAGAAGCAGTTAATACTTAGGAATGATTCGCGGATATCGTAAGAACTATTAATTCTTGATTATTGGTGAATTAGTGGCCCGTAAAGCGAATCCGATAAGACAGTCAGTCAGTATCCAGGCAGCAGTGGGTTAGTGGAGTAGCGTCGGTCAGAATCGTCACAGTGATAAGAATTCTCGTAAACGTGGTTACTGCTATCAAAGTCATTCTCGAAGAGCGAGATTACGATTCGAATTCCCCCAAATATTAGCGGTTTCCCTAGCAGTAAACATGCGTTTCCCAAAAAGACACTAGCTCTCATCATCTAAGCCGAGGCAGCGAGTAGGTTCTTCTCCTCGCATCTAAGTGAAGCAAGAAAAGGAACGTGGAGAAGGGAAAGAGCGAGGACAACAGGACCTGGCAGAGGACATCACGAGGCGGTCAACTTCCCGTCCCCAAAAATCCTACAACTGCACTTCCTGTCCAAACCCTGAGATCAACATTTAATTGGAATCCTCGTCCTAACCATAACGACAAATAGTCGCTAACAGCCTACCAATTTTTTTACATCCCCACCCTTCCTTCACACTAAATATTTTGCTTCAACTTAAAAACAGCAATTAACTTGATCGATTTCCTTTTTTAGATTGCTCCTTACAATGTTAGATGATATTCTGAATAAACTGATTATGTCAGACGAGGTTCATTTCCATGTGTCGTTTGTAAATAAACAGAACTGGAGTGACTAACAATCCATGGAAGTGTATGAACAACCATTGCATTCACCAGAAGTAACAGTGTGGTGTGGTGTTTCTACCTTTGGAATCTTCGGTCCTTAATTTTTTGAAGAAGGAAACCGTACTGTGACCAGCAACTTACAGCGATATACAGAAATTCTGGCAACTGAACTTTCAGGTGAATGATAATGATAAAATTATAATGATGAGTTTTTGTTCCAGCAGGATGGTGACGCAAGTCACACCAATGAAACAATGAACACTCTGCGGATTTGCTGATGTTGCCTGACTAGCGCGATCTTCATATCTGATGGCAGCAGATCTTTTTATGGGGATACTTGAAAAGTAAAGTGTGCTGCGACAGACGACGGACTATCATGAATTTAGAAGAAACCATAACTCGTGAAAGTAGGGACATTAATCATGTTTTATTTCATTGAGAACTTCCAGGGCGATTACACAAACGTGTTCGTTGGCATGGTGGTCACCTAAACTATCTGATTTTTAAAAAACAGGTTTACATTAATAAATTTCACCTTTGCCACTTGTTCTTAAAAATTGTTTTTATTTAATTCTATACGAGTGTCCTACAAGAAAAATCTGAAAACCGTCATATTCCATTGGGTCACCAGGGACTAGAGTATCGCTTTTGTGTAAATGTAAATTTCATAATAAGCAACTTGCGCAGCCATGACAGCATCCGATGAGTTCACTTTGCACGATAGGACACGGTTTTCGTGCAGCATGACTATTTAACTTAGGGGAAAATAAATTTGTTGGAACTCCTTTTTCATGTAATTTGCAAATAGGGGTTTTTGTGTAAATTGGTGTCACTAAAGAGACGAGTTAACTAGCTTTAGTATAGTTGTACTAACTAGTGGAAAGAATGTTAGTGTTAAGCTCTAAAATATCATGCATCTGTTTCCTGATAAAGATATTAAGTTTTTCTCATGCCTTAGACATTATGCCGATGTATTACATCTGAAAACTCGTAAACACTTTAGTAGCATAGTTTGGTTTTTAATGCTTTCCTTCATTATTATAAAGGTCGTCAAGAAGTCTCTCCGCAGCCATTGTGTAGCCAAGATTTCACTAGGGAAGCGAATTCGAGTGGCAGTACTGACCGCGTGCCGAGTGTACAGTTGCTGTGTTTAGTTAACCACCAAGGCAACCAAACATTCCAAAGTCCATGACCTCAGAAACCGAGTAGTGGCTCAGATCTACAGGGTTCAAATCCTTAGTGAGAAAACCTTAGTAATTATTCTTTGTACCTTTTATGGGCGTTTCCGAGTGTCATAGCACGACAAGCCGATTAAGTTCGCAGATTGACATTCGTTTGCACAGAGAATTTAAACTGTTGTGTTCTAGTCTTCACCAAATGAATCAATAGCATGTGTCACATTCTAGGTGCTAAAATTAACGTTTCATATTGTTCTAAAATAAATTACAATACACATTTTAATAGTCATAACTATTGAGGAAATAAGAGACAATATCCGAAAAATGTGTACAGTCCTTATTAAATTGGCTTACATTAGGCATGGTTAACTATCTCTTATTTTTGCATCCACCTTCTGAAAAGGACTCTGTTTTTAATAATCCAACATGCATTGTGTTCTAAAGGAATACAGCTCTTCAATAACTTATTTTTTTGTTCATAATTCTTAGTTTTTGAGGTATTTTTATATTAGATTGATAGCAGAGAAATTTTGGGAATTTCATCTGTGCTCAAAATCTGATTGTTTGCGCATATGCAACTAGTCGGAGCAACTTCTGGAGAAAGAGAGACACCGGGAGACTACGGGGCAATGAGGCACAGACCCAGACGATGTTCCTAACATAAAACACCCCAACATCGATGGAAGTCTCCCTCCAAGGATTTTGAGCCCTCATAAAGTTCGTTTCCTTATCAGACGCCGGAGCAGAAACGTTTAAAAAGTGCAAGCTACCCTCACGCCGCGCCATCCCACCTCGCACTGGAACTTTCAATCCCATAATCAGCATAATGAAAGTAAAGGAAATGAGAGCGGAAAACTTGTTGAAAGTAAAGATCCATCCTAAGCTATCAGCGGAACCCACGAAAAAACCAGGATCAGGACGACCGAACTTCAGGAGTTTTCTCGCAATGTAAAGAAAACGTGTCAACGTCTGTCAATATTTAAGCGGAGTACAAGGATTACAGAAGATATCGGATAACGGGCAGGATCAATGCTGCTGATTTCATTATAAGCACTGAAGTTGTTCATTTCATCATTGAAGTATTGTTCATATTGAGCTCGCTAGCAACTGGGTGAAGATTTACAAGCAACATTCTAGAGCTTAGATTATTAATATTACTCTTTGACTTCCATTAAAAGAATAAAAAAAAAAAAAAAAATTCGCACAAAGCGCAAGACAAATGTTGCAAATGTTGCGAGAATTCTCTTACAGAACATTGGGCTAGTAGGTATTGTAACATTTACACTGTGATCTTCCACTGTTCAATTTCTTTTATTATCAACCACATAGTAAATATTAGGTTCATTCATACAAATATTAAGGATATTCAGCTTTTCCAGAATTCTTCCTTCTGCTGAAGCAACCATCTACAGCATTGCTATCCAATGTTCTTGTGTACTCAGGGACATCTGGCTAATGTCTTCATGTTCCATGTGACAAATCAAGGAAATCACCACTAGTACTACTATTATTACTAATGGTGGTTATTATATAATGACAACTTAAAAACTACAATATTTTAAATCCTATTGTACTTATTTACAATAATGAAAAATTTGACACTGCATGTGTCATCTAGATGAGAGTCTGTGAGGAAGGATCTGTATTTTTTATACTCATAGATAAAAATATAATTTCGCAAATGCATGTTAAACCAAAACAAGACTACAATTTCACAGCACACTGCAAATTATTTCATGTTTATTCCCGTCTACCAGAGTCCTGAAATTACAAATAAATGCAACTGCATAATAGAAGTTGAAATATGTCTTCTTGAAGATTTAAATGTTTCATTTTTACTGTTCAAGATTATACTTTCCAAAAATGTCGCACACCCAACTTCCAAGTTCAGTAATGTCAATAAAATGAATGGGTTATTCATATTTTAATCACCGGTTGATATACTCAGAACTGACTAAATCTATTATCAAATCCATCTCTAGAATTTCTAGATGCTGGACTAGATGGAAGATCACATATACCCATTTACGGCTACCACAATAGATTTAATCTTTGGGAATTGTGAACGTGAATTCATGTGTAAATTTATAAGCCATAGCGTCAGTTTCTTCTAAAAAGCCTTTACTGAACTTACAATATGTTACGATCTTGTAACTTTAGATTTTAAGTCAATTTTGAGTCCACACCATGTACTAATAATATCTTTTCAAGTTTCTGGTAATATTATCCGGAAATGAATTCAATTATATCCGATTTCATCCAGAAGAGATCAGAATCGTTCCAGTAGTTTCCTGCTACTACGTCATCTTAGTCTGCATGAAGAATTATATCATTATGCCCAGCATTTGATGCATGCAAAGTTTTCTGAACAATCGACGAAAAGTAGTAGACGATCTAATGTAATTTAACATACAAAGGTTGAACGTCATAACTTTGCACACAAAACTTCCTGGTGGATAATGCAGGAAAATGATTCTTCAAATTTTAAAAGGGATAAGCTATTTCCTTTCACAAATTTAAGCAACAAGTAAAAAATATATTCTCTCCTAGTTTAATGAAGTGACAGCTGTACAACAAATTTACTGTATTTACTGTAAAGTCGTAGAGAAATACAATAAATATGCATAATTGTCCAATATCGGAAATATCGGTGCATTCATCAAAATGGAATGAAAGCCATAAACTCTTATGGAAATGTTATATAATAGAAATTCTAAATTATTCGAAACATGTTCAACACGTCTAGTAATATTTCGTGAGACAACTAAAGTCCCCAGATATAGATTTACCTTATGACCGCAAAGCAGATTTTACGTAACTAATTATTGCATAATTAACTACTCCCCATCATTTTCTCTTTAGCTAACATGTAAGAGATTTTGTGGTGGGAAACTATTTGACGTTACTCATTTTCTGTATAGACTTTGTTCACATACATTACTGTAATGGTATTTCACTTTGTGTTGGCTTTGTTCTGAATTTATAGAAAATTTTGGTGACTAGTCGGAAAATGCAAGTGCTTTACCTTTTAGCCATACCGTATTACAATAGTAGTTCTTATTAACCGAAAAATGTGAACAATAATTAAAATGTGGAAAACATTGACGTGGGGATATCACAAGGAAGATACAGGTGAATTAAACCGGTACTCAGGCTGACTTCGCTTCACAAGCTGATAATTAAAAGCAATTGTTTGTCTGAAAACAGCGAACCATATTTATGACATCGTTTTTATTAGAATTAAAAAAAAATTACCTTAATTGCCGACAATTTAGGGAAAGGGGGAAGTTTTATGACACCACTAATATTTGAAAAGATAAAAATACCTTAAAGCGCACAAATTTTCTGATTTTGACAGAACGATGTATTCTCTGGTGAAAAAAGAAAAGATTAAGATGAATATCGTTATAGAGGGCAGTAGAGTAAATAAAATAAAATGAATTTACTACACAATGCTTCATGAAAATATCGGGAAAATGTTTAACTGTTACTCAGATGTTCAAAAGTGTGGTGATATTGACGGTACCAGTGCCCAATGCCAGGGTTATTGCAGTTGTTTTATTCATCGTAGATGGCGGTAGCGTAGTATATTTGAATGTGTGCCCCGAGAAATCGGTAGGCTGCATTGCGCTAGATTAGAGTAGAGATGAATATTGGGAAGAGGTGAAGATGGAGCAATTGCCGAATGAATGGCAGGGAATCTCTGGAAGAAACCTACCCAGGCGTCGCTTCATCCGCCATAAATCACATTTATGGTAGCTGGGACTGAACCCGACCCGATGGAACGAGAGAAGTTTAGCTATTTGGAAATGTTTGTGTCTAGAAATGTTAGTTAATGTTAAAAATTGACCCAATCAATTCATTTTTGTTTTTACTCAGGATTTCAGAAAATATTCCACGAACGCGGCTTCGGGCAGACTCATCAAACAATCCTCACAATTCATTTTCTTCATTTTACCACTTGTGATGTTGATGCATACTTTGTTTGTCAGCTGAGGTCCATCTACATTTAAACACTTTTCTTCTATCCTTTGTTCACTATTCTCTCATGAAAACGATAGAAAGAGAAAGCATTTTATGGTTTAGAATTATGTGTACAATATATTGACCATTGCAAAGCTAGAGAGATCTGAGGCTGTCATCACTAAACTTAAAACGCGAGGGGCTTTGCAGCATGAAGTAGAAGCTTAATCGCTCTGTTCATTTTTTATTGTTGTACTTGTATACATGTCAAAGTACGCATTATTTTGTATTTCGAAAATATGTTTTACAGGTGTGCGGATTAACGGTACCTTAGGGATTATGATGCTATATACAACTTTTCAACAGTTCCGAATCATAAACTTCCACGCAGTTGAAGCATTTACTCGCTTTGTTTGTAAAATAACACGAGCAGTGGCTTTTGAGTATATTCCGATGTGCATTTGTTTTTGTAACCCTCACTTCGATTCAACAGCGAGAATTAGTTGCTGAAATTGCTGCTTGTTAAAGATGTTTTCGTTACAACCAGCGGTCTTGTTTATTAATTCCGATATAGGCAGAGAAAGAATGAATGCTCTTACCTATTCGTACTTAAGTTACGAGGGTGATGCAGAAAGTGAGTTGTGCTTGATTATTTCGTAGCAAGAAAATTGTATTTATCAAAGCATCAAAATATAACTGGACACAGATACAGCACACTCAGTCCCTGTAAACTTTGTCTGAACATTGCACTGGTTCTCTGATGATAGAAATGTGTTCTGCAAATGATATCGATGAAATGAGCACTGTCTATTGAGCTACTCAATTTCTGTACAATTTCCGCCAGAGTCACTCTGTGATTGATGAGAACCATTGTATCAACCTGCAGCACAATTTCTTCTGTTGGCCTGTCTCTTTCACCTATCTGTCACTTCTATATAGTGGCACCATTTCAATAAGACTGGATGCGACAGTGCATTTGGCCTGTATGTTTCACAATGAATCTCCATGCAATAGCTCTGTTTCTCGTTTCAATCTTGAAGTACATGATCAGTTGACGAACCATTTTCTACTGTACTATAACACAGTGTTTACATAGGACGATATGAATATGAACTCTTTTCATTATTTTTTGCGGAATACTGTCAGATTAAGACATAAGTGTAAGGTACATTTTAAATCCTCTTTGTAATTGAATATGATGGGCTGAGAAATTATGAGTTATTAAGTAGAACTATTATAAATTTCACCTGAAAAGATGGTTGTAATGTTTTCTCGTAATAAGATAAATGTACTGACTCCAAATAGTAGCCTAAACACGATATATTTAACACAGTAGCCATGAGTAGTAATCTGCTCACTTTGTAAACAAAAGTGGGCATTGTACCCATTCGTTCAATTAACTTAATAGAGTTTCTGATGGTCCATGCTTGAATACCCGCAACCGTGAATATAGGAAAGCATGCATCCCCCTCCCGATTTTGCAGTTGATTTCATTTATGCAAAATTTTCACTAAATCATGTATACTGTTTTTTGCAAGAACACTCACCAGGAAATTTAGCTGCAAAAGTATTTTTAATGAAACCAATGCGCTCATATGTCTCTTTATTGAACTTCTTTTTGGCACAGAATGCAATTATCACGGCAAGAACCTGGATAATTCTTCGCGATCATCACAGATGGATTATGATAACACAATTGCTTTTGCTTTCCTCTCTAAACCAGTATTTCATCATTATCTGGCTTGCCGTGGCCTTTATTGTACGCATGCATGAAGAAGAGAAATCGATAAAAGAAATAAAAAGATAATAAACCTCTTTCTTAGACTATGCCTGCAACATAACAATCAGATCTAAAGCTGTTTGAGGGCTTCATGTCTGAAATTCTGTCGCACTTGCATTTGCCACATTCGGCACTAAGTCTCAATTCATGTTTTTTCCAAATGTTTTATAGCCCACTGAACGAGTGCAAAAAGTAAACATGTAGAGTACAATAAGAACTAAATTGAAATTGAATCTGTTTAATCATAGCTGTGCTTGCAGCAGGTGAATATATTACACATTGTTCTTGTTTTGAACTAAACAACACCACGCTAATGTAATTTCAATTTAACGGGAGCATCTCGACATGCAATAAAAGAAATAAATAATCACACAATTCGCATTGTGAATAGAAACAACAAAAGTGTTACAATAAAAACTAAAGGCGTTATATTGCGCCAGCTGTTTATTTAGATTTCACCTTAATTATACAGTTATTCCGACACTCAGCAGGCAGTCATCTGATTCAGTTTCGACTAGGGTCGTTGAATTTTTCCAGCGTAAAAGTCCAAAGTATGGAAAGGAAGTAAAGCCCTGGGTACCGTGTCGTAGATTTTACGGTACGTAAAAAAAAACCCAAGGCTGAAAAAAGAGGCCTCTGAGCAAAATTTATTGACAGTTTCACGCTCTGAATTGAATGGGACGCTGGTTACCTGAAATGTTACAGAGCGTCCGTAAACAAATAAAATAACTAAAAAATAGCATTCATCAGCAGAACGCGTATCACGAATGCTCGCATAAGAACAGTAAATTACGGTAATCATAGCGAATATATATACATACAAATATTCTTAAAAATTAAAAATAGATAGATAAATCAAGCATTATCAAATGAAAGGACAGAATTAAATTAATACAATGTACACTGCTGACTGTTAAACTTCCAACACATTTTGCATGCTTATAATAGTTTCGGTTGTTTGACGGGGCCGTTGGGATCCTTCACGTCTGTGTGTTCCTCCTATCTCGATCCACCGATGTACCCTTTTCGCTGTGGGTACATTTCGTCCAACGCCAGCATCCCGGATTTTCGGTATGTCACATTCTCCCTTGATCAAATTCAGACACCTGCTGGTAGTACGGCCATGTTTTTGACGGGTCATACTCATACTTCTGAGATAATGCGATGTCGGTTTAACGTGTCTCTTATGAGCATTGCAAATTTAAAGGCCAGCAGTGTATTTGCAATTGCTGTGCCAATATAATATAATATAATATAATGTAATGCCGATATAATCAAGCATTCCCTATGTACAAGCCTGTAGTTATTGATAATTTTGAAAATTCTTCTCTTGTTGACTGGAAAAATTTCAGGAAAATTGAGCATTACATTCATTTTATATATTGACTTAAAGAACGCCTGTTTAAGGTTTGTGATCCTATAAATAAACAACACTTCTGAGTACGCCGAGTATATTTTTGAATGTCTTTTCTTATGTGATATGTTTTCTGAAGTCTTGAGAGCAGCTATTGTGTCAGTGCATATAATATAATTGAATTTCCTCTTCTTATCTTGGTTTCATTCCTAGAGAGCAAAGTTGGAAAAAATTTTAATCTACTTTCATCATAGAAAACTTTAACTTTCCAACATACAGTCTTGCAACGTTTTTTTTTTTTTTTTAATATATCTTTTACACACAGGAATGGAAATAGACGAGATTTTAAGGAAATACATCTGCACTTATATTGGGCACATCAAGTGCTGGAATTGGGCTAATTGGCCAGCTACAGCAGTGGCAAGAAAATAACACGAAATGGTCTCTTCTGTAGAAGAACGTATGTCAGTAATACAAATGCATTGGATTATAATTCACAACTCACTTCAAGGATTTGAGCTTCTGATTATTCTCATGAACATTATGAATAGCCCCTTCATCCGCAGAAAGTGGGAGTTTGGTGTGCTTTGATAAATATGAGGCTCATTTGGCCCAAATTCCTTAGAGAAACACTGAACATCGCTGCATATTTGTACAATTTTTACAGAATTGATTTAAAAACTTCACAATGTTCAACTGACACGAGATTACCTTAAGCAAGATGGAACGATTTGTCACACATAAGTCAATAGCGATGATCTAAAAACTAGTTGAAGACAAACTCATTTTGGAATTCAATTTTGGCCTTAAGACTAGTAGCGCATAATTAGCATGAAAATGTAAGATGGAGATTCGTATTGCTAATATCCACTATGTTGGCGATCCGGTTCGCGATTATTTCAAGTGTTCCTTACATTGAATCAGGCCATAAACTTGATTTACTTCATTCATTCGAGTCATCGTTAGCGTTTTTAGAAGTCTAATGCTAACAAATAAATAAAAATAAAATCTCGCTGCTTCATTCCCATTGTAAACAACTGAAACAAAATATTATTTCATTACCATGGTCATATTATTTCATACAACAATTAAGGTTGAAAGAGTGCTAATCTTGAATAAAAGTTTCTACTAATGATATATCATTCCAACTGTTTAACTTATTTGTGTTATTTAATTTGTTAGTGGTGCTTCTTTAAACGTCTAGTCTAAGCATACATGATGAGAGAAAGCATGTAGAAAAAACTAAAATTTAAACATTAATGTCAATTAATTGTTATGCAATTTTTGCGAAATAATTTCATGCCAGCTGATCACGTGTCACACAGTTACGAGCCAATAGTCAGGAATTACCACCGGCTACGTAAGTGAGACTGCTGAATAATTATTGGAGTGGTGAAGACCTTACAAAGGGAAATGAATTTTAATTGCAAATGATATCTCTCACTGCTACCACATATGCTTTTCATGTTGCCTTCTCACTCCATCATTCCCGCAGTTATAACCTTGTACAAAGGCAGTCCCGATCCACAGAGAGTTGATCTCTAAATGTACATTTTAAGATTGTAATACGTACCAGCTGTTCAACTTACGTCTACGTATATTTTGAAGTAGTTTGCAATTTTCATACAAAACTTGATATATAGGAAATAATGCATATTTAAAATACAGAAGGTGATGTTTTCCCACAATTTAGAATAGTCTTAATTTTTATATTAATACTGGTCGCTGTTTAATTTTCTGGTATTAAGAAACTATAAAGGATATACTTTTCCTATTGACAGCAATGAAAAAACGTGTCTTCACGAGTTCTGATAACCGTAGTTAATGTAATGTTTGTGGCACTTGAGATTGTTATTAGTGCACTGTGGGGCATCAAACCACAATCTAAAACAGATTATCACAGACAGAAATGATCACCTGTAGTGATATTCTGTTAGAAACCCAGCAATCAATAACCCAGTCAAGTAGGAGTAGAAAGTCAAAGGTTCAACATCTGACAGTTGCAGTTCAGGAAATATGGCAAGGTATTTTGATACCATGTTTATTTCTATCCCGAAAATATTATTATTCTTTTTAACACTATGGTGTTTACTATCATTGCTATTTAATTTTCATTGGTCGATCGAATGTCAGTAAGCTCTTTCATTGGTTGAAAGACTTTGCATGTAATAGGTGTACAGAAGTAACCATCAAATATGCCAAAAAGTATGCATTTTAGTTCAACAAATTGCTAGTAAATAAAGATTCAGTTTTGCAACAAGTTTATAAAAATGATTGGAGCACCAGCTTCAGATACCATTCCTACGTATAACTTGATCCCCCATCATTTAGCAGTTGAGCAAACAGCAAAAGCTCGCGAACAACAAAAGAGACTTCTTAAACAGTTAATGCCAAATGAGTGAGTAATATACCACTTTATGAACTCGTGTTTAGAAATAGAAAACATAAGGAGTCCCAAAGTTGAAATATAAATTAAATATTAATCCAGTAAACAGCTTATATTAAAATGCTGGTTTTAATTACAATTGAATCGCAATATACAAATTAACATGTTTAACTTTGCGAAAAGTAAATACTTAGCGATTATCAGACAGTATTTGTATTTATAGTAAACAGTGTTTGCAAGTACAAATGGTACATAAGTTTACTTAAAATAAACAGGGTCATTGTATTGTAAAATTCCCTCTATTTCAAGATCATCATTTATTAATAAGCCTGCTACTGAACAAGTTTTTACCCAAATTTTAACTTTGCAATTTTTTTTATTTTTCCCTTCTCCCTTTTATTATTATTATTTTTTTATTTCCTTACTGCGTTTTCAGCATTTCAGGATACACCATGGAAAAGTTAGAACTTTTTAATTATTTTAATACACTTATCGATTAATTCAACTGTATTTTTCAAATGAAATTTCTTTGATTGGGAGGAAAAAACATGATATTTTCTGGTGCAATATAGAATATCTGTTTAAGGATCTGACTTCAAAAGAGAAAATTCACTTTTCACTGTTTTCAAATTACGCAAACCCTAATCCAGATAGCTTATCTGGTAGGGGTAAGAGGACGAAATAGGATTTCATGAGCTACCTCTAGGGTTACCATTTTCAGGTTTTCAATTCTGAAACCGTTTCCGTGTCTCTTCGGCAGTTTGATGTCACGTATTTTCAGAGATCATTCTAGATATATAATATATATCTAGAATGATATATGATATATATGATATTATATATAATTATACATAATATGATATAATTTGTCACCGGAATTTCTAAGCACTAAAACCAGAATGAAGTGGAAGGAAGTTATGCTGGTACTGAACTGGAGACAACAGGTGGAAAGGGTACCAGGTCAGTTCAAAACCATGCTGCCCCTTATGCCTGTCTTCTGGTTCATAACTTGTATTTTTGTCATGTCAATATTGACTTAGTAGTTGTGGTGTACCTAACTTGATGTTACGTACTTAAGATTTCTGATGCCTTGTTATAACACTTCATCATAAAGCTTGCAGAACTACGTTAATGCTTTACGCTTCTATTATCCATTTCAAGTGCACAGGATGGATAAGAAAGTTGCAGGATGTGGAACGATACGCAGTTTCACAATTAAAAGATTGATTTCCTTCGACTCTTTTACTTTCTTGCCACTAAGGACTCCCGATGTCATTTGCGCCAAAATTAAACCATTTCATTCACCCCTACACTTAGTACTTATAGGTTTAAGGACTCCCCTTGCGCCTCATAACCATATCATATACATCTTCTACTCGGGGGACAACATAGCGGTGCTATATGCGCGTCCCGGTCTCAGAAGTCCGCTACAATATCGGGGTAATGTGCACAATTTCATGAGAACAATATGCTGGCATTGGACGCAAGAAATATATATATATATATATATATATATATATATATATATATCTAGAGGGCCACTTGTCTCGCTCACACACGAGATTTCTTCTGCTGCTATTTTCTTCTTAATATATTAAGTTGTCTTAGTAAATTTTTATTGGATCCGGCAGTGACGCGTCTGATTATTTTTCCATAAATTTTCGCAGCGTTCCATTATTAAGCTTACTAAGTATATAAACTTTATTTGATGTGTTTTATTTATGGACGCTCTTTAACTTCTCACATCATCAGCGTCCCATTCAATTCAGGGCGTGAAACGACCGACAAATTTTGCTCAGAGGCCTCTTCTTTCAGGCTTGAGGTTCTTTGTCATGCTGTAAATGTACGACACAGAATCCACGGCTTTACTTTCCTTCCGAAAGAAGTCATACTTAGGATTTTTACGCCCGAAAAAACCCATCGATCCTGGCTGGGTTTGAACCCGGGATTTTGGGTTTAGAAGGCAAGCATGGTTACCACTACACCACCAAGAACGACCTTTTCACACTATGGATGTGTTAAAGATACCGTCCAAACAATAACTTTTTTCCTGTTTAATATAAACAACGAAAACTGATCGATTATATTATGCTTTTCTGTATCCAAAAACTACATTACAGTAAATTTATTTACATGTTATTAATATGTATAAATCTTTCCATTTTTACTAAATATATTGTCAGCATACTGAAAATTAATACATTTTAATTGATATGTGGGATTTGCTCACGCTTTAGACATTCTTATAAATATTTGCAATAGGAAATTATGTGTTGCAGTTTATTCCTAAATTCAATACTCAATTTTAGATATAATAGAAAGACCAAAACAAACATTTATTTTATTAAGTAACCCTAGATTTGAGGCTATTATTAGGTGCATAGTCAACCTACGAAGAAAAACTAGAAATTGGAGATGTGTTTGTGAGTAAAAAGCTAAATGTTGGAAATACTTGATTATGACAATGATTGTTCAAAACTATCAATGGGGGTAATCTCCGTGACCTCTTGACGGCGAAAGGTACCTGTTGTTCCTGCAAGAAACATTACCTGCACTATTCGAGGTCATTCCCAGTGACTTTCGGGGTCACTTGTGGTATCAACAAGATAGTGCACCTCCTCACTTCTCCATCCCAGTTTCAGAACAATTATACGTGCATCGGTAAGCAAGCTGTGTACTCATTGGTGGTTCTATTAGTCCTCCCGATCTCATCGATTCTTCTCATGTAACGGCCCTTATCAGCTTGGTTTATGAGACGCCTATTAAATTTGAAGAAAATTTAATAGTCGTCATTTTATTTGCAATTAACATCTAAAAATATTTTTCATCTCATCTTTTACATGTTGACTATCGTGTTGACAAACGCGTGTTTATTAACTCCACGAGGAGCCCTTGAGAATATTTGGAAAAAAAGAATCTCACTGGAGCGCTTTAAAACAAAGCCAGCAGGGTTCTTTGTCAGACATACGCTTTGATATCACTCACTCACTCAACCACAGGTTTACCTATTCAGCGAAGCTACAATACCCAACTGTTGTTATATTGTTACATCAATAGCAGGCTGTTCTCTCTGTTGCCGCGTGCAATCGAAATGCGCGTTGCAGTTGCACAACAATGGTGCAGATGGAGAGCCTAGAAGCGTTTGTTCTGCCGAGGTTCATCTACTCAGCAAGTCAACATAGTAATAATACCAGTGCCGAATGCTGCATAAATCAGTAAGTGGAAGGGTAGTACCTAATGTAATTAGAATTTGTAAAATGAACTACTGCAAACTTGGTAGAAATAATAGAGTTTAAATAGTGCCATAAACCTTTAAATAATAATTCATAATATGCATTTATCATAAAACGTTCTAAGTCACAATTCATCGAAAATGATTTTGAGTAACTTAATTTAAATTAGCCATTTTTAATTTGTTCGATAATATTCTAGCCCTTGTTATTTTACCAGAAAATTTTGAGTAGGCCGTAACCTAATTAAGTTAGCATTTACTTTGTTGTTTAACAATCTTGCTCTATAATTCTGAGTAAATGGTAACCTAATTAAATTAGCAATTACTTTGTTGTTTTACAATCTAGCTCTATATATTATACCAGATAATTCTTAGTAAATGGTAACCTAATTAAATTAGCAATTACCTTGTTGTTTTACAATCTAGCTCTATATATTATACCAGATAATTCTGAGTAAGTGGTAACCTAATTAAATTAGCAATTAATTTGTTGTTTTATAATCTAGCTCTATATATTATACCAGATACTTTTGAGCAGGTCGTAAATTAATTAAGTTTCCATTTACTCTACTCTGTAAACATATTTATATTAAATAGTTCTGAGTACTCCCTAACCTACTTTCGAATAACCTAATTAAATGCACTTTGTTCTATAACGTCTATGGTAGTTATTATGTCAGACAATATTCTTTTTTTTTTATGATTTATTTATGGACGCTCTTTAACATCTCAGGTCATCAGCGTCTCATTCAACTCAGGGCCTGAAACGGCCGACTAATTTTACTCAGAAGCATCTCTTTCAGGCTTGAGGTTCTTTTTCGTGCCGTAAATCTACGACACGGGACCCATGGCTTTGCTTCCCTTTCGAAGGAATACTCAGGATTTACGCCCGAAAATACAGACAATATTCGTCTAGCCTGTTCTACTTAATATAACAATCATTCTAAAGACTGAATAAGTTGTCTGATTAATTGAACTTTTGTGCTAAGAAATTAATATTTACTAAGTTTATTATTGTAGCAAATCATATCAGAGAAGACGATTTCTCTGGATACTACTAAGTGTTTTCATAAAGATTATGTAGTTTATACTGTGTGTATTACGGGATAATTTGCCAGTTATAGCATATTTATTAGTAATCTCCTTCGGCTAGCACCTTTTAGATTATGGCAGTACGCTACAAATTTGCAGTTAATTTGTTCAGCGAAGGTAACGGTTAAATATATATGAAAAAAACTAATAATTAATAAACTAATTCAAAGTTTACTATAAAGTATCCAACGAAGTTTTACAGCCTTAAATGAAAACCACATTCTTTTTGCCATTCAAACAAATTTTGCAAGGAAAGGAACACAATCGTTAGTGGCAGTAGATGCTTAGGCACCATCATTGGTGAGAGATACTCGATGAAATGTTCAGCAGCAAAATTTATATCTAAATAATTTTGTAATGTCTGTACAGTAATAGAGCCCCTCAGCGGAAGAAAGAGAAAGCATATATAAATAAATATGCAACAGCATATATAAATAATTTTCTAATGTCTGTACAGTAATAGCGCCCCTCACCGGAAGAAAGAGAATGGTAATTTTTAATCGTTCCCTTAATACTCTAATAACACTGTCAATATATCTGTTTGGACACTGTTCGCATTTATTAACAATTGTTCACAATGACTTTTTCCTACTTTAACGGTATCGCATATAAACCGGTATTTATAAATGTATGTACTTTATAATCTTCAAATCTTCAGACCTTTATTGCACGATTTGTTAATTACGTGGTTTATAGCTACAGAGCTGTTAGGAAAAGCTTTTCCCACAATCAAATAAAAGAATGTACATTTTAAATAATTTAGTATATTATTGGATATTGCTGGTTGTCTATAAACGAAAAATGAATGTTTTCTTGGTACAGTCATCAGCTTCTAATGAATTTTAGAATGGAAGTTGGCACACCTGTCTTTTATCTTAACCCCACCTGTTCTGACCCTGAACTCAGCTTCTGTGTTTACTCGCTAGTCTGAAACTTGTCTCATGTTCGAACGACTTAATGGGACGCAACTCATGCACGTTCAATTTACTTAATGACAAGCATCCGGATCGTTATCCAAGCGCACATTCAACATGGCAGAGGACTTAAGTAAATTTACTGCGAATGGAGGCGTGAAGGGTTTTCCATAATCAGGTCATCCGAAAATTGCAACCTATGAGAATAGGTTATCAAAATTTCTTCTTTAAATGCAAGGGAAAACAAAAATTCAAGGACAATGATTTTATTACAGAAATAAAATAATTCAAGTTTTCATCAGGAAAATTCTCGAAATAAATAATAACTATCTGCAACAATTTTCAAAAAATTACCTGATATAAAGGAATCTTTATCAGGCCATGAGCAACGAAACTGATTTACTAGAAGCAATATTTGCTGAAGAAGTTACACTTGCAATTCCTCAAGTACAATAGCCAATATTCATACATTAGGTCCTTCATTGCACGGAACAGATCTATACCGGAATCATAATTCGGTACAGCTCTTAGTGAAGAGACAGGACTACAGGATGAAATTGAACTAAAGGTACATACTTCAGAAAAAAGAACCAAAAAGTTCTCCCGACATATTTCGAAGTGCCCCTGTATTGCGCACTCGTTCAAATGTTCTGGCCCGTATCAAATATAGGCGGGTCTCACAACAGGACCTCCTTGTTCAATCTATCTGCCAGATAAGTTGATGTTAAGAAATTCGCAAAGGACGACGAGGAAGTATTCTGTAGTCAAGAGACGAGTCGTACAGTAACGGCAGCCAATGGCTTCACAGATTATGATTGTGCAGGTTCATAACCTATCCAAAGTTTGTGGAAAGGATTGACGATAGAAGTCCCGTATTCATAACACCGATGAATGCAATGATTTCATTTCTGTTGGATAAATGTTTGCTTGCGACATTTCCTGCATCTTTTAGGAGTGTCCCGTTTAGCCTTTAAATTCTAGGATAAAAGCTATTAATACCACTACTTATTTTTGAACTTTTTACCTTTCCTGAGCTTATTTCACTCTTTATTAGCAAAACTAATGAAAAGCAGAAATTCTCTGAAAAGATGCACTTATTGTGTGAGCCATTAAATTTTAAATTTATTAATAAGAACTTATTTAGTTAATTTTTGAAACATATTATTTTGTTTTTCAAAATGGCAACTAACATTTTAAAAATCTCAGCCAGGTTTTATCCATATACAGAAACTATCATTAAAATAGCAATAACAGACATATTTCCGAAAATATTATTCTTAAAATAATTTCTATATTGATATTATCAAGCTATTCGGCTAAAAATACCGTTTTGAAAAAAAGATTTTGGAAATATTTGGCTTTAATAGAAAATGAAGTATTTCAATTTTACAACATATACTTTTTGCTTTATATTATTATTATTATTATTATTATTATTATTATTGTTTAAAACATTTAACAGTGCTTATGGTGACAACAAATTTTGGAAGTTTTTAAAATATAATTCAAACCATTATATTTAAAAATACAGATCATTAGGTAGGTAGGTAGGTAGGTAGGTAGGTAGGTAGGTAGGTAGGTAGGTAGGTAGGCAATTGAGTTTATTTTACAAAATTATATGGGTACATTAACTTTTACATTACAGTTGGGTCCAGAGACAGAACACGCTACTATTTAACACCGGCAGACAATATACCTGTGTGTAATATTATTTATATAAACTATTAACACACAAATGATTATATTATATGAAAAGATTTATATAAAAACTTTGACTCGCAGATAATTATGCTACATGAAACACGCACACACTTTATCTCTTTCGTACGTTTGTACGTGACACTTATACATTGTTTAAACACACATAGCTTCACATAAAACTGTCCCGGCCATGACCAATTTTCTTTCTGCTCTAGCAAGTCCCAAAATGCCAACCTGCCGCTAGTAAACTTGCTCCAAAGTTCACCCGCCAAATATTACAGAGATTGTATTACAATGTTAAGGTCATTTTCAGTGTGAAACCAAAGCTATACCTGAAAGAAAAATATGGTTAGAAAGTATGTAGAAAGCTGAATGATTCAAGGTATTTCTAAAATATTGCAGCGTGGGATCAGAGAACAACTTATGTAGTCGTAGGGAAGCCGGAACTAGTCGTTATTGTATTTCAAATGTTAAGCTTCAAACTGACGGAAGTTGGGAGAATGAATTCAAGCTACGTGTAGACAGGAAAGCGAGCGGGCTCCATAACCAACTTGTCATATTTGTATTTATTTTGCCTCCCTATTTTTATTCCTTTACCTACCACCAAACCTAGTCATGCAATCGAAAGTACCTGAGACAGAATTTGGAGCATTATTGGTTATAAGTTGCCAGTTATATCTATTCCAAAGATGCAGACCCCTCTTTGACCCTACAAGTTCAGTAAAACGTATTAAATGCTTTAGGACATAAGAACTAACGCACTTTACTAGAAATTAATTAGTAATTCCAGGTAATCCAATAAAATGATGATGCTTCCGGGTTTGTTGGCCGTGGTCCAAAGACTGTAAATACACCTGACGTTTCGCCCGTGACTCCGCCGGGCATCTTCGGAGGACTATCACCATCGTGTTGAAGTTCAAGTGACGCTTGTGGCAGCCCCGTCTAGTATATCTAGGTACGGAGCACCGCCCCCTTCCTTATCATTGGCTGCTATTCCGCCAATCGTAGTTGGGCACCGGTCCTTATGACATAATAGATACTGTTGGTTGTAGGGCTTGATTTTTGTGTCATCCAAAACCGACATCCTTGCTTTATGTACACGGGCTGCCTCTTCTTTTCTATTGACATAATTTTTGTGTTTGTAAATTTCGATGGCCTCACGATACAATCTAGAATGGTAGTGGGCTGTGTTGTCCAACACTTAGTCTCGTCGAACTTGATGTCATGTCCTGTAAGCATGGCATGCTCGGCCACAGCTGATTTTTCAGTTTGTCCCAGTCGACAATTTCTTGTATGTTCTTTAATGCGTGTGCGTGTGCTTCGTTTAGTAGTCCCAATGTATGCCTTTCCGCAACTACATGGAATACGATAGACCCCTTTTGAACCCAGAGGGTCTTGTCTGTCATTGACTGATCGGAAATGATGTTTCAGTTTCTTCGTAGGCTTAAAAATAGTTTTAATATTGGCTTTCTGCAGGAGTTTGCCAATCCTATCTGTGACTTTGTTAATAAATGGGAGGTAAGCCGTGCTGACTGGTCTAAACTTCCCTATACATTTCCCTGCTCTTTTTGGATGTATTGCCCGGTTTATTTCTTTGTGGTCATATCCATTTGCCTGTAATGCTACATGTAAGTGTTGTATTTCTTGTTCTAGAAAGGCCGGTTCACAAATCCGTTGTGCACGTTCTAATAAAGTGTTGATCATGCACCTCTTATGACGTGGATGATGTTAGAGGTTTTTTGCAGATAACGATCAGTGAGCGTGGGTTTCCTGTATACTGTATGACCCAACGTCAAATCCGATTTCTTAGTTACTAGTACATCTAGAAAACCAATGCAATGATCCTTCTCCTTCTCCATGGTGAATTTTATTGTCACATATGTTATTCAGATGATCCAGGAATTTTCCTAATTCCTTGTCCCCATGAGGCCAAATCACGAACGTGTCATCTACATATCTCCACCAGACTTTTGGTTTGTGAGAAGCTGACTGCAAAGCTGTTTCTTCGAACTTTTCCATGTAGAAATTGGCAATCGTAGGGCTCAGTTGACTTCCCATCGCCACTCCTTCTTTTTGTTCTTAAAAGATGTCATTCCATTGGAAGTAACTGGTGCTAAGGCAATAGCGAAACAAAGCAGTGATGTCCTCCGGGAAGATGTCTGCCAAGTGTTGCATAGTATCTTCCAACGGCACTTTCGTAAAAAGAGAAATTACGTCAAAACTGATCAATTGATCTTGTGGGTCCATCCTTATCTCCCAGGTAAGACAATCTCTTCGTAGTGTAAAGAATCAATTAAATGCCAAAGAGTTTTATTTGCTACTAATCAAAAAATGTAGCCTGTACATGACATTTTATAGAATAAAAACTAAGCTTGAAAGTTTCTAAAATTTGAAACTATGCTTTTAATAAGTTTACAGAGAATACGAGGTCTGTTCATAAAGTATCGCGAATTTTGTGTTTTTTCAAAAAGTATTTATTTATTCATGAATATCTATTTTGTCCCCTTCAAAGTAATCTCCACCAGATATTATACACTTGTGCCAATGTTTTTTCCAATCCTCGAAGCACTTTAAAAAATCGTTTTTCTTTTTTTGTGATCTTGTTCAGCTCCTCCTTCGATGCCGTCTTTATCTCTTCAATCGTGGCGTAGCGTCGTCCTTTCATGGGCCTCTTCAGTTTTGGGAACAAAAAAGGGGTCACAGGGGGCCAGGTCTGGGGGGTACGGTGGCTGCGGCATCATAAGTGTGTTGTTTTTGCCCCAAAATTCGCGCACAAGCAACAATGTGTGAGCAGGGGCGTTATCATGGTACAAAATTCAATTTGTGTTCTTCCACTAATTCGGGCGTTTCTGGCGGATTGCTTCTCGCAAATTGCGCATAACTTGCAGGTAATATTCCTTATTGACTCTTCTACACTGTGGCAAGAACTCATGATGCACCACGCCCCTGCAATTGAAGAAAACTGTAAGCAAAACCTTCACATTCGACCGAACTTGGCTCCCTTTTTTCGGTCTTGGCTCGTGTGGCAGCATCCATTGGGATGACTGGGCTTTAGTTTCCACTCATAACCATATACCCATGATTCTTCACCAGTTATGACCCTCTGGAGCAAATTTGGATCGTAGCGGACAGAGTTCAACAGCTCCTTAGCAACGTTAATGCGATGGTGTTTTTGGTCGAAATTGAGCAACTTTGGTACGAATTTTGCGGCGACCCGTCTCATGCCCAAATCATTGGTAAAAATCGAATGGCACGAGCCAATCGATATGTTTAGGTCCTCAGCAACTTCTCTAATGGTAATTCGATGATTGGCCAATACTATTATCTTCACTTCTTCAATGTTTTCGTCTGTTGTTGACGAGCTCGGACGTCCGGGACGCTCTTCGTCGTTCACATCTTCTCGACCCTCTGAGAACATTTTGTACCATGGATAAACGTTGCTTAGGTCCAAGGTAACTTCAGCATATGCCACAGTCAACATTCGGAATGCATCCTCGCACTTGAATTTTATTTTTCACACAAAAATTGATACAGATTCTTTGTACCATTTTTTGGAATATGCAAAACACGTCCAAGCAAAATAGCTGTCAACAATTAACTGAACGTTCAAAATGGCCGAGCTTGTCCACATAAGTGAGGGACATGAGTACCAACATGACGCCATAAAACAATCGAAAATCCAATAAACGTAGCCCGCGGAAATTCTAAATTCGCGATACTTTTTGAAGAGACCTCGTATAACATGTTTTGTTTTTATGCTGTAACATCCTTAATTAATACAAACAAAACATCAGTGTCGCATTTTTTAATTCTATAAAAAACATATTTTATAATTGCAAAAGTTCACATAGTATGACATTTTAATAAAAACGATACCATACTTAAATAAAGGAAATTCAGAAAAAAAAACTTAATATTGTAAGAGACGTTACTGTGTCATTAAATAAATTTCCTCAAAGCATGTCGTAGATATATACAATTTTGGAATACGATTAGTGTCTTTAAGAATTATTTAGAGTTCGATTTTTATATAGTGAATTTTACTTAAATTGGTAAAACATATATAAGCAAACAATGACATTAATTTTCTTCGTAAGAAGAAGAAAATGAACAGATTCAGAAAGTTTATTTGACAGACGAAGTGCATTTTCATTTCAGCAGTATTATGAACCGATGAAACGCTTTCAAATAAAGCTTGAAACAAAATTTAATTTGTTTTGATCTACGCATTCACTAGACATAACGCCCCATTCTCTGTCGTTTTTATTTTGAAGCTATGAGCCGCCTGTCAGATCCAGAGAAATGTGGAGAACTTCATTACAGCTAAGCCTAATGAAAATGCCAGTCACTGGATATTTTAAAGGACGCTTGTATCCATCTATTGCCATTCGGGGTTGTCAGTTTGAAAGTCCATCATGTGTAAATCCCACATGTTTACAATTAAAATTTGGGTAAAAGAATTTAAATAGTATATTATTTCATAGCTATTAATATTTAAAGTGAACAATATTTTATTTGCTGCCTCTACTGGTGCAATAATAAGATAGGCCAAACTTTCAGGACATATTCCTTACACGTAGAACATGAAAAATGTTAAATGGACATGGGTCCGAAAACGCTTTATTTCCATGTTAGAACTCATTTTCTACAACTCTTCATTGTGCATTAATTATGGGAAACACACAGGAACAGAACATAGCAGCATACCAGATGAAACTCTTTCTTAAATGAAATGTTCAAAACACCCTCCTCTAGTATTGATGCATACATCAACCTGCCATTGCACTGAATCCCGGATGTGCTGATGTATCCCTGGAGAATTGTGTTTTGTTTCGCAGCCTTCCACAATACGGGCACGAAGACTCTGTGCATCTTGTACCGGGCGGGATTCCATACCCCAGAGCTTTCAAACGCACCCACAAATAAAAGTATGGTGGGTTTACCTTCGTTCAAATGGAACGCAAAACACTGAGAATTACAACTTAACCAGATATAACCAAGGGACATTTTAAACATTTCATGCAAGAAAGAGTTTTATGTACTATGCTGGTACATTTAGTTCCTGTGTGTTTCCCATGATTAATGTACTATAAAGAGTTGTAAAAATGAAATCTAACATGGAAATAAAGCGTTTCCAGACCCACGTTCATATAACATATTTTCTTCTTGCATGTGTGAGGAAAGTAACCTGATAGTTTGGCCGTATCCTATTGTTACACTGATAGAACTGAATGTGGTAAACATTGGGGTATTAAACAGGTGCTTATGAGAGACATAAGATCTATCTCCATGTCTTGAGCACATGGAAAATTTATTCTAACAAATAAATATTTTCAATATAACCACCCAATCGACCCATATATAGCAAAAATAAAAGGGGCCAGTAACACTTTTAAAAAATTTGAGCAATTTTTTACAAACGATACCAATGCCAATCTGACTGGTGATGTAGTAACATCAAAGACGAAAGAGGAGAAAAACTGGAAGAAACTATTTCTGAACTAAATCTATTTATCAAAATCAACCCAAGGGCTTCCTACTTTCGAAAATAGAACTGGTGCTACTGCGAACATTGGCAAAAATTTATGTTAAGTTCAACTCAAATAATAAAATGATAAATTGGAAAGTAGGTAAGGATATAACCACTAGTAATCATAGATTAATCTATTTCGATTACTATACACGAAAATCAAAATTTAAGGAAGGAAGAGGAGAGAAAATTTACAATTACAAACAAGAAGACTGGAATCTTGGAGAGAGGAATTTGAGAACTTAAAAGTTATAATACAAAGGAGAGTCCATTGATAAGGATGCCAATAACTTGTTCAAACAATGCATAAGGCGATAGACAAAGCTGTTCCCACAACCAGATCCAAGAAATATTATGCCACTATTTGGACGGATGCACTGCAAAAAGCAAGAAGCAAAGTTAGGAAATTAAGAAGAATTTATAAAAGATCGGTAATTGCGGAGGAAAGGGAGAGAAACCTAAATAAATATAGAGACGTTAAAAAGAAATATAAAACCACTTTAGAAGAAAGAAATAAGGAAACTCGTGGAAAACATTTGTAGAAAAAGAATTAGACACCAATATATTGGGAACACCGTATAAAATTATTATGGAAAAAATTAAGAAGCCGGAAATTCTGAATACAATATAAAAGACAATGGTGAGAGAACTACAGATTGGAAAAGCTCCGTATATGCTCTTTTGAACAAGTACTTCCCCAGGATGATAAGAGCATGGATTTATTCCATTTTGAGTGTGCTGAATATTAGCATATTCAAAATGGAGTAAATGTGAACAACATATAATAGACTAATCTACCTATTTGATATGTTAGATATTAAACTAACTATAAATAAGCTAAAAAGAAAAAGGCAGCAGGCCCGGATGGAGTAATTAACGAAGTTCTGGTAAATTTAGAAGATAAGATTACATCGTTCCTTTTTCGACTTTTTAGTAACTATATAAGGAAAGGGAGGCTTTCTCTAATGCTGGAAGGCAGCAAAGCTTGTTATCTTAAAGAAAAGCAGACAAGGATCCTAAGGGGCCGAAATCATATATACCCGTATGTCTCCTAAATACTCTTGGAAAATTTGTGGAAGAACTCGTTTGTAAAAGATTAAAAGAATTTAGGATCATGAAAGGTATGAACAACAATCAATTCAGCTTTAGAAATGGAAAATCGACTCAAGACGCAATAAACCACCTGTTAGAAATGGCCAATAACTCAAATTCAAAATACTTAATTGGAATTTTAATTGACATTTCCGGGCTTTCCATAATTTATTATGGCCGGCATTATTTCAGAGGTTGCAGGAAATAGATCTCCCCAATGGCCTATACGCAACATTAATGGATTACTGCAAAGACAGAAGGGTTCATGTAAAGGGTACTGAAGAAACAATTTACAGTGATATAACCAAGGGATGTCTACAAGGCTCGATCCTAGGACGTATATTACTTTAGTCTAGTTGTTAGGAAAATCTGTAAACTAAAGTAGTAGAGATTATTGTATTGTGTAGTTATATTAATAAATAGAAATTTGATATTCACGCCCTGGTTTAGGAAACCAGGTACCAGAGTTGCATGTACAGATTTTATTTATTTATTTTGTTTGCTTATTCTTGAGCACATGAAAGGACTCGAATGACATTACAGCTTTGTTCACAGAAGATGTCTTGCAAATCTTCTCTATTGTAAGCGCTTCATTATATGTGCTTAATCTTTGAATGCTGGTTCAAAATGAAATATCCAACACAAGTATTATCTGTTGTAGTCTTCGTATTTAAGTTATATATATATATGTATTTGATGACACAGGGCGTGTTCTTGAAAACGTATTTTATGAACATGCAGAAGAACTCTTTAATTTTATTCTGACTCTATGTTTTGGAACAAAAGGGCCAACGTAATTATAACTCTCTCAATGGTATCATAAATACAGTGTCATTAAAAGGTTCCAATATTTAAAGAGGCTTTAGTATGGAACAAAACAAGAAAAAAGTTCCTATAAATGTGGGTACTAAATCAATCTGCTGAGTTATGATCTTATTTGGTAACAGTTAGACTACCGATATTACGAAAAGTAAAATTAAGAAAAATCTTGAGATAAATTATTTTAATAACTATGTACAAAACATTACAGAGCTACAAAACAAAAAATAGTGCCTATAACGTACGCCTATAGTCATTGGTCGTAAAAGTCATATCTTGGTCTACTACTATATTGTTTAACACCACTTTCTTTTGATCTACTCTTTACAAGTGCTCGATATTATAGCCATCCATTGCAAAGCAACCTTCCACTTTACGTCTATGGAATCACGCACTCTGGAACAACCTGGTTCTTGCCGGATAGTATGAACAACCCCCGTTCTTGTAGTGCATGCACATCATTTATGGGACTGCATTTACCATGGCCTTTAAACGTTTTCAAAACCAAACACCTAGAACGTTTAAGGTCAGGAGAGAAAAATAAACTCATTACTCAGAAGATATTAATTTTAGGAAAACGTTATTATAGCAACTTTTTTCTGTTTTGTTCCACACCACCGGCTTGTAAATATTGAAACATTTTTTCTAGACGTACTGACATACTGGACGTACACGCATGCATACATATATACTACTTACAGGCATTACATTTACGTCCATTAATTGATTGATTTGTTTTATTTACGGACGCTCTTTAACATCTCAGGTCATCAGCGTCGCATTCTAATCAGGGCGTGAAACAAATTTTGCTCAGAGGCCTCTTTTTTCAGGCTTGAGGTTCTTTTTCGTGCCGTAAATGTACGACACGGGGCTCACGGCTTTACTTCCGAAGGAAGCCATAATTAGGATTTTTACGCCCCGAAAAAATCCATCGACCCTGGCCGGGTTTGAACCCGGATCTTGGGTTAGAAGGCAAGTATGGTTACCACTACACCACCAGGACCGACTACGTGCATTAAAGCATCCATTAATATCTACATAAGTATGCGGTAAAATATGTACAACTAATTTATGAATAGAAAGGGGGTCGAAAAATAGACAAATTCTACAATACGATTATTCTCTGACACTTTGTTGTGGTGCTGAAGCCGAAGCTACAAATGTATTTATGGATGGTCAGGAGAATTGAAAACGTTATAGTTTTGCCTTATATAATTAATTTATTCTGTCAACTGAATAGCACACTTAATACGTTGACTTTGAAGTATAGTAATCGTTCAGAAAACTTCTTGCTGTAGTTTTCAAAACGATTAACGCTTTCACAAGATCTTAACATTCAATGATTAGTGCGGAACTTACGGTCAGTTTGCGCCTCCACTACATTTGACCGACTTGAACATACGTAACGTCACAACATAGCTACGATCCATATCGAAGATCCATATTGTAGCGTCTGAGAACATTTTTTACAATTCTCATAATAATGTGTCGATCCTCCTTTCACATACTCGTATTTTTTGCAACCTGTATGCAGTCATCACACATTCATTAATATTTACTAAAGATGTTTCGCTTTCAATATGTGAAAGACAGCTTTTTATCCTGTATTTATAAACTAGAGCAGCAAATATTCTGGGAGGTGGGGATTCGACTTTCGATCTGCAAATAATAAGCGAAATGCCTTTGCGTTGTATTCTTAGAATTAATCATGTCATTATAATTTAGAAGACTTTTGGGGAAAATTTGCTTCGATTTCCTGGTCAACACCAAAGATCAAAGATAAGTTTGTCAGACTTCTTGTTACTAATGCAATAGATGAATGACAATGAGCATCGGTTCATCTGTCTTCGTATGAAGATCATCCTATTGGGGTATTCGCTATTCCCTCAAGCTGAACTCTGCGTCGCGTGCCTGTAGAACACGCTGGTGCTAGAGCTCATTAATTAATATTGCAGTTGCGGTTAAACACTCCATCACAAACCTTGGGAAAACGTGGGTAGAGTGGGGTACGGAGAAGTTGTGCAAAACACCTGTCAATGTTACAGTTCTGTTCAGCAGTGAACATGTTACAACTTTTGAGTAGAATTTACAATATGCTCATTTATAACGCGTATACCTATACTATTAATATAAACAAATAGAAAACAGCCAACTCTTAAAAATGTCTAAACTAAAAGGTGGATGATTTTGTGAGCGACAAAAATTATAGAATAAAAATTAATCTTATTCTACAAATAATACTCAACATTCAGGAAACAACTGGAGCATTCTGAAATAGAATTAAGTTCTCTATAGCAAAATTACGTTTCGCAAGTTCTTTAGATCAAAATTCTTCTTTAAAGTTAATATATAACGGTTATGCAGTCCCCAAAAATGTTGCAATGGCTTCTGTTTGAGAAAAATTCTGTAGATATCTTTTAATTTATAGCTATGAAACATAATCAGATACCATGTAATTGCTACCACTACTACTACTACTACTACTACTACTACTACTACTACTACTACTACTACTACTACTACTACTACCATACTACTACTACTACTACTACTACTACTACTACCATACTACTACTACTGCTGCTGCTACTACTAATACTACTACTACTACTACCATACTACTACTACTGCTGCTGCTACTACTAATACTACTACTCTGCTACTGCTGCTATTACTGCTGCTGCGAATGCTGCTGCTACAACTACTACTACTACTATTACTACAACTACTACTACTACTATTACTACTACTGCTACCACTATTATGACTACTACTACTATTATAACTACTACTACTATTACTACTTACTGCTACCACTATTACTACTGCTACACTACTACTGCTACCACTATTACTACTGCTACACTACTAGTACTACTATTACTACTACCACTACTATTACTGCTACTACTACTACTACTACTACTACTACTGCTGCTGCTGCTACTACTATTATTACTACTACTACTACCACTACTACTACTACCACCACCACCAGTACTACTCTGTAGTACTCTGAAGTCTACCGTATAGACGAATGGACAGTTTAATCTATATTCCTTTCTTTTCGTCTGTAAAAACTGATTACATGCTTTAAAACAACCATAAAAAAAACATCTTTCTTAAAGTATGCTTTGGTAAAGTTAAGTCAAAAGACAATACAGATCAATTAATAATTATTGATGCCAATAATTGACATCGAGTTTTACTTCTTCTCTCCAAACACTGTGATTTTAACTTAACTTATTTGAGAACCTTAAAATATTATATAAAAAGAAATAAAAATCTCATTTCAACCTTTGAACGTGTTTGAGATACTTCCAGAGTAATATAATAGTGATAAAGAAAAAGATGTACCAAACGCTGGGAAAAGAAAAATAAAAATACTATAAGTTTATGGGAGATAGTTACAGAATAATTTGCGATATATTTCGGATAAAAATCCTATTTATAATTCTATACACTGTACTCTAAATATCCCGGATAAATATATTATTATTGGTGTAATAAAGCTATTAATGGCTTAATTCTTAATATAATTTTCCACAACATTTCACCGTAGACATTGTTACATGAGTATTTCCTTTCCTACGTCCTTTACACTAAATAGTCTCTTTCCACGAATTTTCATGTTCATTTTGCTTTTTTTTTTCTCTAATATATTTTCCCTCTATATTCAAATACTTCTTTTATTGACTTGATATCAGTTTCGGCTTTTACATTCAATATTCTTTTGTATATTTCCAACTGTAAATTGCCTAATTTATTTTCCTATATGTGATTTCTCCATGTTCGTTATGCAATTATTTACCTTAATTTGGAACAACGGCAGAGACGAGAATAGCAGAGTATGAATAACTGATTTTAGATTAAATACTTCAAAACATTATTGAATATTTTGAAATATTAGCTTAGACCTTTCAAGGAAGGGCTTTGGCAAAGATGGTCCTGTAAGAAGGCCTCCCGATCTCCTGATTAATTTTACCTGGTCTTTTTGTGTGGAGTCGAACGTTTGATCTTGTTTACGAGACCCCAGTAGAAACAAAAGAGGATCTGGTATAGTTTACCAGCAGGGAACATTAAAGACAACCTTGCAGTATTTGAAAGCATTAAACGGTGTATACTTTATGTAGAGATTATCTGGGGCAATTGAACCTCCTTTGTAAAATAAAATTATTGTTAATTATTTGAATCTAAAAAGCGAATAGTTTTCATTACTTATGATATGTCCTCGATAAACAATGGTATAACTTTGGGAAAAAAATTGGTATTGATGTGGCTTCAAAGTTTGTCGGATTTTTTTTTTCTGCAAGTAAGTTATTTTTTATACATTATCATCACGAATTTTCTTCGTTCTAGAACATTACTTAAAAGAGTAAAATTGATAATTAAAGCCTGGGTTTATGTAATATCATATGTACTGAAATATTTCCCCAAAAGTTATATAATAAAGCAATTATATGTCAAGGTTTATATATATATTGGGAAACGTATTTCCTCTTTAAATTTCTTTAAGTTACAGCTAGTGAAACTGAGAAGTTTTTACATTTTATTTCGAAATAATGGGTTATTAGATAATTAATTACTTATGATATCGGAACAAATACAAAAGTGTCGAAACATATGTTTTTTAATAGTGTTTAACGCCCGTTTTATTACTACTGAGGCACCACAGGCGGTGGACACTGATGGTATACATGAGATGAAATGATAAATTGGGAAAGGATTTTTTTAAGGAAGGAAACGTTCCAGGCCTAAGTTTAGGTTACCTCCCCGGCATTTGCTATTTATGAGGCTTGAGGAAATCATAGAAAAAAACCTCAGTTAGGGAAGACGGTCCTGGTGGGATTCGAACCCAGGCTTCCCACTCTCGAGTCCGCGCCTTAACGACCTCGGTCACCCGTGGTGGTGAAACATAAGTGTGATACATTTATATTGGAAAGGGATACACAATTAATAAACAATTACTTTTTAAAATGTTCTGGTGTAACGCACAATATATGTTGTTTGCACAAAGATAAAGACCGCATGGCAGTGCAAGATGTCACTAATGCGTGTTTATACAGAACTGTACTATCAATGATATTCTTAGGAGGTTCTAAAGTCTCACTTAAATATACACACAAAGAAAAGAAAAGTATAACATCTGGGATCATTTATTAACTTTTACTGGAAACTACATTACTCGTCTGGTACATCATTAATCTTTTGAACTGCGTCTTGCATTGTCCCTATGGCTTCTTGATGAGGTCTTCAATTTCTTGATAATGTCGGGAAGTCAACTGAAATGTCATGTGATATATGAAACAATTTAATACTTTAGACTGGCTCAATGTGACGAGGATTCAGTCACAAACTCACAAACTATGCAGAGTCGGAAGAAAGTTTCTCTAAATGACTTCAGAGCTTCGAAGTACTTACTGCAGAAAAGTGCAGTTTTAATCCAGGCTGCCTATTTGTAATTACAGACTGTGGACGCAGAGATACAAGTAGCTGAAACTACAAATAAGTTTATGTTACAAAGTATGAGCCAGATAACTAAAATGCACAACTTCATGTTAGCCTTTTTCGTTACGTATATCACTCTGTTGCGAAAGTACTATGAATACTAGCCCATGTATTCAGCTTGGAAATAACAATGCAGTATGAACAAATTGCTGTTAAAACGTAAAATTCTGCAATACAGTGTGGTATGTGTATTATCTTCCTCCTCTAAGGCGCAATAGCCCGAGTCTTGACCTACCGCAGCGACCACTGCGTTCTCTATCTCCGTCCTGCGACATCATCAATAGAGAGCAGTATAGCAGGAGGACCATGTGATTAGGATGCTGGGACCGCGCCGATGACCTACCACGCGGCTTTCGAGATCGAAGGACTCCACCTCTTTATAGGCAGCTCTCCTATTACCCTCTTGAGTCTGTGGGACTCCATTGTAGATCTCCCGAGAAAAAAAAACTTAAGCAGCTACTGGGTTTCGAATCTGGGACCTCTCAGTCAGCAGTTGTCAACGTTAATATGTAATTACATAAAATCCGGATGCTAGTGATAACTTTACATGTTACTTTAGTCATCTGTCCATTCCACGAACCAACCATATATAGGCATACGAGTTGCACATTAACAAAGGATCAAAAGAGAACATTGTATTTTGGATGTGATAATCTAGGTGGATCAACTTTTATAAATAAGAAATAGCAATTATTTTTCATCACGCTGTATACGTATTAAATTGATCAAGAATTCATTCACTCTTAGAAGTTCAGGGAGAGGAATGAAATTTAGATTAGCCAACCACAGGACTTAGCCCCTTTCCAATCGCTGAGATTCCCCACACCGCATACGCGGAGCCATTCTTTCTTCCAGTCAGTTGCGAGCGGAATTTTATGAGTCGGGCAGTTGTATTGTGCATTGAGTTGATATTTGTTTAAATAGTGAAATAGTATTGTGTGATGGTGAAATATTCACTGCGTTTCGTATATTCATCTTTAAGGCAACTTAAGGTACAACTATTAGTTTAAAGGGACGAGACAGTAAATTTCCTGGCAGCCTGGTTGTAACACTAAAAGCAATATTAAAATTAAACAGAAGTTTAAAGAAGCATATGTGTGACTGACCGGGGAATAAATGGAAGGCTGTTTACATATGACGGAATTGCGCCATATATTTGGTCCCGGTTTATGGCCTCCTCTTTTCCTAGTTTTACGGTGTCACATTAATTATCTTTGAGAAACATTGAAAAGTATATTCAACTTAAACTCAAACACTGAAGAAACTTAAATACCTGAAAAGAAGTTAGTTTCCTGGTGCCTGTCACTGATGATTTGCTAATAAGATGTGAATTGTACTAAAAAAAACATGGCCAACATTTACAGCATCTTCTGTAAGGAGAATCAAATTCTGTTATTGAATGCGTTGTATATAAATTTTAAAATTATGAAGTACTCGAGCTCAGCCGACGGTAATGCGGAGTCTAACCACCAACATCTCGACTTTAGAGGCCTCATTTTCTTTAAAAGTGAAACCTAAATGTGCAACGATTTTGTGACAACGGTATATATAATACAGAGATGGAATGCTTCAATGATTGGTAGGGAGCAAACGCAAATAAATTCAAAATAATGTTCCCTGAAGGAAAGATAACAGATACCGTTCTCTGAAATATAAACAGAGAGCTTGAACACTTGCTATCACGCAATGCTGCAGAGAATGCATAGCATTAGTTCCACCCTCTTTTTTTTATAGTGTTTAACGCCCGTTTTAACAATTGAGGCACGACAGGCGGTTCCTTCTCCAAAACAGAAACTACAAACCATCATTCGTAGGAAGGAAAGCGGCCGAAATGGGTTACCTTTTTCCGCACCAAAGTTAATCCGTACATGCTGTTAACTTCTTCTTCTTCTATGGCGCTACAACCCGAGATCGAGCCATGATCTACCGCATCGATTTCTGCTTTCTCTATTTCCTCTAACGATTTCATTGATAGAGAGCAATATAGCAGGGCGCCAGTGATCAGCATGCCGGCACATCGGGGTCACCCTTTCACGCGGTTTTCGGGTCCTTCCGGCCAGCAATCAGCAACGACAACTACTAAACGGAAAGGCGGTCAGTACTATTAACTATATTAAGTTTACAAAATGTTCGTTCATAAAACTTTTTTTTCGAAGGTATTAATTAATTTATAGTATTTTGAAACCGAATTTGGTGTTCCTTTATCCGCTATTATTTTTCAACAATATATAGGGACTTTATCTACATGATATATATTTACTGAATTATTTTATAAAAGTGTAATAATTACACACACACACACACACACACACACACACACATATATATATATATATATATATATATATATATATATATATATACAAAACAACTTAGTTATCCGGAATTCCAACTAAAATTGAATACCAGGTCTTGCAAAGCTTATATTTCCTGTTCATCTTCTCAATGCTCTGTATCTTGCTTCTTCCCTTGGTTTGGCTTCTGATAGTTGAGGGAGATTTTAGAAGAAATGCTTGAAGCAATTTTTACGTTGGGGCAAAACTGTGACAAATTGTTTCAAGATGCCTCGTGTTATATGGAGATATTCTCTTTGGGTCACAAAATTTCGAGAAAAACAAGTTCTTATTCCCTGGTTTAAGAGACGTTTGTGATTTCTTTTCCAGTGTTACCTTCTTGCTCTGCAGTCCATTCACAGATGAAATGTTGAAATTAATGCGCTCAGTAGCATACCTAACATTATCATTTTATATAATTCTACATGTAAATTAATGTTGTGCAAAGGTTCTACATGATAAGACATTTTAAACGCTATCTTCGATTCCAGCGTACATAAATACATAAAGAAAAGATAAAAAGAGATTTTATTTTCTTCGCAGTGTTTTCTCGCCTTAATGGAAAGTTCGCAGTTTATAGTCCTGTCTTTGCTCAAAGCTATTTCCTCTTCTTTATAAGATGCGTCTAGAAAGGAACACAAACTCAACTGCACCTGCATTTCAACAATGTCCGTGCACACGAGATAAAAAGGGTACCACAGGCATTGGACACTGATGACACACGAGATGAAAGTATATATTGGGAAAGGATTTATTTTTAAGGAAGGAATCGTTCCAGACCTAAGTTTAGGGTACTTCACCGGCATTTGCCATTTATGAGGACTGAGGAAACCCTGGAAAAAACCTCAGTCAGGGAGGATGATCCTGGCGGGATTCGAACCCCAGACGTCCCGCTTACGAGTTCGCGCCTTAATGACTCGGCCACCCATGGCGCTAAAAAGCTTAAGGAGGGAACATGTTCCAGCAACAAAACAGTGCAGTCCAGGTGCTCCAACCACTGCAGTGAACGAGACTATGAATAACACATCTACCGCCATTGTTCTGGAACGTCGAGGAATAACATGGATAGACTGGTAGGCATATTGCAGATTTCCATTTACGTTCATCATTTTGCACGATCGCTTAGATAAGAGACGTGTCTACCCCAGATGAGTGCGGAGATGGCTATACCTAGACAGAAGATGATGCTTGTTTACGTGTGTCTGGGGCTTCAGTGTTGTCTTCACCTCCCTTCGATCCCGAAAGCAAACAGGCGAGTTCAGTCTGCATATCTCCTAGTTCTCTGACATCAAAGAAGGCCAAGGTTGTGCAGTGGCAGGAAAGGTTACAGTGATTTAGTTCCTTGAGTATCAAGTTTATCAACTTGAAGGTCGTCTTACAATATCACCTGGCCGAACACATCTTCGAAAACGCCCTGAACTGCACCCTTCACCCAGACTCACGTTGGAATCATTGTTGCTTAAATTTGGCCAGAAAAAAAAATAGAATGCGTGCCACACCCTCCATACAGCCCGAAATTAGCTCCGTACGATTTTTATCTGTACCCGCATCTCTAAAATGAAATGCGTAACCGGCGTTGGTTCATCAACGACTATAAAGAAGAAGGCTAAGGGGGTTCTGAAGATGATTCAGATAACCGTTTCCAGTAACGTCTTCAAGGACTGGCAGTCATATTGGGCCAAGTACATACGACGTAATAGGAACTATTTCGAAAAGGATCAAACCAACCTTGACCCTACCTAGTGTAAATTTCCTAAGTAAAAAAAAAAGTCATGTTTAGTTTTTATAGACTAGCTCTCATACATGCCGGTATTTCATTTATGCATGGAGGGTAGAGCCTATACAAAATCAGCCTGTCATAGGAAATAAAACCTTAATTTCAATTCAGTAGTTAAAGAATTATTAAGAAAACCTCAGTGTTAGTGAAGGTTCAATTTTGATACATTGCACTAAATCTCGGGGTAATTACTCTGTTCTTAATTGCGACGTTTGAGACGATGCTTCCTACAGAGATTGCTGATTTGTCATTATGTAGTCTTCTTTCCTTATTCAATAATGAACGAATTATAATAGCTACTGCACCATATTTTTAGCACTCAACACTTTTAAATTAATGTTTAATTACAGATTAATCTGAGAGATTTGCTCGTTAAGCTGAATATTTAAATAGTCATAAGGGAAAGCTCATATTGGAGAAATAGATGCACAAGAAAACGCCGACCGTAGTTTTTGAAAACTAAAGTTCAATATTTGACATATAATTCATGAATAAGCAAGGGTAAGGTGACAAACGTTACAGGAGACTCAATAGGTGCACGTTACATCAATTGCTGGTAGTGACATCCTGCAATAGCGTTTCATGTTTTCCTGAACAGCTGGCAATATCACACCATGGATGTTCCTGATTTCCCTTGAGATGTTGTCCTCCGGCTATCGCAGCTTTCGGGGCTTGTCATGGAAAACCTTTCTTTAAGATAGTTGACGCAATAAAAAGTCAATGCTTGGTAAGAGTGATCATCCTTTGTGCCCACAGACTAGGAATTACTCTATCGTCAAAATAATTACATCTGCCTTCTTTGATATTGGAAATGGGGCGATATATCTGGAAATACCCATTTTGCGTTATTTCTACATCATTCAATTTCCATGTAAACAACAAACTGTAATCCTCATTCGGGTAAGTAAAATGGCCCAATAATGTATAGATAGTTTTCTGTGAGTTTATGACAGATCAAAGAGATACAGCAGTTTTATTACCTTTGTAACCATCTCTCTAGGCTTTCCAGATTTCAGAAATTCGCATTTCACATTGAAGTATTACTAAGTGTCTTATATTATTGCGCGTTTAAATCCTGCCTATTATTTGATTGCCTTTTTTTGCTATATTAATTTTCAATTTAACGTTTTAGGATGTGCAAAAATGCTGCATCAGCTCTTCTTGCGACAAAGCAAATTTAATATGGTAATCTGAAATGTTGCTTGCAGCATCAACATTCCATCATGTGAGGATCCTTCCAAGAGAATAATATTTTAAGCGACCCTAACTCCGTTTTTTTTTATTTTGTTTCAATTTCTAATTTTTTTAAAAAGAAATAATATTAATTATATTGAAACTGTGAACATTTCTAACTTGCCAACTTCAACTTGATGCAAAAAAGAAGGCCACATGCGTTCTGAAGCCTTTAGTAGCTTTTTTTTAGTTTGTTTTACAGCAACGAGCAAGTATAGGCCCAAGATATTCTCCTTCTTAGGACCAATGGAATTTATGCATTCTTATATGTCCTCAAATCCTCTTACTACTATATAGTAAAGTTTTATGTGTAATTACCACTAGAATTTGACAAACCACACTGGATAGTGCTTATATATATATATATATATTATAATGTAAAAATAGGTGTGGACTGAAGAAAGTGTGAGTAAATATGCCAAATACTAGCCTTATATTACACAATAATAATAAATACAATGCGTTCTGTGGATAGGGGGTCTCTAATTCTATTGACTGAATCTTTATACATTGTATTCCCTATATTTTGCGTTATTCCAAATTACCTTAGGAAACTTGATGATACCAAGACTGCGAATATACTGAGTCCTCATTTGGACGCGTGGCCGGCTTAAAGGGGATTTGCTTGGAACCGGGAAGCACACTGTTTACCGGCGGAATCGGATCCTAATTAAAGTGCATAGATTTCTACACCACACCAAACACCAATTTTTTGGTCATATAATGGCAACTCGTAACAATATCGAAATTTTCTGCACTCCAATGTCTATTGTTTTTGCCGCTATGTGGCCATATAAATAAAACCATGTTTCGTCAACGAAAAAAAAAAAAAAACAGGGGGAAAATTAAACTCCCGTGAATAGAGCGAGCATTATCCAACACTCAGTTGCAGAAATTAACTCTGCTCATATTATCGTGTGGTTGCAATTCCGAACTACAGTTATCTTATTGGGTTTTAATTTTAATAGTTTAGTGGCGTTCCAAGTCGAGAATTGCAAAATTTCTTATTCCTGTGCACGATTTCTCAGAGATTTCTTTGTACTTCGTTTTAACTTTTCTCCGATTTCATCGAGTTTTTTCCTCTGTAAGAACCCTGCTATTTACTTTCGGTGTCTTATCAAATACAGATCCCGTTTCCTTAAAACTATTCAAGGTTTACAAACCGTTTCTCTGTAAGGAGCAGGAATGGCAAGATATCTGTCTATAAATCATCGTCTCACTTCTCTACATGAGTTTGCTATTACGTAGAAACCACACATGAAGAGTGAGTGGACTAAAGTATACGGATGTTTATGCATAATAACAGCACTGACACACTAGAGCACTGAATAGCACTATAGCACGTTCAACATAAAGACTTTGCGTAAACCGATCAGCGGAAAAGTGTAGGAGGAACAGAACCGGTTAGAAACAGGGCAGGAATCCCCCCCTCCCTTAAGCCGGCCAAGCGTCCAAATGATGGCTATGTAGAACCACTTATCTCTCTGGGTAATAAGTTAATTACTGTCATTTGTAATATATCACAAGTTCTGTGAAGAAATATCGCAAATGTGTCACTCCTTTACTTAATAACGTTATTGAATACTAATCTCCAGTTACGTAGTCTATGCTTTATGAAAGTTGGCATGTACGGCAGAGAAGCACTCGATAAACTTAAAGTTTGCAATTCCATTTTTCTCATGTCATCACACATATTGTGAGTAGTGCTTCTCTCATCCCATCCTTCTTTGAACAGCACAGTAAGTGCATCAGCCATAAACACACATAGGTATCATCTATAGGAGAGCGCTGTTATCGCGGTCATAAGTGGCAGCCAGATCCTTCAAAACTTCTTCACGGCTCTACAGTTTAAAAATGTTCCTTATTATCATGTTCTTACTAATGCATAAACATATTATTTCACTAATCTGTGGCATTATGACCTTAGTATAAAATAATAAGTATAAAGTTATTTCCAGTTCGCTTTTTTCGGTATTATAATAATGTGGAAACATTATTATCCTAGCTAAAACGAGTCAAATATTGGTTTACGTACAAAAAGGCTTACTTATTCATTATGCTCTACATTTTGGATCCTTTTTGCACAAAGATTGTGTACACTGAACATGGGATCATTTTCTTAATGTCACTTTTTAGTATCGGTTTATATTTATAGATATTATGAAATTTGTTTCTTAGGATTTAAATGTTTACCTTTTGTAGCCTACTTCTTCTTTTAACACGAAGATTTCATCACTATATTGCATTCGAACAAGATATAAATGCAACTTAAATCGAATATGATGATTAAAGCTACTCTAAGATTAAAAGAATTTCTAGAGTCTAGAGTGCTAAGTATTAAAAAATGTCAGGATATTTTTAATCCAACTGAATTAATTTTACTTATGGTTCTACTTGTGCTTGAAGACAAGTACTTTCTCCTCTCCAGGATAAGACAGGAAGGAGGATGATACAAAATAAGTAATATCACAAGAAGGTCTAAGATTGCCGATAAATTTGTGACGTAATGAGTGAATTTATCTGGAATGCTCAAACACGGCATTGACATTTATTAGGAATATTTCACGAATAAAATAAGAATTAAAATATGATTCCCGCAAACTTTGCTTACAATATTTTAATAATTGTACATTTGTATTAAGAATACTTAACCTTTTCAAGATATCTAGCAACAGACTAATGTCGATTGTCAATATTGCCAATAAAGAAGAGCAAATACGGGTTTATTATTATTTAATAAGTAGAATAAAATAATATGTATTTGAAATATATATAAACAATAATTCATATAATATATGAAATTAGCGCACAGAATATTAACAGTTTTATAAAATGTTATGCTTATGACCTATTCAGAAACAGCGAGAATTTTTCTCATTATACTCTATAAAGTACTGATTAAGGAAACTCTACAATCATAAACTAGATCATGAAGATCCTTTGTTGCTTGTCAAATTTTAAACGTCATTTAGCTCGTAATCAAAAGTATAAACCACAACGAGGGTCATTTCAAATTGATTTAACAAATTGAGATGATATTTATTATACAAAATTAATTATTTTTTTTTCCAAATTGCTAAATGTGCAAACCCCTTTAAAAAGTCAAATAAATGCTTAACTTTTTTTAAATAAATACCATTAAGATATGGTTACCAAGGTTTTCTCCAATTTTAATTGACTAAAATAAACGATTTATACAAATAAATAACTTACCTCTTTCTACTGTTTTGTATTCATGCTTACACGCACATCAAGATCTATGAGCAATTCTTAAAACAACTTCCAAACTTGTATTCTAAATAGATTCAGTGTATAATAAGATACTTTCGTTTAAATGTTCAACGGTGAAATGTGGCATTTTCGCTTATTACTTAACATTTATACACCAAAAGCAGGTTCTCTACATACAGAGAAATATTTGGCAAATATTTGAGGTTTGAAAAAATGCGGGTAGGATGTCATAGGCCGCTTGATTTATCTCTTGTGCTAAAACATATTCGTTGGTATAAAAAACTGTTTTAATCCTGTGTTCCTCTCAGCACTCTATCAACTGTTCGTGTACTTTCCTACTAACAAGTGTTAAATTTCTCATAGCGTTTTCTTAATCGTTTACAGCTATTCCATTAATGATAAAATGTGTTCTATTTCTTTCTGGTGGAAAAATATCATCAAGGGAAATACATGTTCACTTTTTATTAACTTAAATTTTAATGACAAAATAAATTTAATGTTTTCTTGGTAATATTTACGGCCCCCTTGAACCAGGTTCTCTAACGCATCAAACCAATACTGGAATCACCCTTTGAAACATTTCCGGAGAAATATTTCATTCTTGATTAAAGTTTGGATTTGATAACTTGAGTTTTTAATTATAGTCTTAGTAACGTGATTTATACAATGCATATGCATAAACTTTAGAAGTTGAGTATTCTGGAGGAAGCAGCTTTGGAAATTCCAGCTGCACCTCATTGTGGCGAAATGCCCTACTGCCTATTTGTTTAGTTTGCCAACATGTCTAGTGCAGATTGAATATGCTTTAGATAGTTTGTCTGGATGAACTTTGCCAACAGTCAAGTTTGCAATAAAGCGTCCAAGTCTTTCGACCCTCTCGTTCAATCCTGCACACCCTCTTAGTTGCTTTGAAGAGTAGATTCGTAAGGACTGGCTGACAGCAAAATTTATCCTATGAGGCATTGAATTTTATTTTCATTGCATTAAAATATGTGTAAAATTGTCTTATATACATCTATGCTCAGGTCACTTATTAGGGAAATTTAAGTCTAAGTCAAAATCATTTCTCATTTTCAACAATGTCCGACATTGGCTTTTGAAATGCTCCCTAGCTTTGCAATTTTGTTTCATGGGATAATATCTCAGATACGGATAACAGTGGTTTAAAATTCTCAATTAATGCAATTATGTTTAGCTGAGCTTTAGCGACATAAACATTTTTAGAAATACTACTTGCTTCGTCAACTTTTTAATATGAGTAATATATTAATTACTATTGTTATTATTATTATTATTATTATTATTATTATTATTATTATAGTATTTACATAGTCTAAATTGTTTTCTTACAAGGTGGCTGGTTATCTAGTAATTACATCTTAAGAATCCAAAATATTGCACATTGGATCTTTACCAATCTATATACCTGAGGGTATATTTTTTTCTGCACAGTTTCTAACATTACTGTCAATATTTATTCATTATACTTTCTTGAATTAATAATTGTATGCTTCTTTATACAGGAACTCGTTTATAGAGGGTGCTAGTTGCCTTTTGCAACTATTTGGCAACAAGTGATTTGATTTTAGGATTCATCTCAAGTAAACATAAAAACAATGCCTCATTTACACTAAATGGTAAACGAGATTTATGAAGAATTATTATTTTAATAACTCTATTTGATCAATTTAAAGTAGCTTTTGCAATTATTTGCAATTAAAACGGTTACACATTTTATTTTTATCGTTAGAAGAATTTGAAATCAAGTGATAAATTTGATTATATACAGGATTTTAAATAAAAATCGTATTATTTGTGGCACAGCTGACATAATATACAATTTAATTAGTAGTTAGAAAAACTGCGATATTCTGGAATGCAGAAGACAGAGTTAGCCTGTAATATGCGGGAGTGAGATATGATCTTACACCTAATTCAGAAAGTCCATGCCGAGAGACAGAAACTGAAGTTGTGTAACCTGTTGCTATGGAACTTCGTCTAATCCTTCCAAATGGTAAGCGAGCAAGGCTCTGTGACCTATGTTTTGTATCAAAGGAACGGAAAATTTCCCTACTCCTTCCTTTCAAAGTTGGGTCATTGCTATCCCCTTCGGAGGTTAATTGCATCTTTCCATCTTCTGGGACGACCTAGGTCACGCTTCGCAACGGTTTATAAAAATATGCTTGCCGTGGTAGTCTGTGTGCTGTCATTCTCTCTACATGATCTTGCCACTTTTTCTGATAGTCTTTGATTTCGTCAGTAATATCCTTTATATTTAATTTTTTTCTCTTATTTTACTAATTTTCTTCTTGTCTCTTATTGTTATCTTTTCCACATGTCTGAGAAATTTCATCTGTGCCAACCACTTCAATTCGCTTCCGATCATGTTTCGCTACATTATAGCAATATACGCGATGATAGAACATTATGGAATCTAATTTGCACGTTATCCGTTATATTTCTTCCAAAACATTTCCTTGTTATTCCATTTGTTCTATTAAATTTCTGTATGTTTTTTTTCCAAATCTAAATTAATTTTGTAATTAGTTATATTACGTCCTAGATATTTAAAGATTTGCTTTAGGATGAAATATTTAAATTTGCTGTGTAAAAAGAGTTAAAATGCACTTTTTATTCTTTTTAATCAGTTTAAATAGGGAATTTATATGTAAGAGGCAGATTATTAACTATGATATGTATGAAATCATGCGGGAAGTTAACTCGGCCTTACCGATATCTCAGAAAAGAGCTGCCTTAATATACAATGGGTTTGGGTGTGCATTCTTTTTTGGGAGTAGGCACTATAGGCACGTATTTTGGTTATTTATATAGTCTGCTAAAGGTTAAAAGAAAACCATTATATCGAGTTACAAGTATTAGGCTTAAGGCCAGTTCCGGATCCTCACGGACCATATGAACCATTGGAATTTTAATACACTTAACACCAACAGATGTCAGAAGGATAGGTGATCAGTCCATAGCGTCAAGTGTCATCCAATGGGATGCAAGGTTATTATTGGAGGTAGAATGACCGTTAATTTTATTCAGGTATGGAGTTATTTAACGTTCCGTAAATCTACGACACAGGACCCACGCCTTACATACCCTCCCGGAGAACTTGCATTGGAGATTTTTATGTCCCATTGAAAACAGCCGGATTTGAACCTTTGAACCTTTTGAGGCCACCAAGACCGATTGTCAAATATAAAATAGGAAACAATAGGCCTAATTATTCTCTCCAACAAATATTTATTTATCGTTTAAATGTTGGTACAGAGTTCACTCGTGCTATCAGAAAGTTATTTCAAGAAAAATGTCCTCAAGTTGAAGGTCTTAATACGATTCACGACTTTGTTAATATGGTTTGTGATACACAACGTTAACAAGCAAAGACTATATACTACAGTGCTAATAGAAGATGTTTATACGTCACAGGTTACCGCCTGGAGCAGTGCTCTAGCAAACGGGATTTTCTACAACTCCGTACAGTGTCCACGAAATTCTTTAATTTGATACCGTCTTAAATTTCTTAAACCGAATGATTCTAAAGCCAGGAATGAAATGTGTAGATTAATTTAGACTCAAGTGCATAAGGGGAAAATTGGTTCTAAGTTTTTTCCTATGAAACTTGGCTCCACTTAAATGGATATGTTGATTCGCAAAAGTGCCAATATTGAAGTTCTCAAATACCTACTTTTCTGCACAAGGAAAACTTTAATACTCATGTGAAAATTATTTAGCAGCATTTATTGTTTTGTCTGACTATGAGGGAAAGTAATTCTGCTATAGCACATAGAGTATTTTCCCCTGGCAATTCACGAAGTGTTTGACGATACAATTAATGCAAAATGTTTAATGTTATTCTAATATAAATATTTATATAGCATATATTGATATGCGTTAGCTTTATGTAGACGGTGCAGTTTAGTACTTTCTTGGACTGTATATGTTGCTAAGAGAAATTCCTTTTCGTAAGTACTTAAAGAAGCTGTACAACTATGAAAAGATAACCATAATAAAAGTATAAAAAGGAAACCTCTCAGGCCAAAGCTCTAACAACTGCGCCACAAATCCTCCCTAATTAATTTCTCAGCGTCAGCACGATAAGCACCAATTTCTCTGAGTTACGAGTCATTTCTGAAGGCTTACATCTTTCGCTGAGATAATTGTTTAATTATACAGGATATTAAAAAATCAGATAGATGGAATTGATATTAGGTTACAGAAATGCAGCTCCATCAAGAACAGTGTGATTCGTTTGGATATGGGTAAAATGAATACACTGTAAAAAATTTACCACTAAACTTTACCTCTTGAAACTTGGTGTATACAATAGTGAAAGATGGGAGATTTCACAGACCGCTACATGACCTCCATTGCGCACTCTTCACAAGCCATAACGGTGTTGCAATTCAGCCCATGTCCGTTGTAACTTCAGAGGAGTGATTTTTTTTTAAAGTTTTAGTAATTTTTAATTTCTGTAGAAAATGACGAACCCCCCATGCCCAATGAGGACGTCACACTTTCTGAAATACAAAGAACATATTGTTGTCGTCATCAAGTTGTAGCAACAGAAACATCTGCAACATATTTAAATAAGATTGATAGCACTCCTATTGATTTGTGTAATCTATGATTTTCATTTGTCATTATGCGTTGTTGATTTTCATTCTTGACATGTACGAAAACTCCCTTATTTTAAGGAAAATATTACCAGCAATAAATGTGTCTTACTATATTAGCTTTTATAATAATATTTAATATTATCTATACCCAAATTAATCCCCCTATATTTTAGAATGCTTACAAAACCTACGTATGGCGCAGCATTTTTTGCAAATGATACGCTTTATAGCATCGCTACTTCATAATTTAAGCAAATAATATAATGTGTTTTGAAGGAATTTCACTTCTATAAATATGAATGTGTATTTCACACTTATCGTACCGCCACGGGTGGCCGAGGTCGTTAAGGCATGGACTCGTGAGCGGGAGGTCTGCGGTTCGAATCCCGCCAGGACCGTCCTCCCTGACTGGGGTTTTTTCCAGGTTTTCCTCAGTCTTCATAACTGACAAATGCCGGGGAGGTACCTAAACTTAGGCCTGGAACGCTTCCTTCCTTAAAAAAAAAATCCTTTCCCAATATATAATTTCATTTCATGTATCACCAGTGTCCACCGCCTGTGGTGCCTCAGTAGTAAAAACGGGCGTTAAACACTACTACTCAACACTTATCGTAATAGTGGAAGACATAGCAGGAATAAAAGGAGCCTTTACAGAACAGTAAACAAAAAATATTGGTAATATGAGAAAATCTTAAAAGGTCATCGTTGCCCCTTCTTATAGAAAGGCAATTTTCCAGATATACCTTTATAAATGTCTGCTCTGTATATTTATGCTGCAGTTTCAGAAAAACTCTTAGCGTTTATTCCTTACTAAGATTCTTTTCCAGAGTGTGCAAATGGGTTTAACATATATATTTCTAAGGTGACAAGTGAGATAGCTTTCTTTAAAGCTTGCTAATGTTGAACTCTGATCTAGGAAAACACCAAAAGTTCTGTCTCGTATAACTCAACAGAGGAAATTATCTCTTTTATGCTACTCGTATTGTAAAGAGAATAGAATTACTTTAGTTGTTAACTATTTCAAATGCCAGTGTTGGTGTTTTCCATAAATGTTCCAATCATACTTTACATTATATACAATTAACACACATTTTTCCAGGCTGGCGTCCTTCAGCATTAAAATATATCACATTTGGACTGTTAATCTAATCATAATTCTGATTTTAGCTTGTGAACCTCAGGCAAATGCTGATATCGCACACGAGATTTATTCACACCGAATCCAAGTATATTTCACATACTTATTAATATAGATCAGGATCGCGGGTTCGAACCCGGCCAGGACCGATGGATTTTGTCGGGGCGTAAAAGTCCTAAGTATGGCTTCCTTCGGAAGGGAAGTAAAGCCAAGGGTCCCGTGTCGTACATTTACGGCACGAAAAAGAACCTCAAGCCTGAAAGAGAGGCCTCTGAGCAAAATTTGTCGGCCGTTTCACGCCCAGAGTTGAATGAGACGCTGATGACCTGAGCTGCTAAAGAGCGTCCATAAATAAATCATTAAAAAAAAATAGATCAGGAATTTGGAAAAAAGCTGTCGAACCTATTTCAGAATAATGTTTTTTAGCCTAGAGCTGAAATGTTTAAATTTCTCTCTCCCTACAAAAAAGTTACAAGTAAATATATTTTTACAGGATGCTAATTAACAAAACCGAAATATTTTTGCTGCTTACAAAGGCAGTTTAGGCATGTAATGCCATGAGATAGGATATAATGTTTCAAAATATCCGTGGCACAGATATCTATCAAACTCCATTTTAAATGTAGTAAATAAAGACTGGTTTTTTTTTTTTTTTTTTTTTTTTTTTTTTTCCAGTGTTGCTCCTTACTAATAATATGTCTCCATTTGCATGTGCTGCTCTTCTGTGTTTTTTGTACTTATTTATTTGTTCTTACGCAATATGCAAGGTATTAGAGTCCTAACCGAATAGGCTACATTGTTTCAGTTGCGTCACTAAAGTTATTTTTATATTGCAGTAATTATAACAATTTTGAAACAAGTTGTAGCGTAAAACATAGCTTTATCTTTTGTTGTGAAACTCAAATAAGCCACAGAGTTTGGTTACATTTTATTAATATCAATCAACTTAAGGTGAAATACATTGAAGTATTGTAAACAGAAATAATACAAATTTAATTAAGGTATATAGTGTTTACGGAATTACTTTATGGTGTTTATGAAGTAATCTTTTTCCGTTTCTTTCCATTACTAAGTAGATGAAAGACGTTCTTATTCAAAACTAAAAGGTACTTTCTGTAACAAATTACAATTGATTCAATGTCGCATATCTCTGACATTTTTTCGGTGACCCTGAATTCTCCAATTAATTGTCCAAAACCACTCTGTACAAAGTTAACATATTTTGGTGTAAATTCATTAGCACCATATCAGGTCATATTTATTCAGTTCCTCAATATTCATATTAACATATTTTGGTGTAAATTCATTAGCACCATATCAGGTCATATTTATTCAGTTCCTCAATATTCGAAAGTGGAGTAATTGTGAAAAAATTTTCCTTTATCGTCGAGTTAAACTCGACATTGTGGAGAAAGTATGATCATAATGACACTCATTGCGATAAATTATTCCTGATAACGGAGCGAGTGTTGGTATTGGAGAGCGGTAGTCATTTTGATTTATGAGAGAGAGGTCATATCCTCTGAAGCTCTTGGAAAGGATTTCGTTACTAATAGCGTCACTAAATTGAATATCTGTAGCAGCAATCACAGTCACTCTTTCTTTACGGCCGATAGAGTAGCCCCTTATACATTTGAAGTCTAAGGTCTAATAAATATGAAGTTTACTCCAGCTACAGCATTGCGCAGTTATTTTCGCCCTATGGGATCATAACGCATTCTACTTTCCAGGGTAGATAGGATCTTTTCGATAGCAAAAAGGCTTAACTTAAAATTTACATGCGTTACCAAATAATGGAAAGAAAAATCATAAATACCCTAATAAAAATCGCAGATTAATTTTTTGTACACATATTAGTACTATTGTTTTACAGCAATTATACTTTAAACTTTTCAAAACCGGTGTATTATATCATTATACAATTATTTCGAGTTTACCGCCTCGGGTGGCCGAGGTCGTTAAGGCACGGACTCGTCAGCGGGAGCTCTGGTGTTCGAATACCACCAGCACCGTTCTCCCTGACAGAGGTTTTTTCCAGATTTTCCTCAGTCCTCATAAATGGCAAATGCCGCGGAGGTATCCTAAACTTAGGCCTGGAACGATTCCTTCCTTAAAAATAAATCTTTTCCCAATATATAATTTCATCTCATGTATCATCAGTGTCCATCGCCTGTGATGCCTCTGTAGCAAAAATGGGCGTTAAACAGCATTCATTCATTTTTTCGAGTTTTAATTTTTAAATAACTCTTGAACTAATTAATCAATAAATAAACTCACGACTTTTATTAAGGTAACTGAAAAAATAATCGCCTAACCAGCATAATATGCTTTATCAAAGTGTGTAAAACTTAATGGTACTTTTCAACGAAACACAAGTAACTATTAACATTAAAGCTCACTGTGATTGCTAAGATATTAGAGACGCGCATTTGTTCATAAAGACATGCATCCCGGACACCTAAGAACTGAAGCTGCACCTCTTGGGATTGAGAAAAAGTTGACACCTCAATGGGACATTAGTAAGAATCGAATCTTTTTTATTTATATTTGGTTTTGGACTAGTAACTATAACTGTAAACTTACGTTACATTTTTCTTTACTTAATTCGGTAAACCAAGTTGAATCTGCTATAACATTTTATACAAAAGTGAAGGAATTTGATCATTTAAGGCGATTCGAAATGTTCGGGGCCTGACAGTAGTAATTTCCGAAAAAGGGATAAAACAGAATAACCAACAGTCATGAAAGACTTGGTTTAGTCAGTGAATTTAAACTAGACAATTCTTTCAATTTTGAGGATGTCCAACATTCGTGACGACCGAGGAAAGCATCGATAAGTGAAGTACACGCGCTTGCACATACTACAAAGATCTCAATATTTATGGAACATCTTGCACAAACATTTGCATATGAAAATATTCTCAGCGCGCTGGTTCCGCGTTTGAGCGCATTGAAATAAAAATTTCGCAGAAGTGCTTGGGCTTATTTAACTACAATTTAACCGAGTATCAGCGACGTTTAGTATCACTGTTGAGGAATTCGTAATTTCACGCAAGAGAAGAAGGAGCAGTTCCGCCAAGAGGGCGACAGTGTTCCATGTGTGCTCATCACCAAAAAAGGCGAACTGTCGATTAAGGCTGTAAGACAGACTTCTCTATAGTAGTGTGTTAATTTTTATTGACGAACTGGAATATTCCTTGTTTGGTGAAGGGGGTCCTTAATGCAGTTTTATTTATTGTGAGGGTTAGCCTTGTTTCCACCCAGTTGAACAAGTCCGCTCTCTTCTATGATTTTGTAGAACCTGAAGCTCAACACAAGGACCGGGATGCAGACGAAGGTTTTAGAAGATAATATTTTGCCAATTTTACTTGATTCTGATAATATAGAATTATAATTTGTATAACAATAATTCCAATTAATATTAATTGTTATATTTAATAAAACCCATCCTTAAACTCCCTTAATTGTATTATGGTTTACGCAAGGCCGCGGCGCGGCATCTTAAAGGAAATATAGAGAAAGGAACGGTAAATGTTTAGCAAAACGTCAAGAATTCTCGCCGGAGAATTTAGCTTGTATACATACAAACATAGTTAAGAGTGAATCATGGAATTACACTTTTTTTAATGTTTTATGTAATTTGGTTTAATTATCACTTAGATCATTGATGGTCACATGCCATAGTTTTGAATATGAAAACATATTATGATAACGTGACAGAGTCACTGAGTATGAACAGTTTTCTGGGATCCTCAAAATGTAGTGAGCATAGGACTATCTAGAAAAAGAAAAAAAGCATTATTGGAGAATATTACGCAGCAGTGCTGGAGCAATTATATAATGATATGAAGACTTCATTTATCAAAGAAAGCCATTGCGCCGCGCATACTTCAACTAAAGTTGCATGAAATGTGCTTACTGCCACTTACACCATACTCACTAGATTTAAGTATTAGTTGGCATTTTTCTTTTCCCAAATCTGAAGAAACGGTTCGCTGAAGAAAAATGTACTTCAAGTACATAATTTGTGGTTCAGGCAAAAGTATATCGGATTATGATTTAGGTATAAAAAGTTAAAATATTGTCGTTAAGGGTATATATTGGTGATGCTGAAAAATAATTTTGTGACAATACATGTGTTTGTTTCAAGTCCGAGAAATTTTCAAACAAATCTATTTATTATTCTCTTGTTTTCTTTTTCCCTTTTTTCCGATTTAGGAGACTAATACCGCCATGGGTGGTCGAGATCGTTAAGGCGTGGACTTATGAGCGGGAGATCTGGGATTTGATTCCCACGAGGACCGTCATTCCTGACTAGGTTTTTTCCAATTTTTCTTCAGTCATAAATGGTAAATGCCGGGGAGGCTCCCTAAGCTTAGGCCTGGAATGCTTCTTTCCTTAAAAATTCTTTCCCAGTTACTCATTTAATTTTATGTATCATCGTTCACCAACGCCTGTAACACCTCAGTAATTAAAATGAGCGTTAGACACTATTCAAACAAAAAATAGATGACTAACCAAGTGAAGTCGCCATCGAGAGATCGAACTAGTTTGCATTGTCAAGAATGAACGTAGTTCGTAGAATATACACGAAAAGTGGCGGAGATGTTGCCATCTCACATAAAAATCTAGCATATTGTATTCAATACAGAAGTTTTAAAGCTTCAGAAACACAAACATTGTTGATCTCTCAGCTGTCCATCATTTGGATAAAACAATGTAGCATTTGTTATATTAAGAGTAGAACTTGGAGCAGTAATTGATGGGTGCGGGGGATGGTGTGGTTGTTGACTGCTGGGTTGATCGTGGTTTCGATGTCTCGGCCGGGCTGCTCACTGATGACGTCGTTTGCTCCAATTCTGTTGAATTTTATCTCAGGGTCCACTGGAGTGTTTCGGGATCAGTATAGATCCACGGGAACGAGAAATGTGTTGCCCAAAAATACACCAGGTTGACTTTGTTTATAATATTTTATTCATATGTAAAGTACTTCCTGACTGTTCGCCGCTGACTTCGCTACTCTCTTAGACTGGCTTCCTGGGTGAATGTCTGGATGTCTGAATGTCCCTCTGAATCTATGAATGTGTGAGTGTAAATCTGTGAATGTATGAGTGTCTATCTTCTACGAGTGTCCCTCTGAATGCCTGAATGTGTGTCTATGAAAGTCCGACTTCTACGAGTGTGAAATGCGCCTCTGAATGTGTCTCTACCGAATGCGTGAATCTCTCTCTGACTTCTGTACTCTAGTTTTTCTACTACATCGCCAGCCTTTCGCTAAATTAAATTCCCTCGTATTTTATCTATTTTCGTGTTGTACTTTCATCATTGGTTATCCTAAAATTATTTATATCTAAGTTCTCCTGATTCGTTAACTTTTATCCGAAGACCATTGGCTAGAATTATTCTTTCCCCCCTGATCTAATGTCTTCCCACGAACTTGAATTTTCCCAGAACAAGCTGTCATAAATTTTGGCCCTTTCCTTACTTTCTGATTTCTATATAATCTTTTGCCTTCCTTAGTTAGTAGATTCCTAAATGTTCCTAGAGATTAAGCACGTGTTTTCGGCTTTCCTGTAATAAAACATTTTCGTCTCCGTTCTGACATTTTCATTTTCTCTTAAAATATTTTTAAGCCTGACTTTGTTAAATACTGTCCCGTTACGGCCACATGTTTCTCTTATTGTCAACTCCTAAGTATTTCCCGGGTAGAAGGTTCGTGACCTAACAAAAGATAGTTTACCCTTTCTTCAGCCTTGTCTAAGGAGCGGTCAGTGAGTGGAGTCAGGTATACATATTCGTCTTTCTCACATATTTTACACAAAATGTATACAAAACTCTTTTGTATGTTACAAGTTACAAATTATTTCTATTCCTGTTATACCTATCTCAAAATGATTTTCTTATATATATATATATATATATATATATATATACATAACAATTATCCTTCTCAAATATAATGCCTTTATAAATATAACTCTGCAGCCTTTCAATTAAATTAATAAAGGCAGCCTTATTTCCGGCTTCAAACTATTCCACAACAGATCCTAAACTTTATAGTGTTTAAATATCATATTACTTAATAAAATGAGTATAGAAAAATTACTCATAGCATATAGCACAAGTATTTAAACTACACGTTTTATTCTTACACAGTGTAAGATATTTCACACCTGTTAAAAGCATCATGTTTCTCAAATCATTTGTGAAATTTGTCTGTATCTTATGTATTTATGGTTAGAAAGGCTACTTATTTGATGTGAAGTCCACGTGAATATCTACGTAGTATAAAAGAAAAAGTGTAGCAATATATTTCACAGCTGTTTTTAATTCGTTTAAAAATATCCTGTTTCTTAAATTATTTGTGAAATTTCTGTGTTTCTTCTGCGTTTATGGTTAGAAAGACAACTTAATCATTACTTATTTGAGGTGAATTCCACATGCAAATGTACGTAATGTAAAATAAATAGTTTTGCAATATATCGACTTTATTTTGTTTCTTCCGCTGAAAACAATGTTAAGTTACATTGAATCCCGTAAGGGCTACGTTTATGCAAATTTGGACCGCAAAACTCTTATATTTGCATTTAACTGAAACTTTATGAAGTTGTAGCTACATGAGAGTGTAAACTTCATGCAAAATGTGGGTAATTTATCAATAATAGTTACTATGCTAGAAGGGTACTGAGTTAGTCTTCTTGAAATTTCCAAATAAATAGCTCTGAAATATTTGGGAACATATAAACCAAAGTAATATTAAGTGAAAACTTTTGATAAGCTGTTTTCCATAAATACCTCTTATTGAATAAATTATTTAAATATACTTAATTTTTTCTTCATCTTGCACTCTATAGTTCTTTTAATTTCTTGGTTATATTGTAGAATAAGATAACATTTTTCAGGTCGCTGTTATCTGCAATAGAAAGTTAAGAATTAAAGTCGGAATGAAACAAGGTTCTCCAGTGAACACAATAATAGTCTGGCGATCAGAAGAAGGCAAGTGCGGATTGAAATGCTAGAGGATTAAACTGTTCATCTGCACAGGAAGAGTATATAGGCTCAGATCTTGCACGCTGGGCTTCTAACCACGAGTATCTGACAACACTGTTAATGTTACGTAGCACATTCCTCTCGCTGCCTTCTTCTGATCGCCAGGTTATAGTTGTGCAGTTGGAGCATGCTAAAGTGCGAGTTCACAGCTCAACAAGGAAGAATGGGCATGTTCTGTTTGCCAACAACCCTCTACCACTAAAATATATTTAATAAGAAATGTCAATTTTAGTAAGCTGTTTCTAATAGAGAACCATATTATGAAAATTAATACAGTTATTTCATTTTTAAATTAAGACTATTTTAACCTTTATTTCAATATTTTAAAATTAATGCAGCTCTTTAATATAAATTATAATGAAAAACATCTTTAGGTTAAATAAAGTATTGGGTATTTTGTATTTCCACAGTGCATAATTCCAGATATATTTATTTACAAAAGTATTTTTTGTAAAAAATGCCAAACATATAACTTTCATTATAATAAAATGTACCTATTAAAAAAAGCGTTTTCATATTATACAGGAAGTTATATCTTTTGATTTTTCGTACATTTAAACAAATTATTGACTTTAAAACATATACGAGATCAATTTTTAAACGTCTTGTCCTATTTGAGATGAAATATCCATAGATAAGTGTTTCCCAAAAATGGATTATTATCTATGGATATTTTATTCTGCAATATATTAAGAAATAATTAAACTATTGACCTACTTATTTTTTGTATTACAATACTGGGCGCTCAGAACTGTAGTATTTAAGTGAAAAAAAAAACAAATCACTTATAACGGGTTCCAGATGTTTTAAAAAAAAACAAATATCTCTTTTTTGCTTTCTGTCTATGTAAATTGTACCTACCTTTCAAAGAGAAGTTGTTTATATTTTACTATAAACGTTATATTGGAACATAATGACACATTCAAAAAGGATTTAATTTTCCTGTAAAATAGACATATGTAATAATGAAAGAAATATTAGTAATATACTGTTAATAAATGTTTAGAACGTTACTAACATAAAACAACAAAGCATAAACTATTGATCATCTGGTAAACCTACCAAAACTCAGCAACTTCTCCAATATATTCAAATATGTTTTCACTGTGGGCTTATTTTTGTTAAAGCATTTACTTTTTATTTAAATGGAATTATTTATATATTATCTTAAGTCAGAAGAGATACATATGATGTATAGTTAGGCGCTGTTACATTGAATAAAAATTAAAATGCCTACTGATATGTATATAATTGTAGATATTGCACTTCAGTGCTTCAGATAAAATTGCACTTGCATGAAGTTTACTTCAAATGACTATTTAAATGTATGTTTGCCGAGTAAGTAATATTTAATTATAACAGCACAATTTGCAGGTGAAACGTTTCCAGAATGTTTCAAGATGAACGGGTACAGGCAGTTTCACAAACTATTGTCTGACAAATTGAATTGTTAGGTATAGAGGAGAACGGTTAAGTACTTCAGCCATGCTTACTGTCCCGAATGGCGGCATCTTCAGGTGGAAGGGATGGCATGAGGGAGCCATGGGGTGGCCATCATTCAGAGGGGGTGAGTTTCGTAACATTATATCCACATAGAGTACTGAGACATGGGCGAAGCCTCTCCAAGGAAGTCGAGCTTCGCAGAAGCGTCGCTTCTACAGTAGATGCCATAGTTCAAGCCATTACCACACCGCACAGAGCACCAGCCTATCTCGTCTGACACTTTCGGCCCTGCAACAGAGAAGCGACAAAACGAGTTGAAATGGAAGGGCGGAAATTTCGTGGAAATAAAAGTAAAGTTAGGAAGGTGGATCCCCAAGAGTTTTTAGCTCGTGTCTACCTTTGCGAGTTCTACCTCTGGGTCACCTCTGTCGATTTTTCTGACAAAATAAAACAACAACAAAAACATATCAACGGTTTGTTCTTTATATTTGTTGACACGAGCATATTTGATACCCATCAAGGTAATTCTCTTTTTCTGTTCAGACAAAGGGATGGCATTTCTATTATAAAAAACGTCAAGTTATTGTATTATATAAGGAAGACCTTGAAACAGTTGGCAAGTGTATTAAGGTGTGCCAGGCTATATATATATTAATGACATAGAGACTAAGTCTCGCTATCACAACTCAATGGGCAAGTGACCCGTGTTGGAGGAACTGAAATTTAGTTACAAACCTCCATATTAATGCTTGCTTGTGCATTTTGCCCTCAGGTTGTTTCAAACCTCTGACACGTGCCTCCTTCTACTTGAAATTTACTGTTTCAAAGTTCTATCCAATTAGATCCACCAAGGCAGCTATATCTGCCGCTCTCTCCCTCTATCTCTGGCTTTCACTTAATATTTAAACAGAAACCTCAAGATTGCTTCCTGACATGAACCGAAGTGGTGTCTTTCTGTAAATCACAGTATTAAACTGTGATTGATTTAATAATTTTGTGTTCTTCTTTCCCAGCAACAAGTAAATTGCGAGATAGAGCTGAGGTTCTTGTTTCTTCTCATTTTGTTGTAGCTTTAAAACGTTATTTCGAGTATTAAACTTAATTCAGAATTAATCATATTGATTCTTAAATGTCTTTGTGATCTATTTTTATTACTCGCAAACGCCCATAAAGCGTCTCGCGACTCACTCAAAGCATGTTAAATTCCTGTTCACCATGTGACGCGACAACGGAACAAGCTCACTAATATTTGGAATTTATCTTTAGCGTCCTACTTTAAGGGAAATCAAAGGAAAAAACATAAATAAATAACCACGTCCATGGATCAAGACTAGTAGATATTTACATTCAATTTATGAACTTGAAATTTAAAACTCACATACTGGAATTCACTTACACACCTTTAATAGGTGGCGCATCGAGAGATGGGGTGACAAGAACCTTTCCCTACCGTGAATTCCATAAAGCACACTCTCAACGATTTTTTTCTATATACCAGCTTTGCGTATGCGCCTTACAACCCCCACCTCCCCTTCCCATTCTCAAACGCGCGCTGTAACGAACGGAACAAAAACACCATTCACGATGCCTATTTAAACAGTATATGTGTTAATAATATCCGAGGATATTGTTGAAATATTATTTAACACACATGTGCCACAATATTTTATACTGCATTTTATAAATAACAATGTTTAATGAGGGCGTGTAGGAAATCTCATTGTGGAGTAATATTTTTCACATAGAAAGTACTTTCATTTTAAGATGAACGAGAAGCAGTAAACCCATATTATTTAATAATGTGACTCCTTTTATTGACCCAGAATGTCTTACATCGCTACAGATCCTGTGGTGTTTAAAAGGTTTCACATTAACGAACATAGTTTGTTTACAATCATACAACCCATTGCTTGAAACGTAGCACCTTTTGCGGACATCCTTCTGCACGAATCTAAATTGAAGATTCCGGTCTTGGAAAAAAACTTTCTTTTTATGTTGGAATATTGTAACGATATTGATACACTTAACGGGGAATCACGCGATCGATTGTTGAACAACTGCATTAAAAGTCCGAACGTATCGATGGTCTCCTATTCCGGGCGCATCTTTTACGGATAATATTCCTCTTGAAAGATGTTCCTTTAAAAAATGCTGGTGAAAGTTAAATGAAAATGTGCAAAAATTTGTCCAGCGTACGATTCTTGTGGTTCCCCGCTGAAATCTTTAGTGCTATTCAGTCATGAAAACATTTGTAAAGAAAGACAATGTGAATCTCTAGATTTCCTCAGTATGGACTTGTTGTATAGCCATTTAAGTTAATGGTGAAAATACGTTGTTGCAAATATTTTACTCTTTTAGGTAATGTGTCAATTTTATATTTTTACCTAGTCTAATATTTCCTGCTTATATTATCATATCTGCGTTTTAATAAAGACGCATCTTTAAGTCTACATTTTCAGATCTTTCGTCCTCTTATCTCAATTAAGCTAAAATAGGTAAGATAAGATAAGAGCTTTATTATACATACACATTACATCTACCGCATAGGTTCAGAGACAACACTTGCTGATATATACAACGAACAAACATCTATATACTGCGAGTTATGCACATATATGATAATGCACAATCACTACATACATATCACGTGAACACGCATACTCTCATCCTCTCTCTCTCTTTCTCGTTCTAGCATTATTAGGCTATATTGCTTCTAATTGGTGCACTTTACAAAGAAACCCATCCAATTATGATCAGTTTTATTCTCGCTTAAGCAGATTCCAATATGGTAACCTGTCCCTATTCAAATTTGTGAATTTATTTCCTAATTCAATCGCCACTGTTCCATGTTTGGCTTAATGTGCCAATTTTCCGGGCTTCCGCATAGGAGGCAGACCCTAGCGCCTGTTTCCTTAGTCGCTTTATATGCTTTCCAAGTCCACAGCCTGAAAGGAACTATACCTGATCTCTCCTGTAAATTCAAGATATGTATGTATTGGCACAATTCCTTCCCCCAGTTAATTTTTAGCTCATTACTAAGTAGATCGAGTAGCGCTTTTTATCTTCTTCTACTTCTATATTCTGTTGATGTCAATTAACTTTCTTCTAACTTTTCTTTATATATTATTGTTGTTGCTTCCCTCCTTCTCCCAGTCCCATTCCATGTCCATACTTTCTAGAGTCCTGTCCTTTATTACTCATACCCACTACCTGTACTGCCAGTTTCTAACTTGATTGGAAGTAGCAAATCGTCCTTAAAAAGGATTGGATTCCCTTCAGTATGCGTAACTAGTATTTTTCAACCAAGGATTTATAATGGAAAGCAATGAAGTTAAGCTTTAAGGTTACTTTATAAGCATCACTGATGTTCAAGTAAATTTTATAGTGCTTCTGTAAACTATTAACTTTAGAAAAACTAGTTTTGTCATTTTTTTATGTTTTTAACCAATTTTAAGCCCGCTATACAGTTCAGCCTGAGGGATTGGATGATTTTACACACATACAGATATTAAATGACGGTTTTAGTAGTGCACTATGACGTTCATTAGTATTGCAAAATTTAATTCGATTTATCGACTTGACATAATCTTGCTTCGCTTAGGTAATAAAAGTCATAGCAATAATAGAATGCATTATACAAATCTTATTATTGTTCTGTTAATGTATCATCATTCAGCTTATTTGAGTACGCTTTGTATAAACAATGCATTTTAGAAAATAGCATGCCTTGTAGGTCAGAAGTGACGCATGAACGTATCTTAGGAACGTGGGAAACAGGAACACTATTTGTTTAAAGTTTCATTTATTGTCATTTTGACTGCATTGGACTTCTCGCGTTGTCTGTAGACGTGGACTGCATAGGTGTAAGCCTGTCGGGATGGATGAAATGAAATGAAATAATTATGGCGTCCTTGGCACCTTAAAGTTATCTTGCATTCATCTTCTCAGGGTCGGTCCTGGTGGTCTATTGGTAGCCATAGTTGCCTCATAGACCCAAGATGGCGAGTCCGATCCGGCCAGGGTCGATGGATTTTTTTCGGGCGTAAAAATCTTACGCATGACTTCTTTCGGAAGGAAAGTAAAGCCGTGGATCCCATGTGATAGATTTACGGCACGTAAAAGAATATAAAGACTGAAAGAAGAAGCCTATGAGCAAAATTTATGGGTCATTTTACTCCCTGAATTGAAAGGGGTGATTATGATCTGGGATGTTAAAGAGCGTCCGCAAATAAAATAAAGAAATAAATAAACCTTCTCAAATAAGAAAAAACTCCAAAAAGTAAAAACAAAAAATCTATCCCAGGCTCCTCTCCCTGACGGGGATCGAACTCAGAACCTCGCAAACGCTGCCACTAGATCATGGTGGCAGTCTGAACCCATTTCTATTCTATGTGAATATCATGGTCCATATGTAAATATTTAATATCTCTCTGGTCAATTATTTCATTGCATTACAAATCTAAAATCAGTTTAAATAAAATAATAAATCTAAATACAAATGACATTTACATGTTTTTCATAGAATTAAATTCAGGTGAAAAGCGCTACTCCTCGATGTGTTTGCTAATTCCTCGGAAAAACGATATATCTTATAATCAATACTAATTAACGCCCTAGTGCAAAGCGATGGTGATATTTTAATAGTGCTATTGAAAGTGCCCAAGTATATCGATATGAAAGAAGACACTAGTTAAGTATTGTTTTAATAACAGTATTACTGTCTTTATGGTAGAAATTGACGGGATTGTCCTCTAAAGTACTCTTTGTCACAGCATGTTCACTTTACGTTATCACAAAGAACTGATTGTAAACAAAACAAAAATACCGCATGGCAAACAAAACAAGTTAAACTTTAATGAGGGATAGTTTGAAATTCATATTGTTTATTTTGTTTTCATTTTTCTAATAGTTTGAAAATCTGTCATATAAACGTAACATATATTTTCTAATAATTTGTTATTTGTAAATTTTCAAATTGCAATATATTTTGTGTTCCAGTGAATATGCAATAACTACATAATTTTTTGAGAACTGTGATCAATAAAATTGAATAATTTATTTTCATTCTTAAATTTCTATATATTTACAGTTTTAATTTTATGTATTGTTCGGTATATGTGTTTAAAATGTATGTTGATTACAAGATGAGTAAATTTATTCAATCAAATATTTTCCTGTAACGGTTAAAAAGTTGAGGCATTTCTTAGACATCATGTTATCAGTTTGCCACGCACGTCACCGGTAAAGAGTAATATTATAAGCTACATCAAGTAGCACGTCAGATAGTGACAGAGTACATCAGCCACCTTAAAGCAATTCTTCCTTCACTTCACAATTTATTTCAACGACGTAAGAAGAAGAACGCTAAATTTCCGGTTCCTTTCTTTTATCTTTTCAATTTTATTGGCATATTTTAACGTTCCTTACCGGCTATGTCTTGTGGCGATGAATGACATAAATCGATAAAAATATAAATGAATCTACAGTCTGTCAGAGCTGTAAGTTACTTGATGGTAGAGTACAAGTATAAATCTTGTTTCTCCATTTTCCTGTAAACACTCCTTTCTCGAGCTTACCTGAGCGGTGTTCCTATTTTATCAAAGAAACAAGGTGCTTTCTGCCTGCACATGTTAAGTATACTTGCAGAAACAATAGCGTGTGGTCCGTATCGACATTTTCGTGTAGAAGTGTTCATGGTCCAAGGATGCATTTGTATACATCCACTATCCGTTCTATTCCAGGACAAAGGTTAGTAATATTGTCATATCAGTTACACTAATGAGGAGAAGACATATCGATCAAACTATCGATTTTTCACTCCCTTTCGTAGGTTAAACTATATCGAAAACATGACCCCTTGCCCTATCAACTCCTGTTGTCTTTACACGCGCTTAGATGTATGTTGATGTGAGCCAAATCCCTGCTTTTTCTTTCTTCCGTCTCTCACCCATATTGTAATCGTATTTGATTGGTCGAGACCAGTGTGATGGAAGTGTCTAGCAATATGACGGCATAGCCTTACTCCGGGCTTACTAGAGTGTCTCTAACTAAAGATTGAAAGGGAGTAGCGATTTAGAAGTGTAAAGGCGTTTTTGGCTAACTGTTCAAAATTTGTAGATTCGTTGCTTCTTCCACCGCGCCCCACCCATTGATCAAGACATTAATGTAAGTTAAGCATTATTCAATGTAACTTGCTTTAATTTCAGGGCGTTTCTTCATTAAATTATGTAGCATTTTCAAGTTTAAACATGTACAATTTCAAGGCAAGCGAATTTTAATATTACTGTTTTTTTTTTTCACTTTCTTTTTGTTCTTTGTCAATGTATTTCTTTGATGTTAAAATTAAAAGCATGCACGTGGTGCTATTAATATTTTATCTTACTTCTTAGTGTGCTTTGCCGTTTCGTTATTTCGTTGTTACATTAAATGTGCATTATGCACAATTCTTCTCCCGTAAATGAAACTACCCTTTCCGGCCACATTTAGGGTAGCTTCCTCAGCGCATTTCCTAAAATTAACTCAATGCGCAGGCATCAACGGCAAACTGCTGTACAATCCATTTTTTATATATTAAGGTTAAGGAAGGAAAAAAATATAGTGTATGCCACAATATATGCGACTGATTTTAATACCAGTTTGGGATTTCTAAATGTCCCTGTTTCTCATATGCGAGCTTATAACAAGACATTCATACATGTGTAGTGCTTTGATGATCCTCGATATTTCTTCTCTCTAGTGTTATTCCTTTACCCAAATCTATTCTGAAAGTTGCAAAATATTGAGGCTTCATTATTATCTCAGATTTCGTCCTGTAGCAAAGGGGTGACCATACTCGGCTCATAGATTCAAGGTCACCAGTTCAAACACGGATATACGAACGTAAAAGAGACTCATACCTGAATGAAGAAGCCTCTAAGCAAAGATTACTACCTATTTAGGCCCTGTATTGAATCAGGTGTAAATATCCATAGCTGTTAAAACAGTGTCTTTAAAATAAATCAAACATAACAAACGATATCGCCATGAGGAACGTAAAAAAGGGTTGTAAACATGTAATGCATTATAAAATATTTGTATTCGCTTAAATAGATTAATGCTCATTAGAGTTCATATAAAAGGAAAATTGGTAATACTGGAGTAATACGCAATTTTATTAGTGCAGCTGTCTAAAAGTAATTATTTGCTGTATAAGTCCCTAAAGAATACAGAGCTTTCCAAAATGATTGTCGAGATTTTGAACATTTCTTATGGATTAAGCATGTTTCATTGTAATTGCACGGATGGACAGAGAAACTGAAAATGTTGCTCGTTGCTCCAATGGTTACGGTTGTTGCCGCCAGGTGTCGGTGTTTGCAACATAGCGGCGGACAAAAAGGAGAGATGGCGTTGTATGCTCTCGAATATCATCAATTTAGATCCGTTACTATTGCCCACCACCACTTCCGCACTTTCCTCTGACAATGCGATTCGCAATTTGTTGAGACGAGGTGCTTGTGCAAAGGAAAAAGCACAGGCTCTGTGGAAATAATCGACAGTATCAGAGAAGCTTACCAAAGCAGCTCCATAATTAACCTCTATCGCCTTGGACTGTTTCAATTTTCCTGGACGCTTTTTGTATCATATTGTAGCGGATTTTGGAAGATGATGTTTTTAGTGACAAAATGATTTTATTGATGAATCAATCTTTAATTTAAGTGAAAAAATAAATAAACATAATGTTCGCATAACATGGACAGAAAATCTTAATTTTTACGTTGATCATGAACGGGACTCTACGAAAGTTAAAGTGCTCTGTGCTATTTCCAAAGCGAAGGTGTATGATCCGTTCTTTTTTGCCTTGCAAGGTGATTTATCCGGATATAATCCTGAATATCTGCTATTACAGTCAAACGAGAATAAATGATTTCATAATTCAATGGTTTTTCATTCCCTCGGAGGGTCAGGAAAGTTTTAAACCAGTACTTATTGCAGCATGAATTAGAAGCGGGACCCATCGTTATCACATGCTCCTTCTTGACCACCTGGGTCACCGGACCTGACCACTTGCGATTTCATTTACTGCGGTTTCGTGATGGGCTAAGTCTTTGTCCCTTCCTTATTTGCATATACTGGATATGAAGGTGCGTATTGGAATCACGTTTCAAAACATTGCCGGTGATATACTGAATCGTGTGTGAGACTATCGTGTCGATATCTGCAGAGTTACAAACAGGGCACACTTTGGGCATTTTTAATGCATGTAAAAACCCTTTGGGGTTGTATTATGCGGTATTCGTATTTTATATCAATTTCACTAGGTACAGAGATTTTTAATCCCTACAATATTTTTGGAACGTCCTGTAATTATAACGTCAAAATCTAAGGCCTGCCCGTTAATTTGCAGTATAACTCTCTCCTTTGACCTACACTGTCGAATGTTCTGGCTTAGGGATGACTTATTTAGTAAAGCGCGAGTCAAGTTTTGTTTGAACTACCGATCGGGGCACTATGTATGGGAAGAGTGAACCTTTGTCAAACGATGCACTAGCTTAACGGATTATTGGACGATTGTGTAAACCCCAGATTACTTCCCTCCCGCTCTCTCTGACTTATTCATACTCCCACTCTCCTCCTGTCACATTTGCTTTGCAAAATACACCTTCTACTTTTCTCTCATTATAGATATTTCCTAATATCAAAAACGTAGAAGGAAAAGTGAAAATGAAGTTGACAATTGAATTATTCATTGAAGTTTCGAAACTCTCTTTTCTTTTTACTTTATGTAACTGTTGAAGAATTTGGTTAAATGGTCACAATACTAAGTAACAGTCCGAAAAAATAAGTGACTACTCTCCAAGATAGAAACTATAATAAAACTTGTTCTTTATTTGCCACTACTTGTTTGCTCCCCTGTAGATACTGCCACGAGTGGTCGAGGTCGTTAAGGCGCGGAGTCGTGAGCAGGAGGTCTGGGTTCGAATACCGCCAGGGCCGTCCTCTCTGGCTGAGGTTTTTTCCAGGTTTTCCTCAGTCCTCATAAATGGAAAATGCCGGAGAGGTACCCTAAACTTAGGCCTAGAACGATTCCTTCCTTAAAAATAAAAATAAATCCTTTCCCAATATATCATTTCATGTATCATCAGTGTCTATCGCCTGTGGTGCCTCTGTAGTAAAAACGGGCGTTAAACACAAGTCATTCATTCCCCTTTAGATATATGAAGTAGAATATCCATGGTTATATAAATTTACTCCTGGAAGGAACTATACAAAGTAGATATTTGCGATATTTTTCAAAATAATTACTCAATGTGCACAGTTTAAAGTTGTTATATTTTATGTATAAATATGTAAGTTTCATTCTTATTTATGTGCATTATGTACCAAAGTCCGTAACATTTGGTTTATTATGAAAGTAATAAAATGACAGAAAACATTGGCATTCTAGGTAATATTGCTGAAGTAATTATAAATTAGTTAATTTTATGTATGTTCCGTAATGGAATACATTTAAGATATAATCCAAATAACTTACTTAAAAATATTACATGCATGAACGTGTTATGGTCTACCAACATAAAAGATTATCTGTTTTTACAAACTACTGGTTTTACTTCTCTCTGTACTCAAGCATAGACATTGTTCTTTATTAGAATGGGCGGCCTTGACGAGAGGTTTTCCTAGAATTGTTTTCCCCTCACATTGGTAATGCTATCAGATGGGCATCGGTGGTAAATTTTGCGAGACAAGTAAACCTGAAAGTAAGAATGAATAAAGCATGAAAAATTCCCTTGTGGGGTATATTATTAGTTCCGAGTATATGAATAAGAATCTAATCATAAAAGTTTGTTTTTACGAGAACGGGCTTAGGAGGTAGCTCTTGAAATTGGCATTTGGAAGGTCCTAGGTTCAAATCTTAAGAGTCCGGTCATCCTGACCGGTGTTGTTGTTGTTATTATTATTATTATTATTATTATTATTATTATTATTATTATTATTATTATTATTATTATAATATTATGGGTGGATATTTGCTTTCCAAATTTTTTCGCTCTCCCATTTCACATTTCATTAAAGTGGAAGTTATCGGGAGAGGCGGTGCGCTATGGAGATTTGTTTTAGCGTTTTGCGAGTTCTGCTTGGCCCCCTAGAGCCGGCCTGCCGTACAAAGTGGCCTATTCTTAACTTTTATGGGGACATTTGCATTTTCAAAGCTCAAAGAACTTAATATCTTGTTTTTTTAAAAGTTAATTTAACGTGCAATTGCATTATTAAATATTATATTCGCAATTTTACTATTTTTAAAGTCATGGAGTATATAAGTATTTTCTTAAGATATTATATATCAAAAAATAGGTATTTTAATGTTGTTATATTTATTCAATTTTATTAATGTTAAACTTAAAGAAAAGATTCATATTTATATCTGTATATAATTTATTCACGTTTTTGTTTAGTGTTTTACAATGTACCTCTATAGTGTAAAATCCTTCTAATATAATGGGACTATGTGCCAAATATTTTAACAAATAGAGACATATAGCAAAAGATCTACCTCTCAATCTCAAAAAGAATCTCATTCAAGTGGTTGTTATGCCTCACTTTGAATATTGAGATATGTTGTACACTAAACTGAACACAGGAAAGATCGACAGGTTACGTTTTCATATTACTTGTGTTTGTTTCGTTTTCTATGCTCTTAAATTTGATCATGTGACAATAATCAAATTACACAATGAGCTGTCATGTCTACCTCTAAAAGAATGTAAGACTTTCCATTCCCTTGCGCTCCTGTTCAAAATGCTGCGTACCTCCTCACCGAACACATTTCTACTCAACTTCATTCCGTGTCAGTTCCGAGAGTCTGGAACTCCCTTCCTTCTGAAGTCGGAGATTCTCGGACAATAAAGCAATTTAAACGTAAATTAAATTATCTTAAAGCGAGTTACCTTGGTAGTCTTTGACTTTTTCTTCCTCTCCTCGATCTTATCCCTCCAGAAAATTATTGAAGAGCAAGTGCAAGTCTTAAACTTTCTAATTGCATTAAAATGTGTTATATTTACTGTCTTTAATTTGTTCCTTTCTGTATTTTATATGCCTGTGTATATTGTACTGTATCTTTTTGCTGTTTTTTCTCCCTGGTAGAGTGGAAGAGAATGCTTTATGGTCTTAACTCTTGCCAGGGTAAATAAATAAATAAATATTCATGTTTTTCGATGAACAGTCAAAGAAAATTTTAAACCACATAAATGGCTAAATGTAATCTTCTGAAACTGACTAAATGTCGAAAATGAACTTTTGTTATATAAGGATAAAATACATCTCTTTTCAGTGTCTGTGTTAATGCTATTAATATTATTAAAGAAATGGAAATGTCAAATACTTGTTATCTTAAGAATAAAATACTTCTTATTAAAGCTATTAAACGGCATTATACAAGGATTTTGCCCTTATAAAGTGTGTAAGTTCTAAATCAAAAACACAATATATTTTTAAGAATTTGCCTCCAGCAGAATTGTTCAGTTTCTTACAGCGCAAAGTTATGGACTTTCTGATCACTTACTTGTTGTGAATATACCGTTGCCTTTCATGTGTTATAGAGTTCACTTTCAAGTAACCTAAGCTTACTTGAGCATTTATATGTCACTGATTTCCAATTAAATATTTAAAGGTTTACATTTCACTTCGTCTGCTAAACTATATCTTCTAAATCGCTCTCTTCAGAACGATTCTTCTTCTTTGCTCTATGAAGACCCCTCTGAATCAGCAATGTTCCTGTGATGATGCTGGTAAATGACTGGAACATGAAGAAGATTTCTAGTGTGTGTTGCGTTGTGTTAAGGGCCTTAAGCTGGAAACCAGCAGATCCAAAGATATGAGAATGCATGCAGAAAACGTTGGTGTGCACCATTTGCTTCTTCACACCAACAGTATTTCCTCATTAATGAAGACCTTCATTGAAAGCAATTCAAGTATGTTGATACCGTCCTTGGTATCCCATCAATTGTGAGAAATAAATTAAAATATGTATAACATTTTATTTTAACTAGCTGTAAGTGAAGGGTTCTGTAAGTGTGTTAAAATGTCACGAAAATCTAGAAAATTTTGCTCAGACAGCAGGGTAAAATCTTTCTTTTGTTCGGTGGAAGGGGGCTGCTTTTCCCCCGGGCAGGTATGTTGGCAAAGACGAGAGCTATAAACCCCTGTGCCACCGTTAAAGGACGTTGAACTCTAACGTAAGGTAGTAATTGAACATGAACGGTGGACGAATCTCAAAGTTGTCATATTCAGATAATCTGACTAGTCAATATTACAAGAGTTGCATGGTGTCACTCATAGCCTATAAGGATGTCTAAATCTACAGTGGCTGGAAAATAGAGCTTCCCTTTATCCCATGGACAAGCGAGTCTTATTGAGCATTTAAGGACATGAAATCACCCTTTTTTGGGAATTTAGAAATTAGTCTTGGGAACTCGCACTGGAACATCAATGTTCTAGCATCACTTCTGCAAGACGCTTCTTCTTAGCAGTCACAAAACTACTATTTGTCAAACATTTTACTCCGCGTGTCTGCCAAATGTTTCATTACTGCGATCCGATGAGAAACGCCCTGGTACGCACTTGTTGGTTGAATAAACGACACGCTCATGACCTAAGATGTTAACTGGCAGATAACAAGGTGTTCTTTCTCGTCAACACATCCTTTAATTCCCCTCACTCAACCCGGTACTATGAGCTCCCAAAAACCAGCAACATCCCTGTAGGTCGACAAGAAGAGTTATTGAGTGGTGAGCTGTATTTGCATATATTCAAACATCCATCACCATTCTTCCCGCCACCTTTAACTTCTTCAAACCTTGGCCTACCAACATGGTCAAAGCAATTAAGTCAACACCCACACGAGCCACTTCCAATAACTCCTTCAATGTCATGGTGCGAATGGTACTTGAAAACATAAGAAATAAGAAAGATATAACTTCCTCATCCACACACATAGAGACACGTGTTATTATACAGATATCTGTGTAATGATTAATACCAACAATGTTAGATCGAAAGTAAGGTGATCATTGTTATTTCATTCTATTGAATTAAATTTAAAACTTGAATGATGCAATTTCTCTCCAATAAAAATGAATTACAATTTAATAATAAAACATAAGGTTTTGACAAAAATTTGCATAACTTAGCTGAAGAATCAGCAGCCAAGGTAGCACAGAGATATTTACAATATCTTACACTAAGAACTTAATATAACAACAAGAAAGAACAACTGAGGACTGCGTTTATTTTGCTCCGATCATCAGAATTGTTGTAACTCTCTACTTCCGCTGATTCTGTTAAATGACACTTAGAACTTCTAAGCCAGTATTTTGCAATTTCAACTTGATGAATTTTAGGATAAATGTTATAAAACACTGTGCAGCGCCTGGAACTTATTAGCCCAAATCCTGCTTTCACATGCTGGAATCTGACCATTCTGTGTTCCTCTCTCCCGGAAGATTCTTTCTCATGGACATAAATACAAAAATCCTGTCCTCGTGAAAACCTTTTCCATTCCATGTTACTTCTTTGTATCTTATACTCACTTCTAAGGCTCATTTCTATCACAAGGACAAGTACTTTAGAAAATAACAAACACTTAAGAATATTATTTTGGAAATGAACATCGTAAACTATGATCATTAATTACAGCTTTATGTTTTGTCTATTGGACAAGCTCTTCCTATGACAGCCTTCTTATTTTAGACGTTTTCTTCACTAGATAAAAAAGCGTCTCTTAATGTTTTATACAATGACTTCCTTTAAGCAACGATCTGTCCATGGGCAGATGAATATGTAAATCTGTGAAAGATTATTAAACTGGATTAATGCATTATTCCGGTACAATCATACCTGTAGAATTAAGTAAAATGCCACATATTTTAATGCGTAACTATAATATGTGTTCCATCTCAGGCATAATGAAGAAATTATGCAGGTTAATGAGCAGTGGAAAAACTAAAACGTAGAGCTCGAGTATTACATTTGACAAGTGGTCACAAGTGCGCACTTGTGTTCTGGACCTATCAAAGTAGTGCAAAATGAGTTGAGTTGAGGAGACTGGACTGTGAGAAGTGCCTTGACACCTCCGCTAACAGGAAGAGCTGTTAGTATATCAGCGCATACACCACAGAGACTACTTGGCCACGCATATGATGATCTACTAGAAATTATAGCATCTAAACGCAATTGGATCAATCCATTGATCTAGCCTGCTATATATTTGTGCAGATTCAAACCAAGTCCTAAGATCCAAAGCTAGACATTTGAATGACTGAGCAAAATTGGTTATGCAAATAAATTTCATGCAAGTAGATATTACGTGTTTGCTCCATGAAAGAGCCAAGAAAAACAGTTATATATTGTTGATGTGTATCAGAACACAATCATAGACGTCAATATGAAAGCCATTTGGTATGCTAAGAATAGGTTTAATAAATAACCTGGATGATATACAAATTTGTTTAAGAAAATGCTTTTACTTAATACGAATAGTGGCAAGCTACCATCATCTACAAACACGATCACTAGCATCAATATTTTGATAACCAAAACATAAGAACAAAAAATGAACAATGACCTCAATGTGACTTCAATAAATGTTTACTGTAGCCTTTTTTTTTTTTAAAAAAAAAGCTATAGTTTTTAATTCAATAGCTTAGCAGTCTTTATATTACTAACTCTGTAATATGAAACAAAATATTCTTTGTAACTGTGACAAACTTCATTTTAATGTTTACACTTAACTGCTCAGTTTGTGTTACCATCGTTGTATATTAGATTATATTTTGTTATATTAATCATCTAATAATCACATTAGTAGCAGAGTGTTGGTTGTAATCAGTTTTACACGATTCCAAACATGGGCAAAGTGTTGCGTAAACCGCTCAATATACCCTGGGAATATGGGAATAGGAAACACTCAAACTTTGGTTCTAAAATGTTCGTACTTGCGATATGAGCTGTAAAGAGACGCTTTTGAAGCAAAAATTCGTCAAACCACAAAGAGTAATGTATTCAGAAATTGGTCCCACATGAGGATCAAAAACTTCAGAATATGACGTTCGTGCTCAACCTTATTTCACAAAGAGCGCATGATTCGTTTGTATCGTAACCAACGATGAAAAGAGGATTCTTTACGACAGCCTCAAAATGAGGAGCGCAGTAGCTTATCACTATCTCCTCTCAAAACCAAAGCGCCATAAGATAATACGAAAAACGGGCAGCATTAGTAAACAGAAAAGATCACTCCAGATGAGGACTAAATTGGATTATGAAATTTACCTCAAACTGCGATTTCATATGGAGTAAAATTTTGCCTCAGCCAGAAATTCATCAGACTTTAAACTGCTTTTCAAATGGAACTAAGTTTTTTATCAAGTCTCGCGAACAGGTACAGAATAGACAGTTTGCCCAAGCGGTGGATGAGAAATATGCCAAGTATTTCAAAGGCCCCGTTCATGGCATGGCTACCTTTCTACATCTAAACAATTTTAGGTTTTTACCACTGAGGCACCACAGGCGGTGACGCTGATGATACATGAAATTAAATGATATATCTGGAAAGGACCCGAGCGAGCTTTTTTTTTTTTTTTTGATTGGTTTATTTATTTAACATCTCAGGTCATCAACGTCCCATTCAACTCAGGGCGTGAAACGGCCGACAAATTTTGCTCAGAGGCCTCTTTTTCAGACTTGAGGTGGTTTATCGTGCCGTAAATCTACGACACGGGACCCACGGCTTTACTTCCCTTCCGAAGGAAGCCATACTTAGAATTTTTACGCCCGAAAAAAATCCATCGGTCCTGACCGGGTTCGAACCCGCGATCTTAGGTTTAGGAGCCAAGTATGGTAATCACTACACCACCAGGGCCGACTAGAGTGAGCTGAAGGCGAACATACAGTCAATATTATTTTACAGTGGGAACATTACAACCCTTTTCAAATAGTAAAAATATTTGTCAAATTTCCAAAAGCTCGGCATTATAAGTGTGCCTGGCACAGAAAAAGACAATACAATTTGAACAGCTGATCAACTGTTTAAGAACGAAGTAATGTAAATGCAATTATTTTAAAGCAGGACCAATTTTGCCTCTTTATTATCAACTATCAAGGCTCTTCAAGAAAATTATGAAAATTCTCTAGGGTTGGTTACGAATATAGAGATAATTTGGACAGCATGATTGGTGGCAATGGCGAAAATAAGTTGCACTAATCACAAAACCGGACTACTAAACTTTGTACATAATCACAAAAGAAAAAAAAAAAAGAAATTTAAGACATCTTTGATATGACACATGATGACACCCAGCGATCTCTCATTCTTCCATCTGCTCCAAAGAGGATAGCAATGAATTAGAAAGGAGATTCTCGATATGCAAGTCCTTGTCGACATTCTGTATATGAATATGCTCCTCTACACATGCGCAATTTCCAGACTTGTAACTAATATTAAAAATCTATTTCTTAAGACGCCATATCGTATTTCTGAATATAAACAACAATGTTCTAGAGTACCGCTTCCCCTCTCCACCTAAAGTTGCAAAAATCAAATATATAAGTAGCAGGAATAGTGCAATTTTACTTTTGTAGTAATTTCTTATCAACCTATTGTACTACTTCAGACATAACCCCTACTACTATTAAACTTTCCTATCCCCATACTGATTACTGGATGCTCTGCAACAGGTATATTCTGCAGCTCTGTTTGCAATGACATACACTCTTTGACAAAACAAAATGAGTTATTCAGATATTACCTGTCGATCGCAAAACTTCGGGGAGATGCTCATAAACATTGTATTCACAACGCGCATGCAGTGACTGGCACACTGCAGTGCGGCACTTTTCCTATGAATGTATGGTCACAATCGTAAACATCTGGAAAGAGAACATTAGGGTAGAGTAGCGGTGGGTGAGCGCAAGCCCCTGGTTTTAAATCTCACACAACATTTTTGTTTTATTTTTTATTATAGAATTTATAGGTATGTATGTAGAAAATCACGTTGTCTTAATATCATATTATATTCTTTTAACTTAATATTTGAGTTTTATGGCATTACCTATGCACATACAAAAACTTAATTACAAACTAACGTATTCTATACAAATAACTAAATAAATACAGAAACAATTGTTTTCTAAAGTGAAAACACATGAAAATAAATACAAATTAATATCGGGAGTATGGACTCTCAGTATATATAACTGCCCTCAATCTTCGAGGCATATGATGTCAGATTTTTATAGTAGTGTGGACGGGTAGCTACAACATCCCAGGCTTCTTGAATTTGTACCCATAAGCCAGCTTTTGTCCTTCGTGCATGTACAGGGGAATGCGCGTGCTGCATATAGATAAAATAAATGCTGAAATAAATATTATAATATTCATTATAATATATAATATGTTAACGTTAAAGCTTGCTGTGTATGGGAAACAATATCACTAAACTAATTTGTTATAATATGTTACAAATGGTTATTAAAAAAGAAAAAAGTGATTTTAATTGGAAGTGAACATGTGCTGTTAATCACGGCATCACTGCACACTCTGCCAAAGAGCTAACAGCACACCATACTAGACAGCGTCTTTAATGCGTGACATATAACACAACTGCTACAGTGATTACACAGCTTTGCTGGATACCTTGTAAACAGATCACTGTAACGAGTAGGACTTAGAAGAACTTCAGAAATACTTTTTCCGAAGTTTAATTGTAACATTTGAGTTCCAGGTTAAGACTGTATTATTGGTTAAAGTCTTGAAATGCAGTTCTTATTAGCGTATGCGCATTTTTTCTAAAGTATTTTAATACTACAGTGATCACACAGCCCACTCTGTGTATATGCCCTCTTCAAGAGATACAGAAAAATTCACCTGTATTTTTTCACCCACGAACGATGTATATGGACGTTTGTTAACGTATTTCATACTTACACTTCAGCAGCCAAAACGGTATTAAGTTACCAACGAGGAGATTACTCTCACATACATAAATACTGAGCTCATACGCTATACTACAACTTTTATTTCATGTCTAATTAAAACCAAATATATACATAGAGCTAATTAGGGCATGAAACATCAATATCTTCCTACTAAATAATCTCCACTGTCGTTATTAACCTTTAAAAAATGTAAATTCAGTTTGAATAATGTTTAATTTCCCTCACTTGACTTTATGACAATGTTAGTGTTATGTCATCACTAACAGAAAATAAGTGCAAAGAACGCTCTTCTATATCAGGTTTAAAACAAACGAAAGTAGAAACAAGTGTCCTCTAAGAAGATTATCGTATGAAAAATAAAAGTGAGGGGCTGTAAGGAAAGTATTATAGGGAAGGAGGATAAAATGATATTTTTTTACCATTTTAATATATAGAATGATCTGCTTGCTTTATATGATTTTCATTAATGTTCCTTAGTTATGAGTATTTTTTATAAAATTTATTTTTAACAGCAGCAGCAGTAATGGACGATTTATTGTACGTTTTAGGATACGTTCAAATAAATACAACATGGACCTTACGGCCGTACATGATAATGTCGTCCTTATAGCAATCAAAAGGCACATACACATACATCCACATATATATGCGTATCCATACATATGCACATGCATACACACATACATACAAATCTACATGCATGCAAATATACACATACATCGATATATTACGCTTTCTATTAATAATTTTACATACAAATACATAAACATGAATGGAACCCTTACTCTTGAGTCCCCCTTCCATTTATTCACTTCCCCTCTCCAAATCTCCCCTCTTCATTATGGGCATTAACCTTCTTTGTTGGGGCTTCTCTAGAAATATTCCCAAATTGTGTATCTCGCATGCACCAACACTTCTCGACATACGTTCAAATTTCTATTGGAATTCAGAAATTGCGGCGATAAATGCTCATTTCTTAAAATCACCGTTTCCCTGCATTCTGCGAAAATATGCCTCCAGGTATCGCTTTCTCCGCACATGGGACAAATTCTTTCCCCGAAAGCATTAACTGTTTTGCTTCCTTTCCAATCCCCTAATATGCGCCATGCGAGACCACTTCTTTCTTCCCGGGTACAGATATCTAAATAATGCCCCCTCCCCTACACCGAATGTATTTGAGCCTGCAGTTTAAGCGATACCTTTTCTGCGCATTGAGACACAGTATTTTGTCTATCTATATCTCGCAAACATCTGTTAACTATTTTCCAACTATTTCATGTAACGTCCTCTCCCTTTAACCAAATATATCCCAATTCAATTTTGTCTAAGCCTTTCCTTATTTTTGATGCCCATCCCGTATCCCATCCTTCCCTTACTTGTTCCCTTGGACAGACTTCTCAAAGAAGAACTTGATGCCCCCGTATTATCCTTAACCAGTATTTAATCGTTCTTATTTTTAAACTCACACTTTCGTTATAAATACCAAACTCTTTAAGAACCCCACAATTTGCTCTATCCCTCCCTACTTGTAGCAACCATTTTAGAATCTGTGTTTGTACCTGATTAAGTTCCTCGGTGTTTTCCCATCCGCAAATTTCGGCCCAGTTGACCTCACAACCATCCTGTACACCAACTCCATTGTTCCCAGTGGAGTTTCCGGTATTTTTACTAAGAACTTTAATGTCCTATATTTTTAATTAAGTTCTTGCGTTTTGTGTTACCTATGAAATTTAATTATGTAACTGCAGATGCCATTTTTTGGCATTTCGCGAGCCCTTGTTCAGTTAAAATTCTATATGTGAGTAACTATTTGCTCTAGAAGGCGGCAGTTTATCTTGAATGATAGGAAAATGTATATTATAAGTTGGCAGAATTTGTTTATATAGCATCATTCTTTTTTGCTTTACAGTGCTGGAGGATTTTAGTGTTTGTCTCGAAAAGTTAAATTTTCTGTAAAAATATTTTTGTCTGCTATTATTAAAACATTACATTTTTTCATGAGTGTCCCATTTTTTAGGATCTGTACAGGCTGTCACTTTGAAACTTTCACTACTTATTCACGATATTGTTGTCATGGTGTGCATCTGTTATGGTTAAGCTAGGACAAAATGTGACAACGTAAAAAAATAAAATGTTGGGGGGAATAGAAAAAGCAAACAATTTAAAATAGTTTATACTTTATTTCTTTGTCATGATATAGTAGTGAAAATACATCAACAAAATTAAATTATGTGCCTCTGTTTGCTGTAAAAGTTCCATTTTATTAACTTTAATAGTTCTTTAGAAAATGCGAACTGAAGTTCATAAATTTAACATTACAAGAATTTTCATACTCGCCTTAAATAGATCTATGCTTGTATTTTGTTAGTATGATCTCTAAATAAAGGTTGCATAATGCTAAAACATAATTATCTATTGCTGGTAGTATGTACAAAAGGTAAATGATTTACTTGTTGTTTGAACTTGCCTTTTCAGTTGAAGATTGCATTTTTTATATTTAAATGTGCAGAATGTAGGAAACATTGATAGTTTCAAATGAAATAGCATAGTAAGTAATAGCATATGTTTTGTTGGATATTTAGAGCATGTACCCAGTAGGAACTTTTGCTTTGGTTGAGTAATATATGGCGAAATTTTGTCTTAAGGGAGACGCAAGACGAATTGCGGGGTGCTTTGTGGCATGGGAAAAGCGTAAAAGAAATGTGTGAAAGCAAAATTCTGTTTCTGCAAATCTCTAGTAGAAGCGTAGAAACTCAACAAATGGTCCCCGGTAAGTGCGCTGAACGTGTTTAGCCTGAAGATGTCTTGTCTGATGTATATAAGAATTCCGTAAAGAAAATTATGCATGAGCATTTGCCATTACTTCTTGTAGAAAAGAAGTAACATATAAACCTTCAGGTTTTTCCTTATTCTAATCTTCATCTCTATGGTACCAAAGTAAAACAAGTTCTTGAGAGATGAGCTACTGTACTCAGAGGGAATTAGGTACTACTGAAACAGGTGGCTATGCTGAATATTATCGGGTGCCGCTAATGTAAAATCATCTTTATTATTGAAGTTAAATGTCGGTTGGGTAATGTTAATAAAGGTCGACTCGTAACGTAGCTCTTGCATTGTCCTTAGAGAAGAACTTTTCAATTACTTGAGTAACCTTCCTGATCTCAGACACTCAGCCAGTAATAATTTGATTCTACCATGAATTTCAGTGATGTAATCACTTTTCCTACTTATTCGAACAATGTTTCCCGTTTTTTTTTTGTCTTTACTGTTTATACATTTATCTTTTTACATAATGCACTTGATTGCTGTTAATTTTATACAGGGCTTCCAGAATATGTCCTTACCGCTAGCACGGAGTTTTGCGTCTCGGTAACTGGACATATCACAGTCAGCCGCGCCTGAACTTTACTTCTGAAATATGAGCATACATTTTTATCTTATAGTAATCGCTGGAAATGCGTCCTTCCTCAGCTAAACAGTCATTGTACCGAGTAGATTGATAAGATTTAGTTGGGCAAGACTTCTGATTTAGTTTCGTGTGTTTTTCTTGAGTTCTTTTGAATGTGTGAAAATATGTTTTGTACAATTTGTTCTTAAGGCTTCCTCACAAATACAAATCACAAACTTTTGGATCTTGGGAGCGAAAGGGCAATACACCAGCAGTAATCCCTCCTATCATCAAACACTTCCCTGATTTCACCAACTTTTCTGTTGTATGAGCAATTGTGTAATCTTGTTGAAACCTACTTTGATTTTTCTTTTTCCGCCAGCTGATTAATCAACGTACTCAGAATATCATTTCGGTACCGCGCTCCATTTACTGAAGCCTCGCAAAAAAAAAAAAAATGGACTGATTGTGTATGCATCTTGCGGTAAATACACTTTAAACTCCAATTTTCTTATCATAAAGAGCGGTTTCGTGAATATAATTTCGATTTTTAGAACATTAATAGCAACTGTTGGAGTGTTCATGCGACCATTTTGGCGGAAGAACTGCTCCTGAAAATAACACAAGCTGTGGCTTGAGTAACGCTTCAGTCACTGATGAAAGAAACCACTTATAATAATGCACACGTGTTACGGGATCACCTTATCGTAGACAATGGGCACGTATATACTTTTAAGTCTTAAGCATTAACAGTTTTGTTGCTATATGGTAGAAGACACTGAAACCAGATTTTTTTCTAATTTCGGTGGTGATTTTGTTGAAGAAATTTCAATATTTCAGTCAATTTACACTAATTTGTCTCCTGCGCATGTGTGTGCCTTGTTTTGTACTGAAACAGTATATCAAAATTTATTTACAAGTTCATGAATTGCAGTTCTAGAAGAAGGCAGTGCCCAGGGAACTTCCGAATAAATTTGTCACAAGAAAGAAAGTAGACTAACTCGGAGGGAGCCTGCCTAAGCCGAGATGCAAAATCCCACGCGAGCGGTGAGCACATATTTTGGAAGTCCGGTAAACAACTTTGAAATAATTCATCTTAGGTTCTATTGAAATTTACAACAAAGACTAATGTGATGAACACGAATGATCGAGCTGGAGACTTTTTTTGTGAATACATATTATGTTAAAAAGTGATAGAACAGCAACAGTGAAAGCAGTTATAGACTCTTGCATAAGTATCGCTAGGCATAGTGTTTTAAGTTTATCTACCCTGGGAACCGCGAATAATCACATATCGATTGTCTTAAGGTAAGCTGATCATATTAAATTTATGTGTCAGCAGTTACAGGTAACGAACGCTAACTTGTCTTTTTTATTGTTTAACAGAATCCTCAATTTTGCCCTATCTCTTGATTCGAATAAACAAAACCGCATCGCAGTTATGTAACACGCCTTTTTTGTTTTATCTGTGAACTCAATGGTGATATTTGTTTTTTCTGTAAAACGCCGCAGTTTCTCACTAGAGGTCTCCTTTTAGTCACTCTATTTGGATCGGACCCAAATGAACAAATCGGCACCAAAATTCAGTTATAGGTCATTTTCTTAGCTCTAAATTCAACGTAATGTTTATTTTTCTGCAAAATGCCGCAGTTGACCAGCAATGGTCTATGAAAACAAGTGGCATGTAATACAAAGCACCTGCACAGTCTGGAGTTGGCATAGCGAATGAAGAGTGGGAACCCTAATAAGCAACTCCGGCGTTTGCAGAAAAACGAATACTACCATTGAATTTAGAAGTTAGAAGAAGTTAGTGAATGGATTGAATTTTTGTGCAATTATTGTTGGAGACTAAGGGTATTCTCAGTCAATTATCTTCTTAGTCTTCAAGTGTTGCAACATGACTATAAAAGTTGATATTACAGTATTACATTTTGCGATACTGTATTTAAAGATTTGCCTGTAGTATCAATTAAACATTTAAATCTTGAATTACATTTTAATAAGAAGAAAAATATGCAGTGTTATAAACCTCTCGTGCAGTATGCGATTTGTTAATAACATCTGATTTAATACAGAAACTTATCAGAAAGCGAAATAGAATAAATTAATATAATGTTATGTAATGAGATTTTTAAAATGAGAAGAATTACACACAGTAGCATAAGCTCAAATACTTATAACCTCATTTTCCTAATAGACATAAATACACTTTTTTTCTAATCTCTGCACAACGTTCTGGAAAACATCCCTGGGCACATTCCACATTTCTGGAGATTAAATTAGTGATGTAATTTGGGACGTAAACGGAGCAATTCTATCAGAAAATCCCATCTTTCGGACGCAAATGGTATCGACCCACCTTAAGTGACTGTGCTGTGTATGGTTACTTATCTTATGAGAGCTTTTTGTGTGTCTCCCTTTCTCTGTCTAGAGTTTTCCCATCAGCGGCAGCTGCTGCTGGCTCCATACCGAAAAGCGTGTACGTTACACCCCTTAATGGTACATAACAAGCTACAAGCGCAATTTCGCGAAGCTGGAATACGACCTATAAAGTAAAAAAAGGGGGGGGGGAGGGGAAAGGCTACAAGCCAGGCTAAGCGTAATGGGATTCCAGTTAAATAGTTTCTAGATCAAATGGGTTTTAGCCGGGTGATTGCAAGTGCTTTCATTTGAGCGTGATATCACGGCTCAAGTCGCCTGTAGAGAAAAAGTTATGCACTCTCGAGCGTATCTGAAGATGTAACGTCATTCTAATAAGCATTAGACCGTACCGTTTCCGCTCGCATTAGTAATACATATAAACTTTGTGTGTGGCACGAAATGCAACATAATTTGTTTCTATTCCAGTGTGTCAACTACTAGTATAGTGAAAAACATTTATCACAATTATTTAATCTATATGAAAGTACAACAATTAAGATGAACAATGGCGTTAGAATTGTAAACAAAACAGAAGAAATAAGCCAAGGCTTCAAACAGGGATGTCCTTTATTGCCAGCATTATTTAATATATATAAAACAACAACTAGAAAAGCAGGAAAGGATAAAACACTTAGAAAAAGTTACAGATTTGTAATCACCACATAAAGCGCATATATACCTGGTTTAAATCTTACATATTATTTTTTCCCTCCCTCCCTCTCACTCACTCACTCTTGTTGCTTGTTTTGTGTTTCCATCCATAACGTCACCTACGATATTCAATATTTATTTTTAGCACCTTCCCTTATCTTCTTGCCATAGAAGAAGTCAAGCGGTTCGAAATATAGCGATTAAAATATGTGACTTTTTCTAAGTGTTTTATCATTTTCTGTTTTTCTAGTGATTTCATTTTAGCTACATTGTTAGGCGTTACGTTATTTTTTATTTTATATATACGAATCACTTAAAGCGTGGAAACTTTGTTCTATTGGAGGTACAAAAATTAATAGATATAAGTTGAAAATAATTTTAGTTCCTGACGATCACGCTATTTTTGAAGAAACGGTAAATGGTTTACAGAGAAGTTTTAATAACCTGAAACATATCAACTAAGACAAAATCAATGACTTTTAAAGGGAACATGTTATTAATGAAGAAATAATGAAACATGTCTCTAATTTTAATTATCTACATTTTAATGTATCTTACAGTAAAAATGAAGATCTGAATGAAAAACTAAATAAATTGAGACAAATGAATGGAACAATAAGGAGAAACAAGACGTCAAAAGCAACTCAAATGAAAGTTTACAAAGTAGTGACGGTATCAATAGCAATATATGGAAGTGAAAACGGGACTATGAATTTTAGATAGCAAAAGAATAGAAACTGCAGAGATGAGAAGTTTAGGAACAGTAACTGGGTTTATTCTCTTAGACAAATAAAAAAATGAAGAAATTCGAAAACAGTTGAATATACATAATTTAAATGAAAAATTTAATGAAAATAATAACTGACATCAGCATACATTAAGAATGAAAGGGAAACGAATGCCAAAATGTTTACTAAATTATAAACTTAAAGGATATCGCTAAGTAGAAAGGCCAAGAAAAAGATGGAGTGATGTGTTTAATTGAGGACGGAGCAGGTCGACGGGCCTACACCTTGTGAAAGATAAAGAATAATTCTTTTTGCTCTGTCTATCAACTTCATATTTTGGGAATAACACACTATGCGTGTGCATGCGCGCACGCTCGGTCTTGCTAAGCAGTCAAAACAACAGCGTAAAACTTTGGAAACCTAAGAATTTGAATCTATAGGTTTTAAAGAAACATGATGGCAAAACTGTTAGCCGAAAAATGATTCCAAGTACTTTAAAAAGAAAAATAATATTAAATAACACATTTTGCTACAATTGCTAAATTTAAACATATATTCATTTTTGTGTTATTTTTACATAAATTATTTGAAGTTTAACATGTAATATTAACCAAAAATAGTAGCAACATTTCTATATTTTTTTCTTTATTGTCTATTAAATTGTACAATCTCTATGGCATAAACTCAGCAACCTCCTTGACACCATCGATTATTCTGTAAATATTTCTGGAGGTGTTTAATTAGCTTTTATTAGAAATTATTACTTTTTGCAATCATTTCCTATTATCTGATTAACTGAATTCAATAATTAACAACTTTAAGTTTCATACTATTTAAGAAGACGTAAATCTCTGCAATAATCAACATTAGTATTTATTTGTTGATATTTAGTACAAAAGCAAATCTTTAAGCCATCTAAACCTATTAATTCCAGTATGCCAACAGTTCACATTAATATTTATATTCTTCTATAAATATGATTTTCCGATTTTTGCTAAAAACCTTTCTATAATTTAACAGATAAATGTCTCTTTTGCAAATAAAATTATAAACTTTGAAGAAAATGCCGGTTTATTGTAATATTTAGGCCTTCAGTTCAAGTGAACAGCAAGCATTTATTTATTAAAAATGTATGTGTCGACTAGTATTTTAGTGTTTATGTTAAATACTTTATATGTTATATGCTAAAGAAAAACAACTGATTAATTTGACTTTTTAGACATTAAATCTCTAAAGGGCTATATCTAAAAATAATAATTAATAATAACAGTAATAATAATAAAGATAATGTCTTCGTTTGATATACCTACTCTTTTGTCTCAAAGAGTGTTTCTGTTTGTGCTGTATGCAGTTTTCGTCAGTCATTCCAACATTTTTATTGACTATTTTTAACTTCTTTTTCGTTTGGGCTTGTGCATATACCACCCATTCAGCTATCTGCCACCTTTAGACAATGCTTTATGGCCGTTGTATGCGTGGCTAACAATTGTTGAATAGAATATAGTATGTGTGTTTGTGTGGCTGAAAAACAAGAAAGCATGTATTATAAACTTGAAGCATGGCTATTAGCATGCTATTTTTCATCAGACGAAACTATACATCTTAGAAGAAGAATGCCTAGCTATCCGAAGCATATTATGTGCCCACTCTCGTTGTTTCTGATTCATTAATATATTAACATTTTGTTTTTTAATTTTTTCATTATTATTGAACAGGAACAGTTTTTGTTATCAACCTATGTTCTTTGACTCGTTGTTTAGTAGCTGTGCTTTCCTATTTATTTATGTTTATGTGCACTGGTTCAACCATTAAAACATATAAATCTGCCTTTTCTTCGCCGTGTACTTCTGTGTGTAATTGATGAATGTGATGTTGAACACCAACACCTGTTCAGAATGAACGTTTATGATTTTCCTGAGTTAATCAATATTATAATGTGTTGTGGTAAGGCCAGAAAAAACGGTCCCTCGATTTAATGCCCCTTACGATAAGGAAAGGAGTCTTGGAGGTTAATAATATTTTTCGCTTTGGAAGATGACACCATTTAGTGTTCATGCACTATTGTACATAAACTATTGTAATTTTGCACTTAACTAATAAAGCTCGTTCACTTAATACTCTTCTAAAACTAACTACCGCTTTCAAATAATTGAACGGAACTGATAAAGCCCTTCCACTGATATTGACCCGCTGAATTCTCTTGCAAAACTGACTGCGGGCCACAAAATTGCAAAACTAAATAAACATGGCCTACGTGATTTTTTTCGTGTAGAATCAACTCAAGCGGTTGGCTTCTTCTCTTGAAGAGGTTATCGGCCGTCTTTTCATCCCTGCAGTCACCAAAAGGTTTATGGTGCCTACCTTACTTAAGAAATATTCTAATAGAATACCAATAAACATCTTGCTCAAGGATTCTTTACAAATATTGTTACAACAGGCTACAGAAATTTCCAGGTCAGATTTTATGGCTGGGATAGCTTTGTGCACACTTGCGAGAAAATAATATTTTATACATAATAACTTTATTATAACGAAGTTACATAAAGTTACATAAAATTACTTGCTATAATTACTCTAATTAAATATGACAGCTGATAAATACTGTCTCAGTCGCTTTGTTTTTCAATAAAGAAAAAAAAAAAGACATGATTTTGGTAGACGTAATTGGTGCGATTTATTAAAATACTGTTTGTAATTATTCGTTGGTTGGTTGACCAAATTTATAACTAAACATCAAGAATAGCAAAATGATTAAAAGACCCGTCACAATAGGTGAATAATTAACAAGGCCCTAAAGAAAGTGGCGTCTAAGATAGTGACGAAAGTTACTTTACAAGAATGCAAAATAAAATAAGACCGGTATTAGAAAAATTACAAACCAATTCGTATTAACTGCTTGCAATACATATCCACGGGCGGTAGAATACAGCGGTTAAAGTCAGTAAAATGGTGAAAATCTGGATATTTAAGCATAAGAAATTAATTAATGTCCTTTCCCCTTAGAATTATTTGTTTCTTAGTTTCATTTGTTTATTGAATTTAAGAAAATATAAATTACGTAGATCTTCAAACAGGAAGAAATTTAGAGCCGAAAAGTTTGAAAGTACAGTGAACTCTTCAGGAAAAGCCTGGGCCACGTGTCCATGTGCCGTCTGGTCCCTCGAAGGACCCACCTCTCAGCCTCTCGACTCAACACCAGAAGGTCTTGACGTAACTGCAAGAAGAATGCTTGTGCAGACGTCAATACGAAGTATGTGTCCTGAAGTAATTGGCCGCTTAGAAAGGGCAGCAGGCCAGAGGTAGTTGACGCCTGAAACAAGCTGATGTACCGACACGGCACACGGGTCGTCTAACAAAATTCATGCTTCTTCTCCGAATTTGTCGCAGATGTCCTGACTTCCTGTTTATAGACATTACCGATTCCCTTCATTTCTATCTGTATTAAACATTTTTGACATAAATATTCTTTGACATATTGGTTTATATATCTCAGTTTTTTTTTATAATCTCTGATATGATCAGTTGATTTATTTCATATTTGTTTAGTAAATGTTCTTTCCTACAACTTAAATGTGAGTTTTTCTTTGATTTTATAAGGTGCCTATTGTATTGAAGGTATCTCAAAACTCTTTGGAATGTTATGTGCGACATTTATTTACATTTCTTTACCAGAAAATACTTTTAACTTTAATATTAATTTAATGATACAAATATGTGAACATCATTAGGTTTGAGTTTTTCTTTGAATTTAAACAAATATCTTGTAAATTTTATGTCAGAATTTATGCTACATTCATAACTTGAGCGTGTCAAATTAAGAAAGAGGGCGTATCTAGCATTGAAAAATAGTTTAAAGGTTACTTCCATGTTTCTGTCGTATTGAAAAGTAGAAATAAAAATTAGTAAAATGTGCTTTTAGCAGATATTTGAAGATACGCTTATTGTTTACTTTGCTTATGAGAAAGGATTATTCGTTACAGTCCGTGTGCCATTAAATGCAGAATATTTCATCAGCGTTCCATTGTTGGTTTCCATCAAGTAGTTTACTGTCTGTCGTAATAAGGGTGTAGCATATTAGGTCCCGCGAATCTCACGAAACGGGACGCAGTAAGTAGTTTTAACTTCATATGTCATAAACTTTGCCACTATAAGCCGCTTCTATGGAAATCCAATATATGCCCCAGAAGACGAGCAGAGAAAGATTCCCTAGCATACGTTGCCTAATCTCGCTTGGAAAGTGGAGCTTAGAGCCACCTTGACCAACACTCTTACTGCGCAAACTTTAGGAGTCATTGAAACGCTCTCTTTTATTATCTTGAATAACTAACAGAGTCGCTCAACTGAAAACCGGAGAAGTATTATTTACAATAAAACTGTACGCTATATTTGATTTTAATCGAAGAGAGACATAAGAAAAATTCTAGTGTACTCATAATGTTCACGTATTGCAATTTGAAAGAATGACATAAATAGAAGGCATAACTAATACCTACCACACGTCAATATGAATATTCTTAAGAGAGAAATATTTATAGGAGTTTTTCATACTGTGAAAGTGTTATATTGCATGCAGATGTATACAGGGTGTTAATGTACTGCACCAAAATTTCATAAATTATAGAAGGATTTTTAACAAACAATTTTAGTTAGAAAACTTATGGTATGGAAGAAAATCAAAAGAGTTATATAATGAAAAAAATAAAATTAAATGATTATAAGTCAGTGTTAAAGCGAAATGAGGTAAATCTTTGCTAAGGAATGTCTTTAAATCTACTTTCCCTATTTTCAACAGCTTTTCATAAACATTTTCAACTGTGTGCTATAAAAATCTGTAAAATCTGAAACTAATTATACGACAGTACCAAACTAAACTATTAATTAATGTATCATCTCTTGTAACTTATCCTAGAGGGAGTTATCCATCTGATTATACGGCCTATTAGGCAATGATATCGAAGATCGTTGGAATAGGTTTAGCAAAACTGATTATTTATCTAACTTCCTAATGAAGTGTGGCTATACATAGGATAAAAAATAGCTAATTTTTTTTAATCTGCGAGTCGAATTAAGTAACAATAATTCAGTATTTATGCCAGTATTACATCTACTGTGCCAAAAAGATAAAACCGCCACAGTCGTTACGAGTCCGTACTCGTAAGCGGGAGGTCTGGGGTTCGATTCCCGCCAGGACCGTTGTCCCTGCTAAATGTCACTTTTATAGCAAGCTCAAAGTGTTTTTATTGTTGGGCATTTCTTCGAAAGCATTATTTTAAAGCAGGTAGTTTAACCATTGTTCTCTAAAAGTGAGGTACTGTGCTAATGGACACTGAAGGGCAGTGTCTTATCGATCTACCGTACAAACACACCTACACTTGTAGTGGCCAGGGGGGTATTCACTGTAGCTGGAACTGTTTTCATTCGCCATACTCTCCGGATCACTGAGAGAGAGGATCAGACAGGGTGTTAATGCAGACAGCAACGCTTGAGATTCGCGTTCGTGTTAACTTCTCTTTGAATCGGTCATCCTGACCTTGAGTTTTTTTTTCTGCGGTTTTCCCTGAGCATTTAGGCGAATGGTGGCAGATATTTACACTCCAGAAAGTTTTCGTTCTCCCATTTTCCTTTATTTCATTCAATTGGATCTGTTACAGGTCACAAATTCCAAGGCAAGGTGGGCTTGTGCTTTAGAAAGGTTTTTGCCCCACGTTTGGTATGGAACCAAACCTTTTCGAGAGGGAGAGGTCCTGCGCCATCATCGTATTGTTCTATTTGGAAACACTTTAAGGAGCCCGCAGTTACGCCCCTGGGGTCCTGGCCACCTAACGTCTCCCTCGTATCATCCCTTCCTCCTGAATATGCCCCAAATAGATACAAACGGCCAGTCATGAGCAAGGCTCAAGTACCGAGCTGCCCACCTGTCACTTTCTCCGAATCTATGTACATAGTCACCCAGTTTTTCCTACAGAAAATAAAAGTTTTCTATTTATTTATATTTTTTGCAACAGAAATGAAATAGCCGTACTCCCGCACATGCAAGGATATTATATAACTTGCAATTTCACAGCATCAAACCATTTTAAATTACTGATTAAATCCACTCTAGAGAAGATATTTGGGTGTCTCAGCATTTTACATGATTCTGTAAGGTTTTTTCACAAATCACTAATCGATTTGCAATAGTGTCCTGAGGTACACATAAGCCTTTTCTCCTGGTTAACAAACATTTTGAATGGTGGAAGTAAGTTCCTCTACCATTAAATAATTAAACTGTATAATAAACTAAAATTTTAATATGGCGATTTAATTTTTGCTACATATTTTATAATTTTAGTTATCATTTCTTAACTTTAGCCATAAGTTTTTTCTGTTTCAGGGCACACAAATACATTTTAGCTCGTTTTTAGTCATATAAATAATTTCATGGTAAAATGTTTTTGCTGAAAAATAATATTTTTGAGTTATTTTAACAAAGGGATATTATTATTATTATTATTATTATTATTATTAGCTTACTTTGTTTAACATAACTTCTACTCTTGTTTTGGCTTTCCCCTGAGTTTCAAAACGCATGAACTTTAATACTGATGTTTGTTTTTTCACTTTAGAAACTTCAAGTAAGTTCAGAGCTCATTATGGTAACAGATATAGAAACCTTTTATTTAAACTAACTTTCAGCATTTCTATCTCATATTATTAATACACCAACTTTTGGAAGCAGTAGGTTTTGAATAACATTTTAGGAGTTTATGTAAACTTTTTAAGTGATGGAAATGTTATAGGGACTCAAATTAAGCATTACTGATGAAGGATACGGTACCGTAACTCACTTCTCCTGCGTTCTCCCCGCATTGGCTCAGATCCAAAGTTCTTGAGTATATCACAGGAAAACTTTCCCACTATGTTCCTGAGGTTCAACGTGCTGGAGAGATTATTTCAGTTTTCAGAAATGGATTAGATTACGCCTATACTTAGAAACTTACTCTTACTAGAGGTACACACTTGAAAGACTTTCACTTAGGGGAGAAAAATCGCTTCGTTGCAGAGATGTTTTCAACATACCCAGAAGCAAAAGAATTGCTTATGAAGTCGCATCGGGAGCATATTCTGATATCGAAGAACGAATCCTTTCATTCAGTTGATCACACTTTTGTATATAGCTAATTAAGTAGGGGGAAAGCGGATTATTTTAAGTTTTCGCATCTAGAGAATACTGTAATGTTATTAATCAAAGAACTCTTGCTGAGTTCTGCTGTGTACGATTTGCTGGTGAAAAATATGCAACTTTCTAGAATATACGTGTTTTCAAGAAAAGTGCATCAAAATGCTATAATTACTGCTATAGAAGTAAAGTTCAGAATATTTCGATGCATAATCTGATCGTTTGATATTTTTTCCATATTGTCAGTATTGCAAACATTCGAACATAATTTTTTCTGTGCGGACAAAAAGAATAAGTGAAAGGCGGGTGATTTGAATAGAGATATAATATTTATGCTTCTGAATATTACATTTTTTTATTTCAAAAGGGGGAATATACGCGGAAATATGAATGATGTGGCCAATTGGCGAAATGATTCAAACTTTAAAGGTTATTAAAGCAGCAGGATTATGCAGAGAGTGTCAGAAGAGTTAGTTATTCCATATATATATATATATATATATATATATATATATATATACCGTCACTTGTCTTCTTGCCATAGAAGGACTCCACGAGTCTGAAATATAGCGATCTCAAGTGTGACTTTTTCTTTGTGTTTTATCTTTTTCTGCTATCATAATTACTGTTAATTTGTTACATTGTTGATAGTGTTGCTTTATTTTTATTTTTCTTATATATATATATATGCTCACAGCAAAGAAAACCTTCAGATCTAAGCAATATTACTAATATTAAGAATAGAGAGAGAACAAAGAAAGACGTATTCTTATGTATTTGCCCAAAATGATGTTAAAATTATTTTTTCCCAAAAAGCACAAGTTAGCTGCAAAACCCTTTATTCATTCTAATCCTAAGTCTGTGAGGAAAAGTGAATGGGTTCTGTGCCAAGAGAAAGAAACTGTGTAGAAACGAAAGGAAGAGACTTTATCTGTGATAAATGCATTTGGGGCCGGAGGACTCTTTAAATGTGACCTGGTGTTTGATCTTTTGTCAAATTCATAAACTATATTAGGTTTCGTTGATTTTCTTGTCAGTATGTTTCGCCCGAAATACTCATTCTAGTAACTGGCTAGAGAACGGTGACTCTCATTTCCTGCCATGAAATTTATTGAAATTACTGAATAAATAGTTATCAAATGTGACGATCTGTTGCAAAAAATTCAAAGTATTGTTTTAATGTCTACACATAAAATGACAATAATTATATTTCATTTTAATTTTGCGATGTTTTCAAAATAATTACTCTATTTATCTGTAACTACTCTAGAACAGCGTTTGGTTCAATGTTCATTTCTAGAATGAAGACCAAAACTCGAATGAGTTGAATTTGTTTAATGTTTAATTTGTATCAGGTCAAATTTGTGTTTAATAGTCAATGCACCAAGACATGACAATATGACAATGCTCAACTTTTAATTCAGTTTTGATTATGCATTACGTATTTAAAATTTGATAGATTTTAATTAACTGCTTTTTATGGGGGATGAAACGATTTAATATGAGGAAAAATTTTAATTTAAATAGATAATGGATGGAGTGAAGGAATTTGGAAGAATTTGAATTGTTAGGTTTTGGGTGTAATCTCAGTGGTAAATAATTCCTTCCTCTCCGACGATGGTTACAGTTTTGCAACGGCTGTTGAGACTCTGATGCTGGATACTTTTATGGTCCTGTGACCATAAGGGAAGGAGTATATGGAGATTAATAATGTTTTTTTTTTCGTTATGGAAGATGGAACACAATTTATTGTTTTTTCACTATTGTACATAAACTATTGCACTAATGCACTTAACTAATAAAGGTCATCCCCTTAATTCTCTCCCAAAATTAACTATCGCTTTCAACTAACTGATTGGAACTGAGAAAGCCTTTCCACTGACCTTGCCTCGCTGAATACTCTTGCCAGACTGCGGGTCTCAAAGTTACAAAACTAAGTAAATATGGTCTGCGTGACTTTTGCATTCAGCGGATGGCTTCTTCCTTTGAAGAGGTTAAAGGCTTCTCTTTCACTCCTATAGTCGCCAAATGTTTTTATGGTACCTACCCCGCTTAAGAAATTTTGTAACAGAATATCAGTAAACATCTGGCTCCGGGATTCTTTGCAAATATGGTTACAAAAGGCTACAGAAATACCCAGGTCAGAGTTTATGCCTGCGGGTAGCTTTCTACACCTTGGCAAGAAAATAACATTTTAGACACAATATTCAACACTTGTACAGAAAATGACATTAAACATGACTATAACGAAGTTACATAAAATTATTTGTTACATCGATATATTTAAATATGGGGGGGGGCAGCTCATAAATACGACCTCAATTACTTATCCGAAGCTCTATTAATGGTTGCTAAGTATCAATTGCTAATTCAAAAAAAAAATTAAATAAACTGTATAATTTGATAAAAGGAAGAACAAATATGGCTACAAACTAAAGTTAGTGGTTTGTTAACATTAACTTGACAATGTTTTGTTGTAATGTACACATGGTACTTATATCATTGTTGTCTATCCAAGATGTGTGCAAATTGAGACATTCACTTCCGCCTATAGCAAAATGGACGTGATATGCTGCTTAGAAAGATTGTTTTCTTACTAACAAATCTTCAGCTGAGATCTACGCAACGTCACAGAAGTCCTAAATAGTTTGTTCTTCCTAATAGCACAGCTGGAAGATGATTTAAAAATGTTTAAAGAGGGTGGTGGCAATCAATTTCAAAGGAAGGTGAACCCAAAGCTTTCCACTTTGTGCTCTAAAGGAAGAAAATATTAACGTCACGGCTGTCATTGTGAGAGAGGATCGTCGAATAACATTAAGAACACTCAGAAATTGTAACATCCTCACGTTTGTAACTGAAAAGTTGCATATGAGACGTGTTTGTGCACGGTGGGTTCCAAGACTGCTGATTCCCGAACAAAAGCACGTTTGCTTGCAGATTTGCATGTAGTTGAAGATGATGTTACAGGAAGATGCAGAGTTTTTTTTCAAAGCTTTTCACTGCTGATGAAACTTAGCCACGTTATTTTAATCCTGAGAGTAAACAGCGAAATTTCGTGTGGAAATTTCATTACCAACACCGATAAAAAAAGTAACGGTGGTTGCTTTTCATGGGAAAGTTATGGCCATGTCATTTTTCGATATTCAAGAATGTTTCAACTGCACACACAAATGTAACTGGGTAATGCCCTGAAAACTCTGCAACGCAAAAGATAACATTTCCGCGCAACCAGCTGAATGCTATCGTTGCTGAATATGTCACAAAAATTAATGTGCAGTGTGTCCCTCACCCTCCGTATAGTCCAGGACAGCTCCTTGGGACTATTTCCTATTCCCCAAATTGAAGAAAAAACTTAGTGGGATGCATTTTCCAACATCAGAAGCATTGGTGAAATCTGCAGAGGTAATTCTGAAGTATCTGTTAAAAATAGTTTTCAGCATGTCTTTGACAGGTGCATTGCATCCTACTTTGAGAAATATAATATTATGAAAATGCGTATGTCCTAAATTAAATGTATGATCATTCTTTGTTTAACAGCTCTCGTACAATAAGCTACAGGACATCTTTGTTTATATCTCGCAGCAACATGAACCCAGAGAGGTTTTAATTGTTTTTACATCTATCTAGCAAAGTTATAAGAGATATTTGTCATACAGTTTTTTGCATTCTACGTGTGATTTTAATGCAGCGTACATTTACATACTCCATGAACTTAATATAATTCAAGGTAAACAATGTGATAGTTTTTTTTATTTTGTTTATTTACGGACGCTCTTTAACATAACAGGTCATCAGGAGACGTGAAACGGCCGACAAATTTTGTTTCGAAGTGTCTTTTTTCAGGCTTGAGGTTCTTTATCGTGCCGCAAATGTACGACACGGGACCCACGGCTTTACTTCCCTTCCGAAGGAAGCCATACTTAGGGCCCGAGAAAAATCCATCGGTCCTGGCTGGGATTGAACCCGCGATCTTGAATTTAGGAGACAAGTACGGTTACCCCTACACCACCAGGACCAACGATGAGATAGTGTCCCATCACGTCATGTGCTGGAGTGTAGTGACTTGCAAAACCACGTAGTAACAATTAATTTCTCTTCTATCATAATCCTAACAACTGAGTACGATTGTTTGTTCTCTGGCGGATTTTCGAGAAAATGAAGAAAAAACAGTTAAGTATTTGTTATAAATAAATTACAGATATGTAATGTTATTTTATAATATAACACTTCTGATATTGCACGTTTAGTGTAATTACTAAACTTGTGAACAGCAAGAGTTTGAGGTAGCAAATAAAAGTTTATTTTTTAATTCTTTAAGAATAACAAAGAGATTAAATATCTCAAAGTCATAATGTTAAAATTTCTCAGCAGAGATTCAGAAGCCTTAGAAGGGCAAATATATTTGATTTAGAAAAGTACAGGTACCTTAACAAAAGATGTGCATGCATTTGACAGAAAGGAAGGCAATAAAACTTAGTTTTTTCTATAAAAATAATTTTGGCATTAATGAATTAATTAAAATTAATGAAAAACTATTTTTGGCATATTTTTAAATATCTATAAAAGCTACTATTTTGAAACATTTGGCCCTAATTCATGATATTATTCTGATGATGTAGATCTATTACAGTAGAGCTAGGACAAAATATTACAACATAAATAAAAAAAATGCAGCGGAAAAATAAAAATAAGCAATTGAAAATAATGTATAATTTGTTTCAGGATGGTGGAATAGTAGTGAAAATAGATACAAATCAATTATGTCCATCTGTATGCTGTAAAAGTTACATTTAATTAGCTTTAAAAGATCCTTGAGAAAATGGAAACTGAAGTTGGTAAATTTAACATTGCAATGATAGGCCTTTTACTCTCTTTAATTGAAATGCATTATAAAGAGTTATTAACAGTAATTATTCCGATAATAACTATAACTTTTGCACAACGTGACTAGAAAAAGTAAAACTTAATCACTAGCATTATTCTTTTGTTTATAAGTACTAAATGTATGTTTATTATTAAAGTTTCCCCTCCCATATTTTGCTGTGTTTTATTTGTATATTTCTGTAATTATTTTTTCACTCGTATGGCAAACTGTTCTAATACACTCAATGTAGCTGAGATAGAAACTTTGATTTCTAATTTCTTTGATTTAATTTTATATAAGTGTGCGTTCATTTCAAAATAAAGATGTAAAACGCCATTTCATTTCTTCTTGTTTATTTATGTCTGCTTTAAATTCGTTTAGGACATAGTACAGAGCATGGCTTCATTAGCTGTTGCTGAGAAACAAAACAGCAAAGTAAACATTACATCAAGACGCATGTCTCTTGTTTAGGAGCTCAAGTACAAATGCAGTCCAGTATCGCAGAGCTGCTTAACGCCATACAGACATCACCCGTTGACTGAAGCCCTCCTTATAGTCGTCTGCTTCATTTTTAAAAATACCAGACATTTATCAGAATTGTTGGTATCCTTTTTGAGTTGATGGGATTATAATATCATTTATAAATCTCTGAAATTCTGTAAAATCTTATAATATCAAACTATAGAGAGAAAATTGTTTCAAAAAGTAACAAAAGTTTGTATTAGGGGACTTAATTTCCGTCGATGCTGTACTACAATGTGTCAAATGTTACTATTCACTGTAACTGAATCTGCATTCTTGCAATTAGCACACCTAAACAGTTTATGCTTGGACTTGGGAAACACACACTACACATCCTCACCATTGTCATTCATGAAGATCTTACTTGTTATGTAAACTAGGGCAATAAAATGCCAGGCCTTAATCCTTAGCAACCTACTATTACAGATAAGTTTATCTCCCAAAAGCTCTTCCGATAATCTATTGTTGGATAGCTTAAACGAAATAAGACGGTTGCTGTGCAGTGATTTTAGATCCGGAAAATGAACAACACTCTGTTAAAGTTCATAGGTTATGGAAATCTCAAGTAAAGTCAGCATATGCAATGAAAGCAGAATTCAAAAAGAGAGAAAAGAAAACGGGAGATCAGTAACAAATGTGCCGGACCCGCATTTTATTTTAAAAATAATAAATAAATAAATAAATTGAGGTGGATCTGAAGAATAATATAGATATAATTGATTACCTTATCGATAATAATTAAATGGCTGATTGACAAAGTGATATTTTAATCTATAATGTGAAACTGAGCCATGGCTTGTTTAAGAAATCCACAGAAAGTAAAATGAAACTTTACAAGACGACAGAAAATGGAAAGACAAACAACTATAACACAAGAAGCGCAGTGCCTCTCGAATTTTAAATTAGTATATTGTTCTGTTTGATTAGATACAATAATATACAAATTAAATGCATCTTCACGAGCAAAACATTACTGTCGCGGAGGAAAAATGGGAAAACCTGCCCCGAAGAGGAAACTAGGCGATATTTATTATAATAAATGTACAGGTTTGACAACTCTTCTCAAGTAAATTGAAACTGCCATTTTTCGGCCACTTTTTGAGTACCTTCCTTAGCTCGTTTTCTAACTTCATTGGTTGCGTAGGCATCAGCGGGAGGGTGATATATAAGCTTGCACATTTATATCAAGGAAGGGAAGACGTAGAGTACAGCAGTAACAAGGTAAAAATATCCACTTTCTACAAAATATTTGTGAAGGAATGCAACATTGGAATTAAGTCTTCCTGGCTGCTTTCGAATATTGGATACAATGCTTTGACATGAATAGTGTCTATGTTGAATTAAGATAAGTACATTTACAATACGCACGTGATCTATAAATAAAGTATGACGGCATACCCATTACAGACATGTTATTGAACTTAAGTAACAAACACGTTATAGGCCTTAGAATTTAATCTCTTGCTTTGTCTTGTATTGTTTTCCATATTGTTGGTAGTCGCCAATGTGGAAGGACTTCCCTATGGGCAGTAGCAAGAAGGAAATATTTAGAAATCTGAAGTCAAATTCCTTACCATCAATTTATAAATTATTCTTCTAGGCATTATAATCAATATATATATATATATATATATATATATATATATTCATTCTTTACCTCAGAGGGGTTCTTTCAATGAAGAAACAAGCTGTAAATTACAGAGATCATTGTTCAGTGAGCACGTGCAAGATCCAACATCTCTCAGTGTTTCTTGACCAACAACTACATCACCATGACTACCAGGTGACCAGCGTTGTCATGCAAGATGTAAGGGGGTTGTCCTTCAGGAAGGAAATCAGTAGGCCCCTTCTGCTGACTCCTGCCCTGCACGAAACGTTTTGACCCAATTTGCAACCTTCCAACACTGTACCCCGTAACCAATCATGACGACATTTGCATGCATTTTTGCCACAGGCACTTAGACTTTTTTCCAGCAAATATGCTCCAATTCCTTAAACATCCTTTAGATTACCTCACGCAACACTGATCAGTTCCATCAGTATAGCATGAGAACCGCTTGTTTTACCGAATGTTTATGGCACTCCACATCTCGACACTTGTTCGGACGGAAGCGCTGCCCCTACTTTGCAAATATGTAGTCATAGGTATCTATTTGTCATATAATTTTAATTTACGAAAGAAAAGTATTTAATGAAAATAATCCGAAACGTTGTCCAGTCTTGTAAACTAAGAAAAGAGCTCAATGCTCTAGAGAAGAACGTGGATCTGATACCTCAAACTCCTTTGTGACTAGACTCATTAAACAGGGACTTGCGTGGTTTAGACTTGGAGCATGGCGGCAAATCAGGATCTCAGGAGGAAGTGGGCTGGGAATTGCTCTTTATGTGGATAAGAAACGCGGTTACATTCTAGCGAACTATAGCAGCAGGGGCGTGTGGAGGAAGAAGTACCTGCTGTCTTCCTTTACTGACTATAACAGAAGGCAAAGGGCTATTTAAGCTCTGTTGGCAGACAAGTCGAGACAGCTCAGATCTGAAAAGGCTCAAAAACCAGGCGAGGGGCGGGGGGATTTAAACTGAATTAAAAGATGTACGTATAGATGATATTATATTGTATTCACTTATTCTACTGACAAGGGGAAGGGTTCTATGTTCTGGATGTCTACATTTAGCCAATATTATTATTATTATTATTATTATTATTATTATTATTATTATTATTATGAAATACACATTCTTGTTGGGTTAGAGTGTGTTAAAATTTGTTTTTAATATTATTAAAACTTTTATTTTAATATGTTTTCGTCAAATGGATATTAAATCTTTAGTGGCTTATTTGTGCCAGCATCCGCGGTTATACAATAGATTTAAGTGAATATGATTAGTTTAAGTGAACGTGCCAAGTTTTAAAGTTAATATCATGTATGCTAATTTGAATAAATACACCCACTGACTCATTAAATGCGTATATGAAAATTCCTTGTAATTTTATAAAACTAAACGTTTTAAAAAGTCTTAAACATTTCTACACTTTGAGTATTCCACGTTTTTTAGCACGAAAAGTAAAGTATCACATTAAATCGTTCTAAATACTGATATGAAATCCAAAAGAGGATTGTTTGTTACGATAATAACAAATACTATAGGGAATATAGAACCTCTATCTCCCATTAGGGTAGGCGAGATATTCTTGTGATAGTTGGGTTTGAACATATTCTTTAGGAGAGGCTTGTTAAGAAAGAATTACGAGAGAGAGAGAGAAAGTCTGAAGGAAGAAACTGATGGAACATTCCAGCCTGGGATAGCTTGATCAAATAAAGAAGGATATCAAGCACTCGAGGGTATTGAAGAGACGGCTGCAGAAAGAAAGAGAGGGAAATTGTGGTCGAAGCCACAGAATTTTTCTGTTCAATCGCCATAGCCATGAGGCTGTAGGGTATATCGAAGTGAGCACTAAAAGATTCGTTTCGTTCTCACTGTAGCTACGTTCTACTGTGTAGTTGCTGTAATGTTAAACATAATACACTTACACATACAAAAAACTTAGCAGCATCTTTCAGCCTTACAGCAATTACTAAACAGGATTTGCACTAGTAGATATAGCAAGAAGAAAATAAACAGCATTGCTGTCTTCTTCCACAAAGTATACGCCTGTCGACCCCTCTATTAAACATATCACTCATCCTGTTCTTGGTCCCCCTACTTGGCGATCTCCTCTAGGTTTATAATTGAATACAATTTTGGCTATCCGTTTCTCTTTCATTCTTAATATATACTCATATCAATTGCTTTTATTTTCATTAATTGTTTCATTAAATGATGTATATTTAACTGTTTTAGAGTTTCTTCATTCCTTTATTTGTCTTGAAGAGTAAATCCAGTTACTGTTCTTAAAAATCTCATCTCTGCAGTTTCTATTCTTTTCTTTATCTGTCCTATTTACAGTTCAGTTTTCCCTTCCATATGTTGCTTTTACCGTATGATACATTAAAACCCAGATAATTAAATCTAGCCACTCATTCTATTATTTATTCATTAATAGCTATCTTATATCTTACATGATTATTTCCTTTAAAAACAATTGATTTTGTCTTGGTTGTTGAAATATTTAAATGATGTTTTCGTGATATCTTTCAGGTTATTAAATCTTCTCGCAAACCATCTTCCGTTTCTTCAAAAATTACCTGATCTTCATCAAAAAGAATTGTTTTCAACTTATATCTATTCATTTCAATACTCTCTGTAAAATTGATTTTCTACTCTTTAAGTAGATTATATGTACACATATAAATTCTTAATCTTTATAGACTCTGAATTCCCTAATCAGATGACTTGGATGCCCTTTCTCTAGTATTGCAGCCCATAGTTTTTTGAAGGAGAACCCTTTACAAATCCTTTTCATAATCTAAAAATAATATGAAAATTGGCAAGTTAAATTCCCTTCTCTTATTTATTAATTATTCCACCGTAAATAAACAATCTGCACAAGATCGCTTATTTCTAAAACTACATTGTTTTAACGTTTAATATTGTAGATATTATTTTTGCATATATTTTATATTGTGTTTGAAGAAGGTTATAGTTATTCAGATTATTTATATATCTTTTTTTTAAATTGGATTCCTATTAGCCAATCTACTGGTACTCGACGTAATTTTCAACACATATTAAAACGTTTAAAATTCCGTTTTTTACTTCCTTTGATGTATATTGTAAAATTTCTGTATTTATATTATCTTGCCCTGGTGATTTTCAATTTTAAAGCATGTTAGGATATTTTCGAATTTTATTTGTTTTATTTCATCCTTATTGTCCAGAATAAGGTAGAGCAACAATAGCTAGAGCAAGAACAAAATAAATAGCATTAATGCACATAACTAATATTATCATTTTATTAGTTCATTAAAATTCTTCAGTAAATATTTTTTGGGCTTTTATGGTTGCACCAAAATATTCGTCTTGAATATTCAAGACGAATACTAAAAAACAAAAGGTGCTCGTGCAAACTTACATACATGTAAATAATCAGTTATACAACGATACGGAAAGTGTGACAATACCTTGATCGTCAATACCCTTATCTTATCTCCCATGAAAATCATTTCATTGAATTCAGCTGCATTTTTATTAATGAATTTCTGTCTTTCTATTACAGAAGTCTATAACATTCCCGTAAAATGTACTGAATATATTAATTTAGCATAACATTATTTTTAATATGCATATTCTTTCATTCACAACCGAGCATAAGCTCCGTGTTTTTCATTATTTGGAGCAAAATCTACAATAAAATCAAGGATATACACTGAGTACTCATATGCTTTCATAAATGGGAAATGCAAAATAAAAAAATATTAATTAAATCTTTCATTCGCAAAACCTAATGAAAAAGATGTATATAAAAACGGTGAACAATTACGCGTTTTGTTTCTGCATGTAAATAATATTCATATATGAATGCAGAAGTAATGTGATATAGATGATGGTTATGTGATAATAATGAGAAGAGTTATTTTCCCAGTTCATCTATTTCTGTAATGTTCTCTTACAGTACAATAGTGAAATGTGTATAAAGTAATTAAGGTTTACAAACCACAAGACCATAATGGTGGCCGAAGTAATAATAGTAATAATAATAATAATAATAATAATAATAACATCACCTTCAAACACAGTAAATCAGAAACCCATATGAGGACAACTTATTAAAGAAAATATATAATACCAGAGGCTGCAGTCATTTTTCTTTTATCAATGCAAATTAATAAATCTTATATTATTCCCCTTTTCGGAAGATTATTATTTGTACATAATTATTAGCACTTCTGATTTATATATATATATATATATATATATATATATATATATATAAATGTATGTGTATATGTATGTATGTATTGAAATTTAAATGTAATCTGGTATATTCATGTGACTTGAGTAAAAAATTATCTGCAATGGTCTATAAACAAACTGCTGGACACTAACGGGTTAAATCATAACTGCGTAAGAAGTTATAGACTGTAATCAACTGTGCACATACTGAAATAGTACTGCTTACATATTATAGTGTGAACAAAGCTTGTTGCGATAAAATTATACACTGAGCAGTGCGGAAACAAGCTGACATCGTGGAAAATATGCAGAGTAATGTGTCCTTAGGGTACAAGCACCCTCTCGACAACCAAGTTTTACAGGAGGAAGTTAACTCTCCGCGGAAGTGATAATGAAGAGCATTAAATTTAAAAATTAGCCAGGGGATGTCCCCGGCTCTGACGTTATCAGTGTAGTGTAGATGTTCCACTTGTCAGTGTAACTATCATTGTTAACTTGCAATTTATTCCAGTTCCACTTCAGCTAAATGTATACCATCATTTTGCACCGCAGGGATTTTTAGTTGTGAAGTTTCTCTGTTAAGACAAATCGGGGTATTTATAACCACATTACACGCTTAACCACGCCTGTTTCGTTATTTCTGATGTTTTAAAATTTTAAAACATAAAACATTTGATCTTGATAAATAGAGGAAGAATTTGGTAAGACAGTAGTACGAAATAAGCGAACATAATGTCAAAATATATTGTTTTACTATCAACCTATTTTACTTATTTCGAGTATGAAGCGAGATTTTCACGCATATAGAAAAATTGCAAATTTTCTTTCTAATTTAATCTGTGAAATTGAAAAGGTTTACATTTAAATTCATCAGTATTTTTGTAATAATACACGCAAAAGACGTTGCGGAAATATTTAAATATTGTTCTTTGTATAACAGTATTGTAATTGAAAAGGTTGCAAAGTTCCCTTGAAATTCTTATGTAAATCAGAAGGCTAATGGAAGTTCTGGGTTCGAAAAAAAATAACTACAGAGCAAGCCAATAAAGTGAGCAAATAAAACAAATAGTTATAAAAAGTGAAGCTACAGGAAGAACGGGGAAAAGTAATTGCTTCTACTACGCTGGAATTTGCATAGAAATAATATTCTACATGCGCTCGTTTTCAAACTGGTGGCTACGATAAAAAAAAACGTTTCCGAGAAAGCATCGCGGATTATTTAAAAAGATTGTCTATGCCTTAATGTATATTTCTTCCCCTCGTATACCTCTCAATCCTTAGGCATTCAGATATTAAATTTACAACAGGCTCTCTCTTATTAACTCCTTACAGTTAAGTTTTAAACCAATATATTCTGCATTTTGCTTCATCACAGTTACCCTCAATTCAACTTACCTCTGTAAGTACATATGTTGCCATCAAAAATTAAAAGGAGAGAATGAAATGTGTTTATTTTTTCTGCTAATGGAAAAAAAAAATATTTGCTCTATAGTGTTCATTAATAAGGGAAACATGGTGCTAATAGAAATCACATATTTCCCATAGCATTGTAACTATAGAGCATGAGCAAATTTATTCGAACTGCGAGTCATTTGAAATGAAATACGTCACTATTGAGAGGCAGTTGAATCAATGTATCTAACTGATCTAGTTTTAAAAATTCGCTGTGAAGGGCGAGAGTGCGCTTTGGAGAGGATAAGACAGAGAAAGAGCGAGGATTTTTCCACGTCGTAGTGGTATTAGTTACTTAGCCATTCATTTAATAAGGTGGGGAAGGTCAGAAGAGGAAGATGATTGGCAAATTTTTGTTAAAAATAGGGGATATAAATGCCTAGTACCTAATAAAAAGAATGAGTGAAAAAATGAAAGGAACAGTGATAGCTAAAGACAGTAAATATATATATATATATATATATATATATATATATATGGTCAGTCGTGAAGTATGTCTTAAGGAAGAAAAGGGTAGGAAAAAAGATAACCCTAAAGGAATGGAAGAATTACTTTAGGAATCTCTTGTGACGGGAATATCCCGAGTTATAAATTAAATTTAAATAGTACTGTGTGTAGGATAGAAAGTTTAGATAAAGAGTTGAATAAATGAAGTAGGATATCATATTAAAAATTGAAGAAGAAAAGGCGACAGGAATAGATGGAATTCCAGGAGAAATTTGGAAATACTTTGGAGAAATGGAAGGAGGTAGTAGGCGGTAACAGAATTATTAAATAGAATTAAGGAGAAGAAGGTAATACCTGAAAGTTGGGAAGTTAACATGGTTATCCATATATGTATAAAGGGAAAGATGTATAAATAACCCGAGTGACTATCGAGGAATTAGTCTGTTAATGATAAGTAAAATATTCACTGAAGTATTAGTAGGAAGGTTGCATCTGTGAGCAGAAATGGAAGGTAAATTATCAGAAGTTCAAGCAGATTTTAGAAAAGGAAGAAGAACAATATACAATGTGATGATAATTCATACTATACTGGGTAAATATTTAAGAAATAAAAGGGGCTGGGCATACATTATTGCATATTTTGAAAAAACGTTTGGTACAATGAATGGGGATGCATGGTATATAAACTGAGTTGTAAAGGAGTTAGTACCGAATTTATTTTAGGACTAGAAAAATTATATGAAGGATGCACGTTTGGGTTAGATGTGAAGGTAATACACAGACTATACAATTAAATATTTGGGCTTAGGATGTAAATTGAGTTCAATATTATTTAATTTATTTATAGATGATATCCTAGATAGGATTAAGGAAAAAATAGACATTGACCAATTATTGGAAAGAAGGAAGTACTAGGGTTGCTTTTTGCGGCTCATAACAGGAGCACAAACCGTGATGGAATTACAATATGCCATTGATGAAATTATTAAATGTTGTGCAGAATGGGGCCTGGGGATGAATAGTAATAAATCAAAGATAATAGGATTTAAAAAGGAAACAAAATTAAGAAAAGATGAGAGATTGTTTATAAATAGACCCAATAGAAGGCGAAGAAATTTGATTATTTGGGGGTGAGATTTACGAGTAATGGAAGGTATGAGGTGCAGTCTAAATGTGCACAAGCAAAACTAAGTTAGCTATGAAAGCTGTTAGAATAAACTTGTATAAAGTTCCCACATTGTCAATAAATAGTTAGAAAAACTATATAAGGCTGTGATTGAGTCGAAGATGATGCATGCATTGGAAATTTGGGTAGTGTCAAAGGGGTGGACAAAGACTGATGCAGTGCATAGTATATTTTGTAGAAAGGTTCGGGGAGTAAATATGATAGAATTAGGAAGTGTAGGAAGGAAAGGATTAATAGTGGAAAGTAGCTTAAAATATTGGTATAGATGTTTGAAACTTAAAGAATGTCTTACGTACCAAAGAGGTGTTGGGAAGAGAGTGTTGACTTGGAGTGGTGGGAAAACCGTTAGAAGAAATTGGAATGGGAGATGCATGGTGATTAGGTGAAAATAACGTTTGTGGATTTTGGAAAGAAATGAGACAGAGGATAGAAGATATAGAGAGGTAGGAGATCTGAGCTAGTTGAGGATAAAAGTTCCTTAGATTTATATAAAGTAGTTAGAACTGGAGTTATATATAGACATTTGTGACTAATTTGGAAGCATAGATTTTGTATGGATGTGTACGGAGGTATTGTTTTTAAAAGGACTAAGGATAAATTGGAAAGAAGGATGCATTATGTGTGGAAAAGTGGAAATCGGTTCCATTAATAATTGAATGTGAAAGGGTAAAAAGGTGGAAGTATAGTATTTGGGATGGAAAACGGGACAAATTACAACAAGAAATAGCAACAAAAAATGTTATTAGATAAGATAGGGGAATTTTTAGGAAAATTGAGGGATAACTGCATAAGAAGTGTGAAGGAGCTTGGTGGCACACTCAGTGGTGAAAATTAGTAATTCATTTTAGGGGTTTTTACCATACATATAGCCCGGTGGTTAATACTTGGGCGAACCTTAGTTTTTGTACTGGTAAACTTTTACAGTTCTTGTATTTAGCCATTCGTTGGATTGAGCAGCACAGTACTCTCGAAAGAGATACCTCTCAAGGCAAGATGCGCTGAATTACATCATCCATTCAGACTGACTGGCCATAAAGTACGAATAGTTTTGAACACTCTGTAGGTGTACTGCATCGTTCATTCTGCCTGCAGCAAGGGGTTTGTTAGTTTCCACACAGCTCTGACGTATGTATGATCAATGCTGTAAGAAAGCTGAACCCACTTATAAATTTAAATATATGTACATTGATTATATATATATATATATATATATATATATATATATAAATTAACAGTAATTATAACAGTAGAAAATCCTTCTATAGCAAGAAGAACTCAATGAGTTCAAAATATAGCGATTTCAAGTGTGACTTTCTCTTAGTGTTTTATCCTTTCTACTGCTATAATTACTGTTAATTTGTTACATTGTTAATAGTGTTACTTTATATATATATATATATAAAATAGCACCTGTCTTCTTGCCATAGAAGAACTCAACGAGTTCGAAATATAACGATTTCAAGTGTGACTTTATCTTAGTGTTTTATCCTTTTAAAAGCTTTTATTATTACTGTTAATTTGTTACATTGCTAATAGTGTTACTCTATTTTTATTTTATATTATATATATTCTGAGCTGAAAGCTTATTACAGTGTAACAGTTTTCAATTGAACATTACAGGTCGCTCTCTGTGAAAAAATATCTTATAAAATGGACTTGTTTCGAGGTAACTTAGACTTTTTTTTTATTTGTTTATTTAAAGACGCTCTTCAACATCTCAGGTCATCAGCGTTCCATTCTATTTAGGGCGTGAAACGGCCGACAAACTTTGCTTAGAGGCCTCTTCTTTCAGGCTTGAGGTTCTTTATCGTGCCGTAAATGTACGACATGGGACCCACGGCTTTACTTCCCTTCCGAAGGAAACTATACTTATGATTTTTACGCCCGAAAAAATCCATCGATCTTGGCCGGGTTCGAACCCGCGACCTTGGGTTTAGAAGGCAAGTATGGTTACCACTAAACCACCAGGACCGACGTAACTTGGACTGCATACTATGTGACAAGGAGTCTAAATAAGATGATCATATTGAATGTTCCTTTGAAGCTTTTGCTCGTAGAAGAAATGTTATTTTTGAAAATTAAGTTTAGTATTAGAAGATTTTAGCCAAACATCCGTTGTTGGACTGTACTCCTTGGTGAGGGGTACCGGGCTAATGAATTTGTTATAAAGTAACCCAGCTAACACAATTAGCCTTTGACTGGGGTACCTCCGAAGAAATGATGGCCCTGCACATGGAGGAGAAAAAAAAAACTTCTAACAAAGTTTTTATTGAAGGCCAGATTTTTATTATAAGGCAACAGGAAATGCAAAATGCATTATACGATTGGCCTAGGTATGGCGCATTTAACAGGTTTGCAGTTCAAATCCACCATAAATGAAGATATTTCCAGTTTACCTCAGTCATCCTCCGTGACTTATAAAATGGAAATTCCGTACACTTACGCCTGAAACGCTTCTCCCTCCAAAAATATTTCCCCAGTTCATAATTTCATCTGCTCTATCCATAGCCTGAAGTGCCATAGTACTAACATTTTCCCCGTTATTTGCATAATATATAACATATAGGTGTATACGATTAAAAGGGAAAAATAAATATGATTATACAAGATGAAGGCAAGTTAGGCGTATGAAATGAGGGGTGGAAAGAAAGTAATGGCTACATATTCATAAGTAGAAAACAATTTATTCTAGAACCTGGAGGCAGTTTCTTTCTGGAAAAGGCTGAACATTCTAGTTACGCAGTTTTTGTTAATTCTGACAAATGACGCCCTGCAATACTGTAGGGTGGCATATTTCGACTTCTGCGGAGTCCAACGCCAATTCTTCTCCAGTAGTGACTTAACCAAAGCAATGAAATGCGCTTCGAGAACAGACTGCTAGGACGTAGAGAACCTTCCCCATTATCACGTCCTTATCGAAAGGCTGACACCCAATGGTCACCGCCCGATATGTTAAGGATTTTATTGGCACAAGCTTCTGGATGGTGCACATGACATTCCCTCCTGTTCCTGCCATGTTAAACCTCAATTGACATTCATTCTCGCTATTTACTTATAGATATATTCACTTTGGGATAGTTCAATATTTTTACACCACTACTACTTCTACACGCGTGCAATAGTGACACTGAGGGTGTTGAACAGCTATCTCTTTCCTCTAGACGTCTGAGACAAATGTGTTAGTATCATGGCGAAAAAGTTGCAACAATTTTCTTTCTAACCCTCGTAAAAAAAACAAAGGAAAATGCTATTCAGGAAGGTGTTGTTACCAGAATGCTGAAGTTTAATCTTTTTTGTTGAAACTTCAAAACATTGAGTGCTCAACTCGTGTATACATTTATGCACCTGTGATAATATTGTTTTTGCGCCTGATTGTCTGAAAGAAGGTGGCAAATAGATATGTAAATGTTGGTTTATTGAACCAGGTTCGTGTATATTGTCTTCCCTGCACTCGAAACGCGAAAAAAACAAGACGAAAGTACAGCTAATGAGAAGCATTATATCTATCATTTAATCTATTATGTGGTGATTGAATAATTGTTGCAAATTTTTATGATACGCATACATGTAAATAATCAAAAATGTTCTCAAAATTGAGAATATTTTGAGGAAATCATTTGAAGAAATCATTAATCGACCGGAAACATGTTCAATCTAGTTATGAAAATTCCCTCAATAATGTTTAAAAAGTATAAAAATAAGTTTGTCCTAAAACTAGTTACAATACTAGTTAATGAAGAAACCAAATACCGAAAATGTGTTCTGAAAATCATAAGGTGGTTTTAAACAGCTTTTGGCTGCTACATTTTGGAAAAGTAACAAATTATTTGATTCTTCTGATATGATAAGTGATGTAATCGAATTAATTTTCTTAATCAGGATGTCCGCGCCGAATCAAATCCGCAAAGCACAGCAGCGAAGGATTGCAATGCGTCATCGATCAATGATGATTCTGCTCTTAGAAATTAAACAATTGCAAATCTGTAGTCTGATTCGATGTTCGCCATCCCTGTTCTGTATTGTTTATCTCGTGTTAACAATATATTTAATTGTTTTGGTAGCACGCAAGTTGAAATTTTGTGGTATTTATTCCCATCCTAAACTAAAATGTGGTATATTGATAAAAATTTCTTTGGTATGATAAATAAGGGGCTGTCATATGATATGGCTTATAAAAAGTAAAAGTGCTAATTCTTTGTTAACTTTCTATTTTAATACGATCTATTGAATTAGGTAGAAAAACATGCAGAATGCATTAATGAAGAATGTTACATTTTCTGTCATTGCATTGCAATTTTAATAAAAAACAATGTCGTACAATATCACAGTTGTCTGATACCCACGGGGCAGCATGTAATATTAACGGGAATGGGAACCAAGTCTCTAATGACCTTTTCATTTATGCGGCAGGAAGCAGCAGATTTGTTGCATAAGTTGAAGCGACTGGGCATTTTAATAATAGCACAGTATGGAGAGTAACTTTTGCAAGGTTCAACGCTGCAATGCACAACTTCAGCCATGGTTTGTAAAAACGAGAAAACGCTGAAAAAATAAGGCAAAATAATAATAATAATAATAATAATAATAATAATAATAATAATAATTTCTACATTCATAATTAGCTGCATACCTTTAAAATTTCATAAATGATATCAACCTTTCGATCACAGACACACTGAGAGTTAAATTCAAGAAACAAATAGGGACGATAGAAGCTTTCCAGCTTTCGATCGTCCCTTTCCGAAACCTGAATGTAATGATACAACTGAATGCTCAAAAAGATGTCAAAGTGTTACCCAAAAGATCTCAGTGATGTAATTCTTGATAGATTATGCAAATGATCGCTCAAATGTTCACCAGTTCTTTTTAAGAGATTTTTCAGTATGTTGGCACGAAATTAGAATTTCCTCACATCACTAATTGTTCTGCATCCTCTATAAAGAAGGGTTCAAAATTATTTAGGGTCGTTGATGACTAAACACAGTCTCAGAGCTCTGACTGTGCTGTGCATAGAATTTGAATTGGAAAGGGGGATGAAATATGACATAATAAACATGCTCACGGGATAACGAGGTCGACGGGAGGTAATTTAATCACCTTCATAAGGGAGAGAGCTGATCAATGAATTATTATTATTTTTTTTCTGACATGATGTCTTTATTCCTCCTGCCATTTTTATGTCTCTCTCAAGGAATTTCTATCATTACGCTTAACTCAGTGTAAACTAGTCTTCAAAAAAAAAAAAAAAAAAAAAATAGAAGTCACATTTGACAGGTCCTTCAGAATTGCTTTTGTAATAATCAGCACATTTGAAGATTGAAAATGCTTTGAATGTGAATTCTCTTTCAAATCACAAAATAAAAGATCATATTATCGCATGCTGGAATCAAATATTGAAAAAAATTGAAAAGTTTAATGAGGAAAACATTTATTTACCAGTAGCTTGGAAATTGTAAAAGTAGGTCAAACCTAGACCTACATCTATATATAACACCTCATCATTTGCTACGACAGTCCGCACAAAGTTTCATCATTCGCCGCTTGGAGCGCTGCCGTACAACTCCTGTTGAATATTAGGAAGCGCACGTAAAGGTTGCCATTGTACTACATTTCAAAGAAAGTACCAAAAAAATGTTTACAGCATGTCATGCTCAACAGTACAAAGAAGCTATCCGTTAGGTAGAACTACAGATATAGGTCTAGACCCATGGTATTTTCTTTAGTGGAAGTTCTAGTGTGTCGGTTCAAAGTTGACCTGCATGGAAGATTCAGCAACGAACGAAATCGTAAGATGATGACGATTTATTCTGCCATAACATGCAATATCTAGCACCAAGTTCGCTCCACCAATGTCTCATTTGCCCCAAAGCTTGTAGTTGTTCGTTAAGGTATAAAACTTTGTGTCTTCTTGTTCTATTGCAACTTCAAATGCTGGTATATTAAAATTTTTAAGTTTTTCACTAATTGTGATATAATTTCGGTTCAATTCCTTTGTTTTTATTTCAAAGTCTTTCCTTTACTTTTGAGTCTATGGTTACTCCATTTTAAGTACAGGATTTGTCTGGTTTTGGTGATCGAAATTTGTTTTCCTCAGTGGTGTCATTTTCAATTGCTTTTTTAACATCGGCGCCTTAACATTTAATTATTTTACTGTTGCCATGGCTTGCGGCACAATTGTAGGAGCCGTCTAAATTATTCTTTTGTTTCTTTTGTGTGAACTACCTCAAGTCGAGTTGTTACATTTCATTTTAGTGGCCTACTTGACATACCAGATACTCTTTGTTTGTATTTGGAATATTTAAGAAACACAGAAGAACGCTACCTTCAATACTCTACTTTTAGTCTTCTCTTAAGTCGTTCTTTGTAAAATGTTCCCTACAAACTACACTAACGTCTGGCGGTTGCCAAAGTTCACCGAAATCCCCTAAATTAAAATATAATGTATTAGGGCGTAATTTCACTTTTAACCTCCCTTGTCTTAAATTAGGAGTAAAATTAAAAAAAAAATAAAAGTTATGCTCTAAATACAGTATTGGTATAAGCCACAATACTCACCTTGGCTAAAAATAACTTTCAACTACTGTTCTCTCACTTCACTGTCACAAGAAAATTAGTGAAATGATGTGTTTTTCACTTTTCCTTTTTACTTGAACACAACAATAAACCATTGCAAACACTTTTAGACACAAAATCTCTCACAATGTGCAAAACAAATAGAATACGCTCAAAGCTAGTTCAAAGAATACTCTACATCTGTATCGAGGGGATGTACACTAGCGCTAAGCGGGTATCTTAGCAATTACTAGGCCGGAATACAGTTTTCGAGGAAATGAACTGGCCGTTTATAGTAGATGGAGGTCTAGGTTGAACTATCTTAATATTCAGTCAGGAAACCACTTTCTGGCTGTCATATAAAGAGATACAATGCAAAACCATGCTGCTTTAGGGAATAGATTTATTAGGCAAAAAGAATCAATTAAGAATATTCATAAAAATAAACGTTATTAGAATAGAACAGGTCGAGATTATGCTGGCAATTTAAGTAACACTTAAAAAAATATGTTAAATGCATATCAAGAAATCTAACATAAAACTTTTTTGTCAGAAAGGTTATTTAAATACTGTCAATAAGGAAATTGTGTGTTAGATAACCGAGCGAGTTGGTTGGGGCGGAAACTTCGGACATTTTTGTAGTTTCCCCTAGTCACTTAGCCAAAAGCTGGGGTGAATCTTTACTTTCCATGAATTTTCCACTCTTCCGTTTCATTTCTTTCATTTCGTTGGTTTTCTTACAGGATCGCACGCAGCAAGCGATGCGGGGTATGCGGTATGACAGTGGCTTGTGTTTTCTTCCTCGCGTCTGGCAAGGACGGGTCCTTCTGAGGGACTGGAACTCATAGGAAATAGATCCTCTGCTCTATCTGAAAACATGTTAAGGGCCCCGTATATGTCCCTATCTCCCCGCCCCATTTTCTGGCTGCCCGCTGTGTCCTCACCTCATCCCTTCCTCCGAAGTATCCTCCGCCCCAAACAAGCAAATTGACAAATGAGTTTGACAGGAGGAGTCAGACAGCAATGTAAAGTCTGCGCGTTGAGATACTGCTGAGCCCAACAACATCTCAAGGTAAAGGCAATCTCCCAGATGCAAAATAAAGCACCAACGTTTTGAGCTGCAGAAGTGGACAGAGGACTCGGAAGAATTGACCTGGTTTCAATTTGGCAATGCAAATAATAAAAACGTATGGAAGAAGGTTAGAACAAAGCTAGAGGATATCAGCAGGCAGAAAATAGAGGCAAAATATAACACGAAAGTTTCCTTGAGCCTATTCAATGACATTAAACTAAACTTGGGTAAAGAGGCCTATATGCTCGTTTTATGGAGAAAGGCAAGATCAAGAATGACCCGTTTTAGACTAGGAAGCTGGAATGCTAAAAAAATAACGAATAGTTCTGGTAGGAGAATATGTCAAATTAAGGAGGGAATGAGGAATGGCTACATAATCTGGCAGAATGTATCCATTTGGAACACCTGAGAAAAAACACTGCTTCCTGAAAGCATTTTAACGCAATTAGAGGTCAAGTGGCATGCTGGGACCTGTTTACGAATCACATTAATTACTTGTATATTGGCATTTTCCTAGCTAAAATGCGCAAAGGTAAAAGCAATTTATTTTCTGGTTAGAACGCAATAATTAGTTTAATTATAAATAATATGTATTATGTTTCCATTCATGCATCTGTAAAAATTTTATTAAATTTTTATTTATTATTAATGTTGATTTATTTTTATTATTTGTTCCCTTTTCTAATTGTTTATCATACTTAAGCATATACAGTCTACGACCCATATATAAAATATATTTGTAATGTGTATATAGAACTTAACAACAATAAAGATACACTTACTACTACTAGTACTATTCCTACTACTGCTACTACTACTAGTACTACTATTACTACTACTGCTACTACTACTACTGCTACTACTAGTACTATTACTACTACTAGTACTATTACTACTACTACTACTATTACTACTACTAGTACTACTACTATTATTACTACCACTACTATTACTACTACTATTACTATTACTACTACTAGTACTATTACCACTACTGCTACTACTACTAGTACTACTATTACTACTACTACTGCTACTACTACTGCTACTACTATTACTGCTACTATTACTACTACTACTGCTACTACTACTGCTACTACTATTACTGCTACTATTACTACTACTATTACTACTGCTACTAGTACTACTACTATTAGTACTACTGCTACTTCTACTGCTACTATTAGTACTACTGCTACTACTACTGCTACTAGTACTACCACTACTATTACTACTACTAGTACTACCACTACTATTACTACTACTAGTACTACTACTAGTACTACTACTACTATTACTATTACTACTACTGCTACTACTAGTACTACTACCATTAGTACTAGTACTACTACTACTACTACCATTAGTACTAGTACTACTACTACTACCATTAGTACTAGTACTACTACTACTACCACTACTACTACTACTACTACTACTACTACTACTACTAAATAAATTTCTGAGCTAAGGCGTCTATCGTTGTTTTGTAAATTCATATATTTAGTAAACATTGTTAATTATTTAATCGACTGGTCTATGTGTCGTTAAAATACTCTCTAGATACGCTCCTGAATGAACCGGTGTCATAATTGATGGAAGCACGGGTTAATTACCTTAGACATCATGTTGACAAAATGAGTGAAAGAGAGCACCACCATAGTCTAGTGGAAGTACTCATGATTCATACACGGAGGTCCGATTGGGCCAGTTTCCTGATTGAGAATGATGCTATTAAAAAACAAAAAAGAAACCTTCACCTTCCTCCTCAAACTTCATTTGAGCTCTAAACCAGTAAGTCAACATTTAGTCCAAAATAAAATATTCCATTTACTCCCCGTAAAGTTGTTTAAGATGCGAGCTTGTATTATCTGTTGCAGTAAAAAGAATAATTATCCACATTTGTTCCTATTTTCAATTCTAGACTCACGTCATTGCCCCCGTTTTCTATTTGGCCAGGTCCAAACTTTTATTCTTTAGACAAAGGAAAGAGGAAAACATGGATCTCTATATACATTTCTATATTGGTAACATATCTAGTGTTTGTGATCGTCTATTACAACGCCTTCAATTCTTGCCATAAAATCGCTTATGCTCATTAACTCTGCTTCCTATCTCCACCAAGTTTACCTTACATTTACAACACGCTTCTGCTGCACAATTTCTCTTATCACGGAACCAACCATGGAGAACGATGTTGACAAAAGAGGGTGGTAGGTTGGTGTAAATACAGTATAAAGAGCATAGGCTGCCTTCTACCATTCAGTGGAGGCTTACAATGTTGTATAGTGCGTGGCTCTTTTTTGTTACAGAATATGAGTGTGGCGGATAAAGGGAAGCCGTCCTCAATCACAAGGGTTTCCTTGTTCTCCCATCGCGTTTAATGCTACAATTATTTAATTTGTAACGAAACATAAAACGACTTTCAAAAGTTTAATATCCAGCGGCATTAAAACACATAAATTACTACAAATATAACTGCAGAGCACTAGGTGACTTTTTCCGTGTTATTGAATTGATATCGTTATACAGAGTGTTTCACTAGCGAATAAAAAATCATACAAGAAATAAGGGATGCTCTGTTGAAAATTTATAGATTCGGAACCTAGCTTAAAGGGCAATGGGAGTGAAGTTTCAAAGTTGCACATTTTTGTATGGATATTTCTGAACATTTTTCTGTGGTTGCAATTCTTTTAAGTTAATACGTATACCAAATGTCACGCAAATTGGTTTAATACTTTGCAAGCTATATATTGTTTCATAAATTATTACCTAAATAAGTCGCACAATCAAAATTTCCCACGCGGCTCATGAGTTGAGAAAATTGGTTGGGATTTTTGCAATTGGAGCTTTGAACCACATACAAAAATTATATAGATAGATATTTTAAATAAATTTTATGAGTGAAATGTTATAACTTTTTAAATATATAAGAAATTTAATCTTTAAAATCAATCATTTTTTTTCATAAAAATACATTTTTAATTATTATTGGGTGTTAGGGTGTATTTTCTCCTATAGAATATTACAACACACACTTCTGCACATTCTGGGAAATTTTAATTAATTTTAAACAAAAACTATTACGCATAAGACATTTTGAATGTGTGAAAATGAAGTTTGGGGGAAAAAAACGCTCTTTTATATAAAATATGCTGGGAAACAGTGTGATTTAAAAGGACATGCGGAGCTCTTTAAATGGCTGTAGAGCCCGATGGGAAGGGGGATATGCAAATGTTGCCTCGCTGTGAGCGCCCAAAGGTTCAAAGAACCATTTGCGGGAAAAAGTCGATTTTTGACCCATTTTGGCCAAAAACTCACTCCCAGTGTCCCTTAAAGAGATGTGGGCTTAAACATATTCATCACTGTTGTTTTTCGGATTATTTTTAGTTAATTTTACATGAACTTGTTTACATTTAGTATTTATATTATTTGCATCTAATTTAGGTATATTTACATTTAGATTCTAATTAGTTTTTATTAGTACTTAATTGAAAAACCTGAGTTAACTTTTCATTTTGTACCTAACAACAGTTGCCCAAAATGACTGTTACCAACCTAAATACAAATATGACATCGATGTAAGAGATTCTGCCATACTCTTTAAAATATCGCCAATGAACAGAAATAAACACCCGCCATAACGGATGATGGCTCTTGGGAAATCGTTTCCCGTACAGATGGATTTTCAGTGGTAACGATAATAATGCATAGAGTGCTTGGCCTTCAGGTTCTTCTCAACATGTCCAGGTCCCTAACTGCTTAAGCTCACTTCATAGACGTCACCAATCTCAAAATGTTCAGTGAAGCATTTCTTATTTCCTGCACACTTTTACTGAAACATCCTGTATATAATGAATTCATTTCTTTTTTAATTACAGATAAACAATATGTTCTTGAAATGTTATTTTTATTTTCACATAAGCTGGGAATAGGCTCAGATTTAGAATCTGTTCATTACAAAATCTCCTTGTCAGTATATAATTGTCCAGTGATGTTATCAACAATTAATGTAGAAACTGTTGCAGCAGTGCCCTTAACAAACAAATAAATATACGGTTTTAATCTACCTCTGCATGGATCGTTCCTCTCGCTTTCAATTTAGCCATAGAGTCAGTTAACGTTCCGTAAAGCAAGCTCTACTGTGACCTCTACCTTAGCTGAACGCGAATCTCAAATTCACCGCATAATAAGAACATGGCTAACGTAGAGGATGTTGGGTAATAAGTTTCTGTATAGAGATATATTGATCTTTATACCTTACTAAGCTTATATCATGGTTACGTCACAACCGCCTCCTCTCCCGCTCTTTTTCTGGTGTACGCCAGTAAATACATACTTAAGGAGTTCATTTTAACTTCATGAAGGAGACACGAGTTCAATAAACATGCTAGGAGAAGAGATAGTTTACATAGAGTTAGTACATTCTCGTAAAAGTGTCTTGTCTACCTAAAACAACATACATCACAATTTTAACGTACATCTTATAAGAAAAATAAGGGCTTTGTGCCAATTTATTATTTGCAAATTAATTTTAATATGATAGTTATAGTAAATAAATCCGTTTCGAAAAAGATGGACATGAGAAATTGTTTCTTCATTCTTCAAGTGAGGAAGAATCCAAAAGAATACAAGAAAGAATATCTCAAAACGTATTAAATGTTCACTGTTTTAGTTTCAGAAAAAAAAATGTTTTTTGTTGAGCTGTCTTACATATGGAATACTCTCAATAACGTTTTAATCTTTCTCCTCAACGTAACAGTGAGAGCTGCATAAAATCCTTGCAACTTATACTGGCCGAACAGCGGACCTGCTCCGTTTTCAGTGCCTGAGATTCTCTACAAGACGTGCGCGGCGCTTGTCTATCTTCCAGTCAGTTTAGAGCGGAATTTCAACAGATTCGGGCAGTTGGGTTGTGCAGTCAGGAGTAAGAGTTCATGAAATAGTGCAGTAGTGTTGTGCAAAGGTGAGATATTAACTGCATGTTCATATATTCATCTTTGAGCCATACATCAGGTACAGAAAGTAGTATAGCAGAAAGAGACAGCATTAGGCGTACATTTCCTGATTCCAAAATGAAAAACAATATCAAAGTTAGTTCAGAAGTTTAATGAAATAAGCTCTATAGCATACCGGAAAAAAATTTAAACTGCTTATTAATGCATAACTTTGGTACATTTTTGGTTCCAGAATTAATGCTCCTGGTTTATGCCCTCCTTGTTTCCCATATTTAACGTTTTGTCATTTTTATCATTAATAACCATAACACAATGGAGAAAACTTAAAACAAAAAATTGAAACGATTCATTAGCGATGGAAATTGAGGACAATCAGTGATAATTTCTTAAAAAATGTCGACTATCAATCAGGAAAAATAGGGAACATTTTCTTACTAGGTAAATTTTTTCCTTGCATTTCTGTTAAATGGTTTATTGTGAGACACTTTTCCTTCCAGCATCACTCAAGATCTTCACAATTTTAAAACTTAAGTACAACATATTAAATAACAGAATATTTCTGTTTACAGTAGCTGCAGGAAATTGTATCCAATTACATTTTCTGAGAAAAATATCATTTATATGCATCAGTTCCCACAATGGAACTAGCTTCGTTTCGAATATTTGTTAACTTGCTGCAGTGTGTGAGGATTATTTGAATGTACTCTATTTTTCAATGTCCTCCAAAGATAAAAATTCATTCCATAAGCCAGGCCAATAATTTTGGTAGCAAATATATGGCGCAATTCCGTCATGGGTTTATTTTCCACAGAATCTCTGTACTAATTATCTTGCCGAAACTGGGCTGCTAGAAAATTTACACCTAAGTGTCTGTCTCGTTCTGCCACAAGGCTTTCTGTACCTGTTGAATACCTTGAAGATGAATATACCACGACGCAGTGAATATCTCACTATTGGACAACACAATTGCTCGACTGTCGAATTTCCACTTGCAGTTGACTGGAAGTGAGCCGGCCAACCGGAGTTGCAGGACTTTTAAACTGCTTTCATTGTACTTGTGAAAATCTTTCAATTCTAATGCAATTTACACACGGACTTTTGTGAGAAACAATCGAAACAATATTCTTAAGTTTGTAGTTATCACACTACAATCCGAACGGAGCACTTTGTCAGTGGTTTTCTAAATCCAAACTGCCCAAAACATTTGTTATTGGTACTCCGTTATTTATCGACGCAGTGTTCCAATATGTGCAAAGGATAAACACCTTACTCTGCTGTATGTCATTTCAAACTACGAATATGCTGTATTCCTCGCAATAGACTGTTAACAATTCCGTAAAACAGCCAAGTCAGATGCGTCACCGTGTTCGCCAGAACGACAAATGTGAGATCGACCTTTATGAGCATGCGCTACCAACCGCTTGAAGGATTTGAATAGGCAGCAGACAACTGCGCAATGTAGAGAGATGCTTTCGCTAGAAGTATAATTAGGGCTAATGGTGCAGTACATCAAAACAGTGACCAAATTCACTAGACAGGGGCTTGCTGACTGACAAATATGAGCGGCGATTTTGCTCCATCTGTGAGGAGGAGGAACCTGCACATATGCTCTGGCTGAATGTAAAGATACCGAATAATGGAGGAAAAAGTATCTACCGCACTCCTTTACAGGATCGAACAGTGGAAGATGGTCATGCTGGGCTTTGCTGGCAGGCAAGGAAGGAGAGCAGAGAATTTCTGATGAAAGTGAGACAGCTCAGTTCTGAAACGCCTGATAACCGGAGAGGAGTTGGGGAAAGCAAATTGATCGTAGCCATTCATGTTTCATTCATAAGAGGATTTATTTATGTTTTGTATGTATTTTTAATAGTTTTAAAATCAGTCTCTTTAATTAATTTCTTTTCTTTTATAAAATGTATTTTATTTGTTTGTTTATTTTATAGTTTATTGTGGAATATCTAATTTAATAGTTTGTACTAATTCAAACAGGCCTAGTGTATTATAAATAACACGTTAGACCCTCGCGTCTGTTAAAGTTGTATTGTATTGGTGCCACATTAATAAATATACTACTGCACTGCTACTACTAAAGAGGCAACATCAGCAGCCGCAAATACCATTGCACACAAGGGCAACTTCGCGAAGTATTCTGTTCGTAAAAAATGTTTACGTTTCTAATGTCAAATATAGTGAGCAAGGGTTGAACAATGTGACGGTACTGATGAATGTTGCATTTTAGGAATAATTTTTGTATTGTAAAGAGTTTTATAAGGTAATCATATCCAATATGGCATAGTTAAAATTAGGAATCCATTATTTTTTTTATAAACTGATATATGTAGTTAGCAATAGAGGGATTAAAGCAGTTTTATTGTATTTACAATTAAATACTGAGATGATTTAAATTATTATAATGATCAAAGAGACGCACTTTCTACCTTGAAAGTACTGGAAATGGAAATGACTTGCTAATAAACTGAAAGCAATAATATGTGTTAGAGAAATTGGAAAAAAAAATAATTTGAAGCAAAAAGCAATGAATGTATTGCAAGAACCACTTACTGAACATTTTTGCACACCTTAAATTTCACATGGTCGTGCTATTCACCGAATACACGTTGTAGAACCGCCATTGTATATTTAATTTTACCAATGAACTTGGCTTAATTGTAGCTGCTTTTCTTTTGTTGGCTTCTTTGATGATAATTCGGGCTGAGAGTGTTCACTTCTGTTTTTTCGACTTCTTTCCGGAGCAGGAATTTTGAACTTAATTGAGAGCACAATCCGGTGTTTATTTTAAGTTATTAGATAATTGTGATATATATTATATTATTTATTTAATGTTAGGCAGTTTACTATTTTGCACCTATTGTGGTTTAAATGGACCGTATTCATTCCACTTTCCTAGTAATTGATTCTTTTTTTACCAACCGGCCACAAGTAAGCACTCTTGCACTCGTATAACGATATATTCAGTATTATAATATTAAAATATATTAAATATACTGTCCATTCTGGTTATAATACGTGGATTTTTATTATTTATTACATGAAGAAACTTCTTCATAAAATAATAACAACTGAATGAGAGGGGTACAGTGCAACAACTATTTCTCACTCACGCCAAACGATCACTACTAATGTGGGTCAAAGATTCATCAGTCAGGAAAGTTTCTCTTTCGGAACTTATTTCTCCATATTCTGAGTTTAGACCATAACGTTTTATAAATTACAATGAGCCTATATTGATTTCTAGACTATAAAATTTAATTAAATAAAATGTTAATTTGATTTCTCCAGTTACTTAGCATAAATAAACCATAATTTGTGCGTAGAGAATTTATCCTGGAAATATTTACATTTCGGAATACGTGCAGAACACGCACTAACTGTTGTTGAAATGGAAAAAATTTAAAATGTTCTAATCCAAATTTCCGTAGTCCATAATATATTCCTGTTTTTTTCTCTCTTTTCTAATAGAATTAAAAAATTGTGTAAAATCCATAATTTATTTAATATTCTAAGGAGCTATTGTGGTATAAAATATTCCGGTTTTCCTCAGGTATCTGGCAATCTTCTACTCATCGTGAAAAAAAAAGTACTAGAGTTGAGCCACTTCACAAACCTCATGGTTTAGCATAGAGGGGAACAGAAAGGTGCTCTATGACGTCACATTAGCATGCAATGAAGCACACTGAACAACTATCAAGAACTGGGGGAGAAGGTAGTAAAGTAGTGTTACAGTATATGGCAGAGGCGTGCCGGAGTCATTATTACCTTGTTGTTCACGTACTGCAACGTTACGATTTAAATTAAGAATTCTCTCACGAGGCTGGAAATTGACCTTACGCTTAATTACATCCCAGGCTCATTTCCAGAAATGTATTTGTCTAATATGTGTAACAACTCCTGCATAACTGCAATATTCCTTATAAATCGTATATCCCTTTAATAGCAATGGATATGTTATTTTTAAAACAGAATGTTTTTTATATACTCTTTTCTAATTTCTTTCATTGGCAGCCCCACAATTCAGAGCGCAGGTCAGCTGAGAAGGGCTTTAAACCACAGGTCCAGTGTCATATTTATGACACGTTAAAGAACTCCATACTTGGAAAAAGAAGTATTTTGACCGTTTCACGTTTAATTGCAATGAAGACAATAGGCCTACCACTTGTCACTCTGCAGTATGTAGTAGAATAAGCGTAACTAAACTTTCCTTGGTAGGCACAGTAAGTTTTCTGAAGAAACCAAGGCTTGAAATGGACTATGGTGCCACAATAGAAGATATGCAGATAGATAATCCGTTCATTAATACGCTATATCATTACTACTAAAGAGTGCTTGTTAATTATAAGTAATACGAGAATATAATCGACAATTGACTTAGGAAGTTTCAATAAAGAAAATATATCTCACCTCCAAATAGCATAGATACGAGTACGCAAGCAAATATTCTGCTATTGCAATATTAGTTAGTTCTTCTCATAAAAGTGTCCTTGAAAAGAAAGGAACAAAGAAAGCATATTGGACAATATAGTTTACGCATACCTTAAAGAGCCAGATGACGTATATTTTGGGTCAATAAACGCAATTCGGAATAAAGTGAAGAAGTCTCCAAAATAGTAAATGAAGATTAACTCATTTTAGCCATCGACGAGAGCATGATACTGATTGTAGCTTCTTGTCTAAACTGACTCTACATAACTTGTTAGAAATATTAGAAAAAGATGCTGCAAAAGTTACTCGAGTCTTTTCATATTGAGTTTACTTAGGTTTGATTGAACCACTTTCATATTGGCACTATATACATTAGTATATAGGTAAATATGGGTCAAATAATTATCATATTGCTCAGGGTTTAAAAATAACTTCACTTATAATGTATCACACTTGAAGATAAAATTTATTATACTATGTCAGGAAAAAGTATGTAAATGTTGAAAATATGTAATCCTTTATTTGTTCCATAAATGCAATCCTTTTATAATGCGAGGTGGACAAAAAAAGAAATCATATTTTGCATCCTTTCAGCATCTAAATTAATGAAAATGAATTGTTTGACAATATATTTTAATGGTTTTAATTGTATAACCTAGAATTAAATCGGCTATTTAATAATTTTAGTAATCCAGCCTCAAATTTCACTTTAAATATGCGTTATTAATAGGCATTGGATACGTGCATACATATTTCATCGAAAATCAAATGCGTATTTTGTTTGTAATAATTCCGCGTATCCACCTGTGTTACTTTTCAAGAAACTGGAGATCCTTATGTAGTTGCTGGTGTTTAATGCTCTGGATAAAATTTGGAATTTATGAGATTTAGGTTGCTAAACTATGCTCAATCTAAAGCTATAATTTGGTTTAATAACTGAGAAAAGTGTTATTAATGTGTGCATGTAACTAAGTGAATATACTGAGAGTTATCGGTTATATTTAAATAGTTCCTTCAACATCACATTCAGAAAGAATTCAAAACCTAAAGAAAATGCGACAAGTGCATTTTTTTCATCAATAAATTAAGCTTGGCCTTGTATAGTAAAATATTTGAGAAAATGTAATGTAATCGTTAAAGATTTAGCGATTAAGGTTCACAAATTATAGTTAATATACTGAGAAAGTTGCTTGTGTACAAGAATGAAATATCTACCTTATAAAACACTGAAATATTAATTCTAAAGACAGGGTAGACGAAATCAAAGAAGAAGAAAAAGACATCTAGAGATATTCAAGAATAATTAGAACATTTTTATTAAACAATAAGCAAATACATGTACATAGAAAATGAAACTCACACGCCATATGCATTTAAAAAATAAAAACTATTAGGTAAAATCCTGCTGGGCTTCCGTAAAAATGCTGGACCGAACAAAGCGAGACACTACAGATGAAAGATCATATAAGCAGTGCGAACATTTAACGGTGTCCTATATAGTTCTAAAAGGTTTCGATAAGTTTTTAATTTAATTCCATGCAGCTCTAAATATAGTTATATATTCTCCGTGTGGAATATCTTACCTGTGCGCAAATGGAATGTTCCATAAGGAGGATTATTTTTTCCAAAGTTGCACGTGCTCTCTCTTGAAATAATTAGTTTATATAATTTATGGAATGAATGAGCTATAGGTGAGATTTATCATATGACTCATAGGGGTGCTACTGATAAAAAAACTAATAATGTACTTGCTTGTTTTAAATATCTACTGAACATTTATTTTATTTGAAATCTAAGCATATACTTTGAAGCATGCCATTCCATGTACTAGATATTTTAACGATCTGAAAACTTCGAAGTTAATGATATTACCCTCAACCATGATGTTTACAACTAGCGTATTTTTACTCCTTTCATTTGGGTTTTCTTAAAAAATATTGGTATAATTCCTGCTTTTAGAAAATTACAATGATTCACGTGTTAATGAAAATCATAAGAATTTAACGTTAATCCTTAAAAGGAAAGTTTAACGACGAACAATTATATGAAAAGAGTTACCCAAATGAAGATTAAGTTTGTGAGTTATAACCTAAACAATAATCTGAATATTTAAAATCGAAAAAACTTAAGTTCACGTTATAATTATGTTTAAAATAAAAGCATTGTTCGTATAACTATAAAGTCGGTCCTGGTGGTGTAGTGATTACCATACTTGCCTCCTATGCCCAAATCGAGGGTTCGAACCCGGCCAGGACCGATGGACTTTTTCGGGCGAAAAATCCTAAGTATGGCTTCCTTCGGAAGGGAAGCAAAGCCGTGGGTCCCGTGTCGTACATTGACGGCACGAAAAAGAACCTCAAGCCTGAAAGAGAGGCCTCTGAGCAAACTTTGTCGGCCGTTTCACGCCCTGAGTTGAATGGGACGCTGATGACCTGAGATGTTAAACAGCGTCCATAAATAAATCAATAAAAAAGTATAACTATAAGAAAAATAATATAAAATACTTTCTCCTGGTAATAACTTATAATCATGCCAATTTATATTGTTGCCAGTTACCATTTCTAATTAACAATCAGTTGTTTTGAATATAGTTCTGATTGAAGTAGTATGTTAATAACAAATAAATAGTTCAAATACAGACTGATATACATTTGAAATTAAATAGATCTTACATGTTAAGAACATTAGAGTCATCTTAATTTTTCGCTTTGTTGTTTAAGACATTTGAAAGGTCAGTGAAAGCAGCCTGTGGTCTCCATCTGTTCAATTTTGAACAATGAACGAATATATATTGTACAGCAGGGGTTCTCAACCGATGGTACGCGAGCTATTGCTAGATGGTACGTTAAACTTTTGGCAAATAAATTAAAGTAACATTTGTTTTACAAACAAAAATATTTGACAGTTCTACTATAATTAAACGGAAACAATAGATTTTACATTATCATAAAAATATTTCTGTGATACTGTGCAAAAATATTATGGAAGTTCAATTTTAATCCCACGACAATGATGGAGGGCAACTCGAATGTGCTTCATCAGACAACAATAGGATACATTTACAGTGAAGAACGCAGTGGAGTTTATTAGTTGTTACTGAATGCGACATTTCATGCATTAAATTATCAGATTTACAAATAGTTTGGTCAGATTCAGATGAAGCAAACCGTAATATGGATAAGTGGACTTCTCGAAAAATTCAAAGAGAGAAATGAATGTAGGCAGGTTCCACTCTACCAAAAGCCACTACTTCTAATTCTAAGCATTCAATATAGGACATAATTGTACAAGAAAGCAACAAAAGATAACGTAAGTATAATATAAACTATTTTTCACATATATTGCAGATGGAAAGGAAACCATCCTAATACTGCAGTGTGTGTTTTGTTATGAAACACTTTCGAATCATTCGATGAAACTTTTTCTTTTGAAGTCATTTTGACACCAAGCTTGGTAATTTGAATATTTTCATAGAAATACTCGTCTTAGAATAGTCATCAAAGCAAAAACAAATAATCTGAATTTGTCTGCAAATGTTAAGCAGCAGTTTATAAAAAAAATTCACTCTAGTCAATATTTATTTGTTCATACAATTGGATAAAACAGTAGAAGAGAGTTAAGTAGGCGAAGTTAAGCGAAATAGAATTAATTGGTTCTATGTCTCAAGATGGGGTCTCTAGTCCTTTGGATTTTGTTAGGGAAATACTGATGAACTGTGGATTTGAGCCTGTTGGAATTTGTTTATATAATTGATTAATGTATATTATTTCTTGTTTGATATATTTGGATGTACTATAAAGATAATGACCAGGGTCAGAATCTGTAGAGCCATATACTTAGTACTAAATAAATCATATTGGTAAATATTTGAATGATAACACAAAATAAAAAACCTACGGAAAATAAGGATGGAGAACAGAAATATGAATACAGAGAGAGAAATACCTTGACTAATGAGGTTAGAAAGAATATCTAGTTTCATGCTTGACAGCAGAAGATGCAGAATGTACTAATGAAACAACTGTATTATATTTCTATATTAAGAACGCCTGTAGCTACAGTATTATCTAATTGGAAAGCTCATTTTTTAGATTTCCATGAATGCAAAATCAATTATAATCTGCTAATATGTTTATGTTCATTATTTCAATTCCTGCTTTTTATGCATACTATCTTAATTGACTCAATAATATCTTGAAAGCTTTTAAAGATTATTTATATAGGAACGAGTGACATATCACAACCAACGTTTTAATGTTCCTAGTGACATTTTCACTAATTTAACATGGTATTTTCTCAGCCTCTAAAACATACTTTATTTGCTTTTTAATTTATAGTAAAGTCAATGCGCTATCCATGGTACATTTCGAAATGATAGAGCCAATGAAATGGGTATTTATTCTTTCACACATTACTAGTAATAACTAAGGTTTTACAAACTGCTTCATTAGACTCAATTTAATATGCGAAGATTGCAATAACACAAATGTAGACTGAATTAAATAGCTTCCCCCCTCCAGCTGGTATGTAATTAGCTCCCAATAGCTGAGTGTACTTCTCTATCCCATTCTCGCCAGAAAGAAAGTAAAGTCAGTGTGTTGTCCCAACAAGAGTCCAATTACTTTCAGTCTGTATACATAGACATTCATTATTTTCACATTGCACTTTTTCCAGCAGACGCTTTACATTATCACGTTCTTCTTTAGAATGGCAGACTAGGCCACAGAAATAAAAGGATGACTGTTTTCATTATGAAGCAGTGCCCTTTTTAGACTGCTCTTAGGCAAAAAAATAATAACTTGTACTGTTTGGGTGTGTAAAACCTCAGGACGCTGACATATTTCTGCAATTCACCAAGTCTCCTGGTTTAGCATCACTGTACTTTTGTATTTTCCATTACCTCAGCATATTGTTTTGACATATTTAAATGTTAAACCAAATTGTCAACTTTGATTTTATTAAGAGATTTTGGTGAAGTACGTTTCAAGAGGAAAGCTACTTGAGAACACTTTATCTCTCACAGGACTCTTGCTAATCAGAGGTAGTGCCTGTATTTCGAGCATTCCAGCTAATTCAAGGCGTTAAAACATTAAAGCATAACCTCTCCAATTTAAGAGCTTGTGTGTAACTGTGGTATTTTGTTTTAAATAGTATTTAACGTCCGTTTTTACTACTGAGGCACCAAAAGCGGTGAACACTGATGATACACGAAATGAAATGATATATTAGGAAAGGATTTTTTTTTTTAGGAAGGAAGCGTTCCAGGCTAAAGTTTAGGTACCTCCCCGGCATATGCCATTTATGAAGATTGAGGAAAACCTGGAAAAAAACCTCACTCAGAGAGAACGGTGTTGATGGATTCGAACCCCAGACCTCCCACTCACGAATCCGCGCCTTTGACCTCGGTCACCAGTGGCGGTGAGTAACTGATCAGATACAGGACGCTCGAGTTTTTCCATTGCTTACATTAAACTAGAAGGTTGCGGGAGTTCCAACTGGCAGCTAATGAATATATGATATATATTCTTTGTGCAGCTGATTACTTAAATGTTTTAAACCTTTTTCTGCAACATGATTTCACTCGGTTTGCATCATTTCAGCAATTAAACGGTACTTAGCAGGTACATATTGTTTGCGACACTAAAAAGATGTAATAAATGTAGTTCCTTTGCCAACAGATATATTCTATTACATTCAATATGGAGATGTGTGCCCCTTATAGTTTACCTGACTGAAAGTTAACTACTTTCTTAATGCGCACTCGCCTCGCTATGAATGGGAAAGGACATTTGTGGAATTAAATATTTATTATTTGTTATATAAAATTATAAAATATACTACAACCATTGTTTGGTGGTTTCTGTAAAACTGACTCTTTCCTGTTTTCCAAGCTTTGCTTAGGTAAATCACCAATCGTTTTAAAGCTTCCAATCAACGGACATCCAACCACCATGGTCAAGCAACACATCGCCCGCCCAACAATAACAAATCAACAGACGCTACAATATTTATGTCACAATATCAAATAATAGCATCACCATCTGGGAGCAAAGTGTCATAATTCTATAAATAAAATGTCCTTTATAATATGTGAAATATTGTAAATAGGAGAAAAAGACAAATTTCCTCGTCTGTTTCAACAAATTGGTTGGGACAGCAACTAAACTATGAACAGAAGAAAGGAATCCGCTCTCAATGTTTACCAGGCCGTGTGGGAAGATCAAAAAGAAGGAACAGGAACAGTACATTTTTAGAATTTTATGAACAGAATAGAGAAAATACAAATATTCAAATTTGCTAATAGCTGTGAAGAAAAGCTGTTATTTTTCTACGGAGACTTTTAGGGAATGGAAAAGGATAAATGTTTCAACACAGAACTTGAAATGTGTGCCGGAAGCTCCTAAATTCAACCCCAAGCAATAACTAAAGAAAGCAAAACAATTTTTTGTTAAATAAACATAGGATCGAAATTGAATGAATAGCCAACCCATGAAATATAAGGTGTAAACGTAAATTGATAATAAAACTATCAAAAGCATGGGCATCAATAACGAGTGACTGACTGTATTGCATTTCCAAAGACTCTAGAGTGCATCTGAGAAATAAGCTCCTCTAATTCAATTGGGTTTCGCACAACAGGGCTGATCAAGTGCCACCACACAAAAAATTAAGTTTGATGAGATAGGGAGAGTGAACAGAACAGGCAATGGGTCAATCGCGGTCAATCTATTGCTTACAGAATGTACGGTTCAAATGCTGTTAAATTGCTATGGAGAAGTGCACCATTGTGTTGATACCACAGGCGAACGCGAATGTAACTGGAAACGTCTTCGAGCAGTGACTGTAGGTAGCATTTGCCATCAACTGTTATAGTGTGTTTAACATGTTACGGATATTGATGTTTTTGAACTACGATTGTCATAATTAGTTGTCAAAAGTGTAATATTTTTATCCTAAATACCTTTCCAACTTCTAATTTTTCTTGAAAGATGGACTTTAGATTTAATATTAGTCCAAAACTATGGTTATTAAATAAAAAATTATGTTTTACTCTCTTCTAATTTCCCTAAAGGTTGAATATTGTATTTAGGAACACCCGGTATTAACGGAACGAAAAGCAGTAGAACTAAGATCAAAACAAATGAAAATGGTCCCAGGAAACAATAGCATATCCTGATATGATATGAGCTTATTACATTTTGAAGAAAAATGTTGCCAACATGAGAATACTGCGAAATGAAGTGCCATGATATTTATCAGTTATATTGAACTGCTTATTATAAGACTTGCATGAATAAATAGCCAAATTACACAAAGTGGCTGTAAGAACGACTTAGTCCAAGTTTACCAGTAGGTTACATTTTTATAATATTTTCGATATAGTTTTATACCGTACTATGCAAGATATCCAAGCATTTATTCTTGCACAAGAAAAGTAAAGTATATATGTCATATGTGGTTCATGGAAATCATTAAAACAAATGAACCCCAACCAGTATATATGATTTTGCAGAAAACGGCGTTTTTGTTTTAAGATTACTTTCATACATTGTGAGCTTATACCTATAGAGTCAATGTGACATTTGATAAAACCATTGCCTGCCTAAAATGTGAATTTCATGCCGCTGTTTCAACTCGAACTCGCCAATCGCACAATTCATGATATTACCAACGAAGAATGGAAGAAATAATGTGCTCGTGTGAAACAAATTGAAAAAGACCACTGGCGCCGCTATACGTTTATGGAAGAAGAAATTAATGGAATTGCAATCGATGTGGGAATATCCAGCAGCGATGAAGAGTACAGCGTGGATGAGGATAGTGCGGCAATGGAAAGAGATAAAAACTCTATGCTATGCCAAGAAGCAGTTCAATAGTTAGCTGTGGAACTCAGGGACGAAGAAGTCATCTGAATTTGGTATATTGTTCTGGATATCAAAAATCACCATATTACAGTACATTTTACTATTATATTTCTACTAATATAATTAGTAACAATGTCATATACGATACTTCTGTCCGGTGCATATTGAAGCTTTCTTTGTTATTAAAAAAATCAGTATTTATTTGTAGTGTTTTAAAGAGTTTAATTAATAGGACTTTAATTTACTTTCGGACTTCTGCCTTTTAACAAATTATATTATTAATAAAACATGTATTAATCATTTTATAACACAATACTAACTAAAAACGTATAAAATACAAAGAACATCTTGCATCTTATTGTTGTAAAATATAAACAGTTATTAAGATACTTTAAAAACATACGAAGAACTGATTTAACTCCTACAAAAAATACGCTATAAAGTATGACTGAAAGATGGATAGCTTTTTATTTTCACTAACTTTGAAAGTTTGTTTATATTTTCTGCATTTATGTATTTATAATTATCTTCATTGTATGGGAGAATGTTTTCAAGTCATTCATTGCCTTTTTCCTTCTTTAACGGTAGTTTCCCTTCAGAGTATGCCACTCTAGCGAAGTGAATATTGATGTGAAAATCGTGGCGAAGGAAGAATGTCTGTTCAGTTCCCAGTGATGAACTGTCTTGCAGCAACAGTGCCTGGGGTTGAGCACCACAAAGAATTATACAAGCTACAAATAGGAAAGTATATTTTATTCCTTTCCTTTTAGTATAATTTTACTCTTATGCATTGTATTCATCCATTATCACTGAAACAGAGAAAAACACTTACAGGAATAGCCCTCTTACTGTAAAGGAACTTTCATACACCATTATTTATTTCCTAAGTTCAAAAATTCCTTAAAAGGACAGGGATTTTACTCAGGAGGAAGTAAACGCTGCCGTGATGCTTATTTTGCAGATCTTAAAGAAAGCACAGATCATTCTGGAATAAAAGCATTAGAAAATCGTTCATATAATGTAGCAAACTATCAGAAGACACGTTGAACAACTTTAAGAACATAAAAGCAGTTTTTCATTGTTAGCCTAATCAGTTATACCGCTTCTCGTATTGTGATTGGGTGTTTTTTCTTTTTTGCCACCACAAATTCCCTAGAATTATCTCGCGCAGATCGATGCAAGATCATTCGCTAGGACTATTCAAAACTACAGTACTTCCCTCATCTTCTCCAGTTCCTGGTGTTTGTATGCTCAAGACGTTCCTTTCGTTATTAATGAAGGTTCTGCTATTTAAAGAACGTAAATGAATGGTTGAGGAGAAAGTTTTTGATTGTTTGAAAAGAAATAAATGTTTAAGAAGATTCTCAATAGAGGTTTTTGTGAGATGAATATGCCATTTTATTTTCATAAGTTTTTTCACTTCCATATATTGAAATTTAATGCGATTTTTAAAATTTGTAAATAATTGCAGAAAAAATAACGATCCAAACAGGCAAAAATATTTTTAAATCTTAAAATGTGCAACAGAAGCAAAAATAGGCAAAAAGGGCAAAATGAAATCTGGTCCTAACGAACCCAAATGTACGGAAACATGTTCTGACTCTTAAATATATCCACCCAAATAGAAAAGGCATTTTGCCTAACTTCCGGACTCTGCAGATGACGTAAGGTAAACAATGCCCTAGCAACGCAGTGTTGTGAGGACGAACAAAACGCTACTAACTTACGCATCAACCTAATAACAGGTTATTCTAACAGTGAGCTATTTTGCGATTCGAAGAACGCCAAGGGACCCATTTATTCCGATAACTATGTTACACTATATTAAGTGAAGATGTTTCTACTTTCATGATTGTCAATGCTTTTTGCTGCATTTCAATATATCTTGCTAGTTCTTCTCTATATTGGGTAGAGTTCCGTTAATGTTTCGAACGATTGAAAAGCGCATTATTCTGCGCATGTGCTTATTCCTTGTGCTCATACATCAGTGTCAGGAGGGCTGAAAGACCTGCATTCGAAGCACATTTTTCAGAGACTGGTGACCACACTCCCTATAATCAATTGCTGCTACTTTATAAAGCCTTTTCAATAGACACCAGGCGAAGACATATAGGATAACATAGAAGGGTGATTTTTATACCCAAGCATCATCGTATATTTCAGGTAAATTTGATAAAAATTGAAAACTGAAAGAAAAGGATGCGAGGATAAAAAGGAGATGGTTGATAGAAATGAAAAAAAAAAAAATTCTTTAAAGCAGTAGCACTAGCGATTTCTTGCTGTATTAATTGCTGTGTGAAAAAATCGTCATTTTTTGCAAAAGTACAACTTATAGAAGTAATTTAAGATATAACGTTATTTCCAAGATGAACATCTAAGGTCACATATAAATTATTTTGATACCTAGTGTAGAAAGTAAAAATTTTGCTTATGAGTAGTAGTATTAGTATTACTATTAGTAGTAGCAGCAGTAGTAGTATTAGTAGTAGTAGTACTAGTAGTAGTAGCAGTAGTAGTACTAGTAGTAGTACTAGTAGTAGTAGTAATACTAGTAGTAGTAGTACTAGTAGTAATGGTAGTACTAGTAGTAGTACTAGTGGTAGTACTAGCAGTAGTAGTAGTACTAGTAGTAGTAGTATACTTATTTACAAAATATATTTCTTACAAATCTAACTTATTTATGTTGCACCTGGGATCGTACGAGTTTTCTCAATACACTAGGAAACATATGATATTACACAAACCAATATTTGATTCTTAAGAGGCAAACGATATACAGAGGGTGCCAAAATTTATATACACTTCAAGCAAAGAAAAAAATTGTACGTAACAAAACTGAATTCATACAAACGGAAAATGATGAGCACTAATCATCTTAGACTTTTACAGTTATAACAATTGCTGAAAATGCCCACCATCGGCATTCATGCACTTCTGAGTACGTTGAACTACTGGGATTGAGCAACGTTTGCGAAAGTATCCTCGGCGATTACAGCACATGGCGTTTCAATTTCTTCCCTGTCCTCAGCGATTCCAGCACATACCGTTTCAATTTCTTCCTGCATTGCTGCCAGTGTAGCTGATTTTCTATGGTATACAACATCCTTAAGAGATCCTAAGAACGCGGTGGAAACTCAATCGGACTTCCTCGTTGTATCCAGTGCCTTGGAAGATTGTCATCAAGCCGAAGACGCGGGGCTTGTTGCTGTGCGAGGTCGCATACGGTACCATGAATCTCAAATGCGTGCAATTGTTACTCGTGTTGGCGGTTCTGTTCTGTACACACTTCTCCATTACCTTTGAACTTCAACATTCTCGGTTTTACAATACCACTTCAAAATTGCTTTCCGCTGTTCAAACCACAATCTTGGCTACATTTTGTTGTAGCAACGCTAGCATAATGTAATGTCAGTCACATATGTTTACAGAACATCATACGATAATGTTGGCTTCATTTGTTCATGGTTGCTTTTACCTGTCACGTAGCAACGCTATCATGATGTATATGAGTCACATCTGTTTGCAGAACATTATACTACACATTACTGTTCATTTTCGGTCCAACTTTGAAATATATTAAATAAATTATAAGATATATCTACTGTGAAAGTGTGTATACATATGGCACCCTCGGCATATAATAATGAAATAAATAAATGGAAAAAGCAAAATAAATAATAGAAACATATAATGCAAAAATGAAATAAGCAGAAAAGAAAGTAGTACAAAAGTTATTTAACTTACACTCCAGCACATATATGTACAAATAATTCCAACAATTATTGTAACTCGTGTTTCCCTATCTCCCTTCACGGTTGTCTGCCTTCTACGATCTGAGCTGTCTCACTTTGTTTAAAAATTTACCTATTCCTTCTTTGTATTTGTCAGGAAAGTCCAGCACTGCCCCCCTCTCTCCTCCCGTTAATAATCGCGTAAGAATTTTACGGAAGAGGTGGAAGCCGAGTCCCGAATTTCAAAACGAGTACTCTAAATATACTTTTTTGCACAAAACGCGAACAAATTTTTAGTATATTTACATTGAAACCGCAGGTAAATTGGTGTATTACGTTTATTAACATTGGAGCCAAGGCTTACTTATTGATTACAACTTTAAGAAATTACCATTAAATCGAGATAAAACAAGCATCATATAATTCATAAGATATAACTACCTCGTTTCACATAAAAGTAAGTGCCAATAATCACATACTGGACAAATACAATTGTACTAAATTTTTAGGTTTCCAAGTTTAAAAATACTTAAAATAATATATAATAATATATAGCATATTATGCAAAAACAAAACTTAGTAACCTATGCACTTCGACCACATATAATGTATATCGTTAAGTTACTCTCAAGTCAGTATACGGTGCATATTTCTGGTCGATTATGAAATATGTTTTAATATTTTGGGGGAAATTAGTAGTGGTACGAATAAAAAAGGGTGTAGAGATTTATTTTGAAAACTAAAATTTTAACACTTTGCAGAAGGAAATAAAGGAAATAAAGGAGCGTTGGGCGATCTGATGCTGAGAAGTTAATTGGGCGCCATATGCAGAGGGAAATGATGGTTGGTTTAAGATGATAGTCGGTGTTGAAATCTTCTCGTCGTTCTCGTCGTTCCTTGCCTCCGTCTGCTCCGGCTATTTATGAGACTTTTAGATGGGGTTTTTGGAATGGCACGGAAAAATAAAAAACCAATTCACGAGTAGAAGAACTTAGTGGAAGGTCCACGTCTCGTAGACGTGTAAAAAAAAAAAAACAATCAGTTCGTCATAATAAGAAAAGTAATTGATAAATGTTCAAGTTACTCTCAGGGTTGTATGGGTATTAACTATGGTTCTGTTATGTCAAGGAACTTCGACCATTGGTGCTATTTTCCACTCGCAAGCCGAACACAGCTTTCACTCGACTTCGTTATCACGAAACTGTCCCTTTGCTGCTTATCAAAACTGTCCATCAACTGCCTATCGACTCCCCATGTACTGCCTATCGATTCTCCGTAATCCGGGAGTTTTGTGTCTGGGCGGTCGGTCGGTTTGTGCCGACGCTTTCTGACTTTGTTCAATAATTTAAAAATCACGCCAAGTTGCTATTGGCTGAACTGTTTGAATTTTGTGTTATGCAATCTTCTGGTTGGTATATTTTTCGCGGTCCCTCTGGCTAGAGGTGGGGTGATAGCTTCTATTTGCGCGAAAAATATACCTTAACGGTTTTCCGTTTCTTGTTTACCAGAAGTTTGCGCAACAGCATTCCTTGGGGCGAAAAATCAAAGTTCCTTTGTTAACATTATATCTAAGGGTATCTAGCTACTAGTTTCATGGTCACAAGGGCTGTTACAAGAAAGAGGGAGTCTACGGTTTTATGATCCTTTTCCGCCCTTTCTGCAGTTGAAAGAGTTTGTTGCTCGCCAAACTGATGGCCTTGTATAAAATCTAGAAGGAGCTGATATTCAACTTCTTTCTACAAATATTAAGTCAACCAATGTCCAAACAATTTTCTCTTCATCTATCAAAATTAAGGTGACTACCTGGAGATGTACAAGAGTAGAAATCTATTGTTTCAACTTCCTTGTGAGTATATCCTTTCTCTTATGAACTTTTATATTAAAATCAAGACCACTTACTTAAAAAGATCTATATATATATTTATTTATGCTATATATATATAGCATAAATACTAGACAAAAAGGTTATGTACATTTGCTCACTGCAAAATGTATTTTCTTCAAAAAGAAAGTTATTATGAATATGTGGTAACATATAATTCTCTCCCAATTATCATCAAATCTGCTCTTACACAATTTCTGTGAGATAAGATAAATTATTCAGTTGACTAATTCATAGAAAAACGAAAGAGATACAGTTACCCGCAAAAAAAAAAAAAAAAAATCGTGATGGAATAAAGCGCTTGTCAGAGTGTATTTGAAGCGATCGAAAATAAATCGTTTCTTTTCATAAAATTTCGATTAGTAGTTATGGAAACATTCACAAATTTGTACCGAAAGTAAACTAAGCAATATATTTATATGTGACAGTATTTTTTCAACTTCTCCTGCGAAGCTATTACAATCAAGAAAGCCGTGGATCCCGTATCGTAGATTTGCGACACGTTAAAGAACCTCAAGTTTGAAAGATGAAGCCTCTAATCAAAATGTATCTGCCGTCTCACGTCATAGTTGAATAGGACGATCATGACCAAAGAAGTTAAACAGCATGCTAAAATAAATCAAATAAATAAAAGTAGGCAATCAAGATTGCACTCAGTATGTCATTCACTCTTCTGATTATGCCAATTTTATTTTCTGCACTGACTCATTACGCACGCTCCTAGCTACTCAGAACCCAAAATCTACGCAGTGCTTTAGAAATATCATGTACTGTATACTTCATTCAGAACTCTAGGAAACAAACCCTCACATGGATTTCCCTACATGTGGAGATTGAGGGAAACAAACATTCTGATGAAGCTGCAAAGGGAGTCACTCAGCATTCTCACAGTGGCCTCATGCCTACCATGATGTCACTGCCATTATCAAAAAATGACTTGCAGGGAAATGGAAGAAGAATGGTTAATGTCCACAGTAACTGTTTGATACTTGTGCAGGCTCCACCAAGATTTTTAAGCTACTTCTGTCACTTAAACTAGAGAGCAAATAATAATTACTCACCTCAGAATCTTCTACTTTCTACCTAATGAACTCCCTCAATAACACAAATCTTGCTGTATAACAGATCTCCCCAACCTTTTCTAGTGACATACCATTACATCAACGCAGGATATCGAATGTACCAGGAGATAAATTTTATGAGGGAAATGTGAGATTTTGTAGTACAAGGATCAAAATAAGCATTTCTCTACATTTATGGCAATACTAGTGGCATTTCTTGTATGTAGTATTTAGAATTAGATATTTATTAGAATATAATGTTTAATTTATTCCTATTCAATAGATTGATTGTTTTATGCAAATGTTTTAAAAATTAATTTAGTTAAGTTTAAAGTATAGTGAATGAATACGTAAACTACGACAAACCTGATACCAGTGCTCCAGTATTTAGACTTAAAATCAGTAAAAGTTATTAACTTTAAAAATGTAACTAATTTGAGACTTACATTTTTGTTTCAATGCGAAGCTTGTGTAGCTAAACATAGTTTTTAATAGGTGGTTTCAACTGACTTTGGTTTAGTCTTAAATTGGGATCAACATTAAAATACTTCTGTATTTTTATATAAATTAGAGAAAATATCCACATTCTCAAAGGTAAGTAGGTACAAAACACAACAAAACTTTTACAGCTTTTTCTGATATCATCGATGTGGTTAATTGATGAATAAGATAATATTTTTCGTAAAGATGTTTGGTTGATTCCTCCTACGGCTCCCATAATTACAGAAGCTAGGATGATTGATTGTGTGAATCTGTTATTGGTAATTATATAGGAGATTAATATTAGTTTTTTTCTTGCAAGCCAAAAGTCGCCTTGATCATTTGCCTGAGGTTTCTGTCACATGATAGCTCACTCAATTCGTCTTTCTCGGAAGGAGTTAAGGTTTCTGGTAAGGTATCAGCAATAGAAAACGGGTATCTAATCCAAAATTCTATCCAGGTTTTCAAGGTAGTATACATTGAAATAAAATAAGACTCCCAAGGTTTTCCTATATTAACTGCCAGTCAACAATGAAGAGAAATTTCATTCACCTAAGGAAGCATACCACAATGGAAAGTAAGATGTGTTTTCAATTTTGTTTCTGTTATAATGAAACTTAGTTTTTCTTAAGAGAGTCAGTTTTATCCTGTACTAAGAATGTGGAACTAAGCGCACACTACAAACCCTTGCTCAGCTGGTTGAAGCGGCAAAATACGTCTCTCAACCGGGGAAGCCACAGATCATCAGTGAAATAATAGAGGTCTGAGGATGAACCGTTGAGAAAAATCTGCACTTCTGAATGAAGTTCAATCAGACATCTCAATACGTCCCATGTTTTTACTGCTGTGTAAAGTAAAACAGAATCATGTCCAGCATCTATTTCATTACACAAAATGGAAAACAACAGTACATTGATGAAATTGACAGCGTTTACGCTTTCAAAGCAACAGACGGTTAAAGGCTCGCGATGAATGCTACAACGTACAAATTTTGCTTCTGGGCCTACTTCTTTAATCTTTGCAACATTGCCACTGTGTTTCCCATTTATTGCACTTGCTTCATCAGAACAAACACCAACACATTTATTCCACTCTATACCATTAATTTTCATAATTGGTCTAATTTTGAAAGTATTTTATATGAGATTGTTGAAGCAGGTAGTGATTTACAACACAAAAATTCTTCCTTCGCTATTTCGTCATCTGTAAATCATGCTTAAGTAAGATGGACCATGTTCATGTCAGTAGTTCATTTTAACCTAACATTCCACAAAAACTGATTAAGATTATTTATTAGCCTCTTTTTAACATCACTATTTTTCTCCTCCTCAACACCCTTGGCCCCTTTGCAATCAAACACGATATGTGTTTCATTTCCCCTTCCTCCCAAATAGGATATATCACCAGGAAACATATATCTACTCCTAAAGGAAACCTCCTCTTTCATTTTTATCGCAAACGCTTATGTACATTTCTCTTTGAAAATCAAGTTTTATATACTTACTAATATTATCATTTAGGGCAAAATTATCAAACGTTCTATTATTTTGAACCTTTTATCGTAATATTTTCATAAATTTTCTAATTTTCATACACGTCTCTGCAATTTTAAACCAGGTTTTAAACCGAAACAGGTGCTCAACCTTTAAAAAAAAAAAAAAAAAAAAAAAGTTTCAGTTCTGCTCGGCACAGCACTCGCTTCGCGGCATGACTCAGCGTGGGTCTTACAGCCTTTAGCCTCATATCAGTCTCATCGAGTTCTCCATGGTAGACGTTCATTGATGTTGAACGGTTAAAAACAGTCGTCTAGTAGTGAGAAGTACCGAAGTTCGAATCCTATTAACGTGCGCCTTGTTTTGTTATTTTTTGCAAGTAAAATAATGTTTAGTCTGCACATGAGAATAATAATACAATGATGCTTCCTATTGCAAATGTTTATTTAAATTTTAAGGCAGTTATGCTCTCTCTCTCTCTCTCTCCCTCCCTCTCACACGCACACACACAGAATAAAAACTAAAGTAATCTTTGTTTTCAAAAAAGTTAGGAATTTTAATGATCATTTTAAATAAACTAAAAGCAATTCGTGTTTTCTTTTTTTTAATTTTTCACTTACGAATATTTGTTATTAAACCACATATTTTGAAAACGAATTCATGCAATTAAGTTTTTGGTTTCGGTATAAATGCCTTAAAGTTCAAATATGTGTTATGTATATTAAAATATGTATTGTTTCCGCATATTAAACATTCATTTTATTGCCAAATCTAACAAATAAAAAAGTGCATAACGAGGATTCGAACCTAGGTAGTTCTGTATTACTAGACCCGTAATTTGCCCACTCAGCCATCAAACCACACGGTCCGAGGAAACGCATTTCCTGTTTTTGATATAATTTGAACATTAACTGAAGGTGGTATTGTGAACCAACGTCAGCGAATGCTTCCAATGTTTTCGAAATCGGTCATAGTTTCTAAGTTCTTTTATATATAACTTAACGATAAATTTAAATTTAAATATTTTGTAAGCATTCAACGTCCGAATATGTGCCTAATTCCTTCTATGGGATAAAAGAAATTATGGGGAAGATGACCAAAGAGTCCATGATGGTCAAACTTTCTAGTTATTCACCTTTTCAGGCTGAAAGGAAACCGGAGAAAAAAATTATAGCTAAGTACAATAAATAATAAAAACTGCTTTGAGTTCTAGAATTCGTCTAGTCTCCTGTGAAAACTTTCGTTTTCGTTTGGGATACTTAAATACTGCAATGTCCAACAGTTTATTGTATACATAGTTGTAGATATCTTAACGCCGAAGGTGTAACGACTTATTCCATACAATTAAAGGAATAAAATAGCTTACAACCATTTATTCCATTAATAATGCTTATACATTAAGATTTATGTCTAGAGTTTATATATGTTTATTGTAATGAAGGGAGTAAAATCCTCATTGAAGCTCTTTCATACATCAAAGTGTTGTGACGTAAATTCCCTTTAAATACACGTTTGAATCGTAAATAGACTTGCCATCACAGAGTTAATAAAAGTGGGTAGTTTACTATAATGGCGTGAATGTATCCAAATATAAACTTGTTAAGTAAACACACTCTTTAGGCAAGTTTGTGTTTAGAGTAGTTCAAAGTTAATACCACGAAACTTGCGGTTGAATGAGGAGGGAGTAAATTGTTGTTACAAAATAGTTGGAGCAGCTGCATTATGCCGCAATGTGAAAATGCTGTTTCAATTTATGTATTCGATCGATAATCAAGAGCGTTTATGCCAATTAATAATGCAGCCTGTTAAAGAGCTATTATTATGTTTGTGTCTTATGCGATATTATGATACGAGTCAAGATGGTGGGGAATTTTTACATTCTTGTTGCGTTAGAGGTCCCAGGAATCTTTTTTCGACTTTTTTTTTTCATAATTTAGTGGTGGGTTTGAATATTGCTTTGAAGTCTTTAATTTTTTGATATTTTGCAACGCGTTCCGTCACATCTGTAATGTATGGCAGAAATTCCTTCTGCTGTTCTTTTTCATAAATGTCGGATTTGAAAGTTGTGTTACATTATAACATAATTTAGAAATAAAATTTTCGCACGTTTAAAAACCAGTTCTACATATTTATTCTAATTCAGCTTTATTTTCTTTTTAGTATTATACGTTCATCATTTAGTTGTCATATTTGCTGTATGTTTAGCCATTATGTTTCACAATCGCCACGAGTGGCCGAGGTCGTTAAGGCACGGACTCGTGAGCGGGAGGTCTGGGGTTCGAATCCCGCCAGGACCGTCCTCCCTGGCTGAGGTTTCTTCCAGGTTTTCCTCGGCAAATGCCGGGGGGAGGTACCCTATACTTAGGTCTGGAACGCTTCCTTCCTTAAAAAAAAATCCTTTCCCAATTTATCATTTCATCTCGTGTATCAGCAGTGTCCATTAAATTGTTTCCTTTCAGATTGCATAGTCTGCTTATATTCCCTGATATTTTTCTAACACATCAAGCTCTCGTTTAGAAATTATAATCTGTGAGAAACTGTGGAGTATATGCTTGTGGATTTTGGGTTCTTAACAATTTTTAACTATTTATTCTCATTTTTTTCATTACTAATCTATTTTTTCATTACATAAGTTAGTAATAACGATTAAGAACTGCAGGTTATTTTTTGTGTCATTTTAAAAAGTTTGCTTTAAAGGTTGTTCAAGCTTCTCTTCGATAAAATGCCCCTAACAAATCTGAAAACTACTTGCAACCCATTTGGCATTTTGGCATACATAGTGATAGTGATAGTAATACCATGTTATAAAATACGTCCTTGCCTTCTCCTTTTCTCCTCCCTTTTATATCACCCATGTTTCAGAAGTTTTTTGAAAGCTGTGTTTATCACTGATAGCTAAGACACGTCGCGTTATCCTCTCACATCGCTTTTACCATTTTGCTTTGTCCACTAATTAGTTTATTGTCTACTTTGCTCTTGTTGACATCTTTGACTTTAGGCTTGGGCACCGGGCAAACCACCGCTCCGTACTCTGATGTAACTTGATTTATGGTATCGGAACAGTGCCTCTCTGGTGTTTCTACCACAAAATTTCTTTCATTTTTGCAGCACTCAAGTTTCTGGTCAATTGTGTCAGTGACCCAGAGATTGTTTGTTAAATTTGTAGTTTAGGGGTTCTTTGATAATTTGGATAATCTATGACATTCCTGATCAAAATTTTTCTTAAACACGGATATTCGTTACAAATTATATATCAAATGTATGTATTAATGTTCATTTTGTTCTATTTTTAATAAGTTATAAAGTATTAGGGAAACTACTTATTTTTATAAATTGTATTGGTGACATTAATATGCACCGACTCTGGTTATAGATTGACTGTTAATTATTTTTATTTAGGAGCTCATTTTTTAAAATTACTAATGCCTCAATGCATTTTGTTTAATGAATTGGATAACATTATTTTAACGTTATTTTATTGGATAAATATATTTCCTTCTCCCATGATATATAGTATAAACTTTTTTCAGACCGTATACTGGGACTTTGAAACATCAGTAAGCTTCTTTATAGTGATTAAAGTTAAAACTATTTAGCATTAGCGTGAGAGTGTTGATACTCGCTGCAGGCAATAGAAGTGAGTAATTTTGTAATGGTGTTAAATTATACATTTATCATCGCTATTCTGCTGAGTTTTAATGTCATTACTACACTTCACTCTAGTACATCAAGCTTAAGGTTTTTTACTAAAAAAATAAACCATATCTTTAAAAGTTCATCTAATTCTGGAATAAACTTCAGTTATCAATGTTTAACTCATGAATACTCCACCATAGGAATTTTGCCACAGGAGAAGGTAGAGAACGAGCTAATCCTTCGCTCTAGAAACCTTAATTCTCATTGGCTTATATTCTGGAAGATTTTTATATCCAAGTATAGAAAAGGTTTATCCAGATTTCTGAATAGCTAGAAAGTATTAAAAACTTAACGGCGTTGAATTTGAAATTTGGAATGAATGAATAGTGTTTAACGACCGTTTTTGCTACAGAGGCACCACAGGCGACGGACACTGGTGATACATGAAATGAAATGATATATTAGGAAAGTATTTATTTTTAAGGAAGGAAACGTTCCAGGCCTAAATTTAGGGTACCTCCCCGGCATTTGCCATTTATGAGGACTGAGGAAAATATGGAAAAAACCTCAGTCAGGGAGGACGGTCCTGGCGGGATTCGAACCGCTCACGAGCGATTTAACAACCTCGTCCACCCGTGGCGGTTTGAAATTTGGCTCTATCGGTGCTAAAAGGTAAGAGTTTTATGAGACAAGCAACCATAGATCCAATTAGAGCAAGCAGTCACTAAATATCTTTACATTGCAACTAATATGTATGTTTTATATCTTCGTACTGTGCTAGTTACATATCTGTAAATAACAGTTCTAGTTCACGAAAGTATAAAGTAAAAACTTCTTTGACTGTGAAGATGGGTTTCTAAGTAGCTGTTGTGCACATCAAACCCTGATAGGGCAAAAGTCAGTTTCTCCTTATATAATCAATTAGAAATATGATATTTGCTTTCGGTTTGAATCTAACTGGAATAACTTGTATAGCAACATATTCTTTGATTAGTTTTCAAGAAAGATGTTGGTTACAACACATCATGTTCTTTGCAGTGGCACTTAAGTTGACCAATAATTAGCGAGTATTTGTGGAAGCGTCATTAACAGATCGCTAGATATCATTATGACCTTAGTGAAAGGTTTTCTATTTTCTTACTACTCCGGCAACATTTCCGAAAGTTAAACCTAACATTTAAAAGTTCGGGAAGGATTACAGGTGTACCTTAGTATGGACAATTGCTTCAATCATCGAAAAACATGTTTGCTGAACTGCAAGTATTGTGAAGGAGCCTGCAGAAAAATTTAAAATACATAAATTTTGACGCAGATATTTCGAGTTAGTCCATGCACACTTTAGACCGTTATGATGAACCCATTGAGTAATTTGTAATCCTAATTGAAGGAGATTCAAAAATTTCTCCGCAGTTTTATGTACATGGAAAGAAAATTCCAAACTTAATAACTGATTCAAATCCACATGGAGTAACGGAACAAGAGTTCAATATGTCAGATGTTTCTGTCTAAATTTTGAAAGTCTAAGTATAACATTTTCAAAGAGGCATCAACAGATCATTTAGTGACACTGGGCGATATTTTTGCTGCCTGAGTTGAAAACGATACCAATGTTTACCCAATTCTGTCTTAAATTTGACAGCAAGATGTAGCTCATCCTCATTTTGAATTGGAAGTGTGCAACATTTTAAACAAGACATTTATGGATAGGTTTACATGTTGTACATTGTCATTTGCCTATGACTACCCTGTTGTTTCATGTTCTTTTGCTCTTTAGAAGACCGAAAATGTGCGTGTTATTAACTATTTGTGATTTAATTTTAAGTTATATGAAAAGTGTCGGGAAAATTGATCAAATAATGCAAGGGAATCACAGTTTCTCCCATGTTATATATCTATGTATTAATAAAGAAGCAGGTTAACGCAGTGATTAAGATAATTTGACACTTTTAACGTGTATTTTGTTTTACTTTGCAGGTAAGTCATCATGCTGCCAAAATTTAGATGCTATGGTATTGGGACTTTGAAGTGAGCTTTTTCAGAAAAAATATAAAGTAAGTAGGATTAAAAAGTAGCAAGAAAGCACATAGACTTTTTTTTAAAGTTTTTTGACAAAGCATTTACGAATACCGTGTTTGTACATAGGTTAGTCTAAGAAAATTTTACTTTTTCATTACTTTAGAAATAAACTTACACCGCAATGGACATACATAATCCACTAGTAGAATAAACCATTATTCAAACTAAATATTTCCCTCTCATAATGCACTTCATATCCAAAGCTAAAATATTGTAACTGCAGAAACACGCTGTCAAATAACATATCCATATTAAACTTATATTTCTTGCTTTCTATATATCGGTAAAAATGATCATCAGGTTTGTTAAGTCCATGCTTTAAAATGTCTTACTCATTTTTTTCGCTTTTAATTAAGACTTCTTATAATTAATTAATACAGTATTTTTCTTCTTGTACTTTAGACGTTTATGATATTTAAACACATAAAAGTACAATATTTAAATATATGAAATTATTTTTAACGGATATTTTATAAAAATAGTTTTTTTCATAAATGTTAAGTTTATGAACTCCATGTTTTAGTATATTAGTTCAAACATTGTAAATAATTCATATATTCCACCTGCTTAATAATTATTATTCCCTTTTAAATAACTGATAAGCTATAAGTATCAACCGTTCCTTTTTGACTACACTGTATTCTTTTTGTCTTTTTAATTATCGCTACATTTAAAAAAAACTCAGTTCTGAATACATTGGCATATCTACGAATACAAATTATCTTAATAGTTCAGTATAATATAGCTGCAGACATTATAGCAATTAAGGATTAGCGAATTTATATTTAAAGAAACCAGTGCCCACAGTTATTGTGTATACTCATTTTAATAGTTAATCTTATATATATGAATATTCCGCAAATTGTATAGGTTAATCTAACCATTGACTCACAATTTTTATTATTTTTTTTATTTATTAAATTCTTGAATATTGATGTTTCACATTACTTTAGATAGTAATGAAAAATATTATATACTATATGAAATCAATAACTGACGCATTAAAGCTAAAAGTGGAAAGCTAAAGAAATTGCATCACTCATTTTAACTGCATAATATGAAAACGAATATAGGAATGTACTCCAACGGTAAATTGTCATAAGCGTTATTAATTAGTATGAAACAGAGTTTTCGTTACTTCTAACTTACAAACAGCGACAGAAAAGTTTAATTTCAATTATTAGTGCCTATGCTTTCTACTTTATGGATGATAAAGTTCATTTTTGAGCTGGATCAACGATCGTGTTGTTAAGTTGTCCAGTGAAATGATTGTCAGATTGAAAGTGATAAACACAAAGCTATATAGTGAGATGTTAAGCTAATTACAGTTGTAATATTTACAAATTAATGTCTTTTCTAAGCTCCTCTATTACTCTCTTATTAGTATTATTTTGGTATTGTTGATTTCTAGATTCATTATTTCAATAAGAATTATAGTTGGTGAAAATATTAAAATAATTCGTAATATAAAACGCATTTTCCAAACAATATAAACAGTATATGGAACGAAAAATTTACATTTTTAAAACTGTGCCTTCAGCTATAAGCTAGAAGATTAAAACAGATATTAAGTGTTCCAAAAATTAAGTATTATTTTAAAACCGTTTTGTCTATATTTCCGAATTACCCATAATTAAATCATTGGCAGTTCTGTTGTTCTGGTCCATACTATTGTTGCAGCATATGACAGTGTGTGATTACACCGAAGACAATCATTGGTATGGTTGCCAAAAGCCTTAACACGCAGCAGAAATCTTCTACAATACGCACAGGAAATATGTAATAATTTACAGGTATTTTACAGAAAAAAGACTTGCACCACGTAAGTTAACCAGCATTTAGGTCAAGTAGGCCTGAATGCATATATATAAAGTAAAAATAAAGTAACACTATTAACAATGTAACAAATTAACAGTAATTGTAATAAAAGAAAAGGATAAAACACTAAGAGAAAGTCACACCTGAAATCGCAAGTGTGACTTTCTCTTAGTGTTTCTTTTAGTGTTTTTTCTTGCAATTTCTGGTGTGACTTTCTCTTAGTGTTTTGTCCTTTTCTTCTCTTATAATTACTGTTAATTTATATATAACTGATAAGAATTTGTCTTATTGTCGTAGAAGAACACGAGCTGTTCGAAATACGAGTATTGCGATATTAAATCTGTGACTTTCTAAGTGTTTTACCCTTTTACTGCTTATCTAGCTATTGTTATTTTAATTACACTGTTATATATTCACTTTAAAATATATGGATATAAAGGAATATACTTTTCAATTAATTACTTTTAACTCCTTTTCCACACTTCTTTTCAGTAGCAACAACAACAACAACAACAACAATAATAATAATAATAATAATAATAATAATAATAATAATAATAATAATAATAATAATAAAATGAGCTTGTTTCAGCTATGCTTGTCTGACATAGCTAATATTCACTGCGATATATTCTACTACACGCAGTTTTATAAATATATTAGTTTTCCGTAACATAAAACATCAGAAGATTGTTGTTTATTACTCGTATCTTTTTTCATGGCTTTGTAGCAGAGTTATATAATTTTAAAATAATTCAAAGAAAAGTGCAGTCTACTTATATTGGTCTCGAGGCTGTATATTATAAATACATATATCAGTAAATGTAATTCCCAATAAAATTGCATATATTGCTGGAAATAACATCGACCCTGCAGGAATAGTAACCTCTGGCTACTAAATGATTGCTTCGGGTGATGCATTCGTGTAGTTAATTGATCATACTTGGCTTTGCGCGCTAGTTAACTATTATCAAACAGTTTGTTGTTGTTGATGTTGTTGCGGATGAATGACAAGTTTTATTTAAATGAGGAATAAGAATAAATTGCATAATCATCTTTATTACTTTAGTTTATCTATTGTTGTTGATTTGTTTTATATACGGACGCTCTTTAACATCTCAGGTCATCAGCGTCCCATTCAATTTAAGACGTGAAACGGCTGACAAATTTTGCTCAGAGGCCTCTCTTTCAGGCTTGAGGTTCTTTTTCGTGCCGTAAATGTACGACACGGGACCCACGGCTGTACTTCCCTTCCGAAGGAAGCCATACTTAGGATTTTTACGCCCCGAAAAAATCCATCGATGTCGTGTTTGAACCCGCGATCTTGGGTGTAGATAGCAAGTATGGCTACCACTACACCACCACGACCGCCTTTTATCTATTGTGGCACTTTATAATTTTGTTAAACTATAACAATCTAATTGCACATATACCTTGTGCAGTAAGAGCAGTTTAAAGGTCCCGATATACAGTTCAGCACTCAAGCACTTGCCACTTTAAAATTTAGTTATAACACATAAATAACAGAATTTGATACTCACCCTCCTTACAGTAAGTAGTACTGAAATGTTGCCCATTTTCCGCGACACAATCTGCATCTTAAGGAAGTATCATTGATAGCCATCAGTTCCTTATCATTAACTAATTGACCTAACTTCATTTCGAATGTTCAAGTTCCTCCATTGTGAGTGGGTTGGTTGATCATTCTGTATTTTTCAGTGTCACCAAAACATAAAAATCAAAACAGGAAGGGCTTAAATGCAAGCTCTTATTTCATCAAGATTTTCCTCTGTGAGCGCATTACGTCTTCAATTTTTTTGGTCAGTCAGAATCTGTTTCGTTAAGCTTCTGTACTAACTTTAATGTCGTTTTTCATGTTCGCGCCGGGCTGTCAGAAAATTTACACCTAAATGCTTGCCTCGTTCTGCCACAACTTTATGTACCTGATGTTTTTATTAAAAATGAACATACAAAGACACTCTACTGTACTGGTATTATAGCAATTGTGATAATGGTATGTATATGTAGGTCATGCATGTCAACTGCAGAAGATGAAGTACTGAAACCAAACCAAATGTTGATTGCATGAACTATTTTTGAAGAAATTTGTTCGTAAATATGTGTGGAATCAAATATTTTAATCACATCTGATGGTTAACAATCAGAGAAACCTAACGAAAAAAAAAAAAGACTATAAAATCCCCAATCTTCTTTTTCAGAAATATTTCGTGTAATTCTGCAAGACACGGAAAACAAAACGAATATTTTTAGCTGCGTTTGTTTTTCTAAGTTACACCGCAGTGCTGCAATGCATACCCAGAATTATGAGATGAAAAATATATACAATATGATAATTTCAATCTTCCCTCGTTGTTTTATTTTACCCAAAGTTACGACTATTCCTAAAAGTTACGCTCCCTGTCGTGAAGGCTACTACGGGTATGTTGTGATTATACTCCCTTCCAGCTTAGGCAGCTGTGTTTCTAAATGATCAAAACGGGTACAAAGGTAACTAAAACCAAATTGTTAAGAACTAAAAGTCGGTATCCTTTTCCGTAGAACAAAGAGCGTGTTTTATTAAAGATGCAGATGGATGCTGAAATTATTCCAAAGCTGATGTAAACAAGAATATACTGTGCAGTTTCCTGATTTCGTAATAAATAGCGATGGAATTTCGGACGCTGAACATATAAAGTTAACTACATTACGTATTGTACAGATCGCGCTGTTTATATCAAGTCAGATCTTTTATTTTCTACACAAATCTACTCCACAGTAAACTACTGACAATATCCTACAGCCAGCGTTCTGTGGATGCATCAAGGCAGGGGTATCTCTATTAAAAACAAACATTTTATTAAAGAAGTAATTAATCTTATTAAGAAGCTCAAAATAGCTAGATGCTGAGGAAAAGTATGCTACACATCTCAGGAAAATGACAGTAGCTATGAAAATAATAATAATAATAATAATAATAATGAGCACGAATGTCCCTATGGAAGGGCAAAGGCCTTATACAAGAGGGTAGTTCCTATTCGCTAATACTACAGTAGTATTATCCTGAATGCTACAGTTTGTTCCCCAGATTTCACTAGTTGCAAAGTTGACGTTTGATGGTTTTCCAAATATTCCTGTTTCTTGCTATTCTGGATCATTGTGAATCTTGCTGTGTCTCGTAGAAGTCTTACCATCTACGCCTTGGCTGTCTCTGTGTCGTTTGCCTAAGCTTGAGACTCACATGGTGATCTTGTACGTCCATCTGCCGTCCTGCATCCTCGCTTGTGACCTCATTTCCACTTTAGTCTGGCGGCTCTTGCTGCTATGTCTGTTGTTGCTGCTATGTAGGCCAAGGCTTCCTTGGAGATTTTGCCCCTTATTGTTAATCCTTATATCCTGCTATTTTCCTTTTCCATTTTCCTTTGACTTATTTGCAGTGTCTGTTTGTAGCCGACCACGTCTGGCATCCGTGTAGCATTACTAAGTACATGCGGGTTTCTATTATATCAAATTTGAACTTTCTGCTTATTTTCCAATTGAAGTATAAGCTAAAGAGACCAGAAAGCCATGCATGCTAGGGATATCCTTCTGGTTATCTCTTTTTCTGTGTTGTCTTTGAAGGAGATAACTGTCTTAAGTATTCATATTTCTTTACATATGGTAGAGTTACTCCATCTATATCACTGTGAAATATATAAAGAAAAAATGCAACGCAGTCAAAAAATATATCATATGGATTTTTTATTTATTTATTCATTGCCTTGGTTTCCTCTCGACGTAAGTTGTGAGCTGAATATTATAGGTGTAAGTCTGTAGGGACGAAAGAAATTAATGATGGCACAAATGAGCTCAGAGTCCTTGCTGCCTTAAAATTATCTGAAATTCACGTTATAAGGGTTAGGAAAAATCCTGAAAATACCTTGCCCAGATAGCTTGACTGATCGGGATTCGAACCCAGCACCTCAGGGTTAATAATCGCAAACGCTACCACTAGACCATGAAAGCGGTGTAAAAGTATTTTATGTTTATATTTTTTTCACATTCTTTTGTATATATGTAAAGAGATGGTAACAATCATTGCTTATTATATTAGAGTAGTGGAGTTAGACCTCCCTTATTCCTTACTTACATCAGAGACTGGTTTAAGCCACAGAGGGGCAAAGGCGTAGTTACCGTTTCCTTTTCTAGCATAGAACTGGAGAAACTAAAATTTCTAGAATAATTGTATTGATATTTTTGTATTACCTTTGGAATGTTTTCGGCTGCAAAATTGCACATTTTTTTGATAACGTCCACTGCTTTAAATGGATTCACATTTTTCAAAGGATCCAAATTAGTTTGGTTGTTGAAAAGTTTAGGATATTCTGAATATTAGAAAGGGCAGGTTTATGACTTTATAATTTTAATACCTGTAATAAGACTAGTAATGTAAATTTACGGCACCAAATGTCAGCACTAATTTCAGAACTTATGAATCCATATTTGAAAACAAATACCCCTAAATATTACTAAAATTAGTTCAGAATTAATAACATTTATATTAAAATTCAAACACTAACAATGTTACTGAATGTCTACAAAGCATTTAATTGAGAAACACTTGTTAAATATACTGAGCAAACGAGGATTTACTCTTGAAAGGAAACATGATGTTTCTCTTGTTCATGAAACAACGATGATTAGGCTGGGTACTTCAAAGTTATACTTCTCTCTTTAGTTCTTCATCAAGTCGTGAACTTGTGTTTAGCATATCAGTTGGTAATATTTTCATTAGAAAAGATTCTTCTAACGGTATTGATATGCTTCACTGCTTCAGGGTTAAAAACTATGTTCCACGCAATTTTGACATGGTGCATCTAAAATAAAGCGAGCTTTACGATTATCGCTACACGTTTTAACATTCTTGGACGTCATTACACCCTGGACTTCTTTTCTAAAAGATAATTATATCTTTAGATAGATATTGGATGATATGTCGTAAAATGTGCAGTTTTACACGTAGCCTTAAAATTGAATTCTCAGTACCTTCTAGAAGTATTAGCAATGAACTGATGTTCACAACTAAGAAAAAAGTAATTTTACAAAGTTCTATGACAGAAAAAAACGAACTGCCATTTTTGTACTGTAGTAGAAAACTTTCTCAGAATGTACAAGAGGATCCAGTACCAGCTTCCTGCATTCAATGCTTTAGTGCTTATTACCTGTTTTGTTTCTCGCGAAGGAATGTGGGAATTAACGTGTTCTATTCTGGAAAAGTTTTTAAGGAGGCTTTTTTGAGAGCTCTAAGTCCGTTTCTTCCAGTGCAGCATTCTGATTTTGTGTTGTACAGCTGAGTTTCTAATTGTCACTAAAAAGCCCACTTCAACTTAAGGATTCCTTAAGAGCTCTCCACGCCCGTAACTTAAGTTTAACGCCATTGTTACCAGCTTTAACATTGTCACATTTTCTCCCTAGCAATTATAATCCCTCCCCATTTTATTCATTCTCTTTGTCTCGTAAAGCTCTCTTCGCTTAGGAAATATTACTGAAAGATATTTCTGATGAAAGTTTGCTTCTTTTTGTTCCTTCATTCTTGATAGTGTTATATACCGTGAACATTTTGTGTATTGCCATTATAGTTTATAGTATTATAGTAAATCCGACCAAACGTTCGCTAAATTTAGAGAGTATAGGATACAACCACGCATGTTAATGAGAAAGAGGGGTGAGAGAGGAAGGGTGTGGAAAAGGGGCAAAATGTACAGAGGAAAGAGAACCATTTCTCAAAAGGTCATCCTTGTTGTTTTATTTTCGTTCTGTTTCTTTTGCTCCCTTGCTCCCCCCCCTCCTCCTCATCTTTCTCTACCCCTTCTCATTCTTCTCTCTCTGTAGTTATAATTGACACTCCAGTAGACTTTCTGACATTTTACTCACTGCTACTTTTCAAGAATCGATAATTATTATTGTTGTTACAGCATCTCAATGGCACATGGATCAGCACAAAAGTTACAACAAATAAAGGAAGTCCGTAAAGGCACCAGGTCATAACTGGGACTTCAGCCAGGCTGATGCTCTAAACATTTGGCTACTGTGTACTCTATCGCCACAAACTTTTCCCACTTGAATGTACTCCTAAATATTCTGCAAATGTCGAAGGCTACCTCTTATAAGAGATTTGGTCTTGGTTAATTCTGAATATTTCCATATTTATAAATCCTTCAAAAAATGGAAAATAATGCTTCCTACATATGAAGACCTAAACTTTCTTAAGATTTAAGTGATAAAATTACCCATTTTAGATAATTTCGGCTGTGGAAAGTAATTGCAAACTTTGGGTCATCATTGGAAGTTCATTTGTCTGTGAATTTAACGAAAGAAACAGAGCAGTTAGTTGAAATATATGTTAAATCAACTTGTGTACCAAGCACATCCAATAACAGATCTCTGGCCAACAACCGCCACGGATGGCTGAGGTTGTTAAGGCGCGGACTTGTGAGCGGGAGGTCTGGGTTCGAATACCGCTAGGACCGTTCTCCCTGACTGAGGTTTTTTCCAGGTTTCCTCAGTCCTCATAAATGGCAAATGCCGGGGAGGTACCCTAAACTTAGTTCTGGAACGATTCCTTCCTTAAAAATAAATCCTTTCCCAATATATAATTTCATCTCATGTATCATCAGTGTCCATCGCTAGTGATGCCTCTGTAGCAAAACCGGGTGTTACATTCATTTCATTTCAGGCCTACAAGTACGCAACTTTTTATTCTCATTCGTTAAGTGACTCTATCTGTTCATTCCATATTAACTAACACACGATAACTCCGCACCCTGTCTGTCACACAGCCGGAGGCGGCTTCTCTACTATTTGCTATGACGACTTTGATCTCTCGGACTACTGGCAGAAAATCATGTGAACTAAACTGCATGTCGTATTCTGGTGAACTATTTGGATGCTTGTTACCTTAAAATGTTCTAGTTGTATAAACAAAAGATGGCATACAAATATTTTCATTTTTCCACTCTTTTACTTTTCTCACTAATTAACTGAATTTGTGTTTTGCAGTTTACTCTCACTGAACAAACCGTTTTCTCTCTTCCACAACAACGAACTCGCAAGTTCAAAATTATTGCGTGGCAGCTCTACATCCCCCTCTTTAGATATTTAGGCATGAGAAATGAAACACTTTCCGAAATGTTGAGGTTTATAGCAACTAATATTAGTCAAATTTTTCTTTGCTTTTCCAGAAAAATAATTTTCCGTCCTCTATTAATTTTCTTAAATATCAATAGCACTTATAACTTCTGATGTTATCGTAGCAAAATACTTTTAAATTCTAAAATATTTGCGACACACACTCAAGTAATTTTTATTAAGATGTTCCCATATTTTATATCTTTGAAAATTGTGTATTGCAAATGTATTATTAATGAGACACTTGAGCCCTATCATTGCAAAGAATAGTTTTCATTTTATTAGGATAAGTTTCGGACCGTCATTATGTAGAGTGTTGCCGTATTTCTTTTTAACAAAGAGCAAGCGCCTTAAGTCCTCCTCACTCTCTTTAGGAGGGCATTAAGGTTAAGGTGCGGTTTCGAGAAAGCCACATCGAGCTGTAATATATTTCTGTTATATAGCACTAGAACGTAAAATGACTGTCTGATTCAATTGTGTGAATCCAGTTTTTATTTTTTTTTTTTCCTTCAATGACATCAGCATCATTTCGAAGCTCATGTTCTTGCACGAAAAAAAATGTGCCTTTTATATTTAACTTCTACCGGCAATTGGAACTAGTGGTGTATAAATTTCGCTTTTTCTTCAACAAGCAAATGAGGTGTCGTTGTTTCCTTGCAGGCATTTGTTCAATCTATTCATTGAGCTGAAAACTACCCATTAAGTATAAAGACCTATATAGCTATAAATGTCGGTCCTGGTGGTGTAGTGGTAACCATACTTGCCTTCTAAACCCAAGATCGCGGGCTCAAACCCAGCTAGGATCGATGGATGGATAAAAATTAAAGTATGGCTTCCTTCAGAAGGGAAGTAAAGTCGTGGGTCCCGTGTCGTACATTTACGGCGCGATAAAGAACCTCAAGCCTGAAAGAAGAGGCTACTGAGTAAAATCTGTCGACTGTTTAACACCCTGAATAGAATGGGACACTGATGACCTGTGACGTTAAAGAGCATCCGTAAATAAACAAATAAAAAATAACCATAAATCATCACAAAACAGATTCCCAAATTATTATTTTACCTTAAGAGCAGCACAAAAGCTCTTTATTTCATGACTATGTTCTAATATCTGACAAATCATATTTTCTCTGGAATACCCAATACTTCGGTATGGAAGAATAACCTTGTGACCTTTTCCTGTTTATTACATAATAATAAATAAAATACTATCAGCATCATTTTGTCAAATGTAAAATGTTTGCTATTTCTAAGGTACTTTCATCTGCTGTTTCCAAAAATGGAGTCAGAACTTTTCAGTGACTGTCCATGTTTTATTGTAATTTTAAAGAACGTATATTTTTATGTTTATTAGCTTACATATGTGAACCTTAACATGTAAATTTAAATATTTAAATTGTAATGCCTTAACTATCATAAGTTTATATTAGTGTTGCCTCTGAACTTGGTTCCTCAGAAGACAGCAAGAATTACTGTTAGTTAAATAGGAACTATCATTCAAGAATCATTGTGTTAATTGAGTTCTAAAACAAGTGCTGCAAAAGTATCGAGTGCAGCCAAAGTGACACATGTCTAAAAAGCTTGTAAATGAAAAATATAATTGTTGTTACGATGGGAGAGATAACTTTAAAAGTACAGAAGCTTGTTAACCGACTTATGAATTTTATTTTGATAGAACAACAAATGATAACAGAAACTATACCCCTGAAATCTGTTGTTGCTCATATGTAACTCTAATAAGCGGTTGGGTAGAAGGATTCCAGCATATGTCTTTATGGCGGGAACATTTCAACAAAATGTTACTTTTGCTTGGCAAATATATCAGGAATAAGTTCAAAGCCCCATCCCTGGATAGGAAATGTTTATCGGTCATTTATCAGTTATGAAAAACGTTATTGCTTCCCCTGCACGTCAAATTAAATGTGCTTAAGAATTTTGAAAAAGTAGCTACTCCTAATGGGGATGCATTTCAATTTATGAAGAACAAATTCCAAAATTTAGAGATGCAAAAAAATAAAAATGATTGGCTCAGATCAAGCAACAGATAAATGTTTCTAAATTTGAACCTATATTAAATTTGCAAGAATCGACTGCATGGCCATCTTTCAAAAACAGTCACCAACTTCATAAGAAACCATAGGTCAGAAAATTATAGAGAACTTATCAGAACTATAAATATTAGGATTTAGGTATTTTTCAAAATACGCTTTTCTCATCTAGTTTTTTCTTCTCCAAACAATGGCACAGTGAGCAATAAATATTGGAAACGTTTTTTTACAAGGATATTGCTAAAATCGAAAAGCGTTATTAGGAAAGATAGAGCCCGAATATGCTGGTCGACTATTGTTGGACACTCAAATGATATTCAAGCAAATTACGGCCGAAAATACATACAAACATTTTACGTGAGTAAATGTAAGTCAGCTTGAACGTTACGATGTATCAATAATAGAAAAGTTTGAATTATGTTTTATATGTGCTCAAAAACCTTAAACGATAGAAGTGCATTTAAAACAGAATTGAAATCCGCAAGAAAAAGTCTAAAAGAATCCCCTATTTTTTCTCACTTAACAGCAAAAGGTTTAATTTGTTGACTAGTGAATAATAATAAAAATAATAATAATAATAATAATAATAATAATAATAATAATTAAATACAGATATTTGGCTGTTTACAATCTTATCTCTTTATTAATACTTTAAGGTTGAAATAGTTTTGGCCATTAAATGTGGTCTATGTATGCTGTGGATAGTGAGATGCTTTTAGAGGTCATATTTAGTTGGTTGTGTTGATACGCCATTATTCCTTCCAGCTATAAAACGTGCTCCATGGTGTACATTTATCACAACAAAGGCAATTTATATTAACCGAAATGACAAAACGGTATCTATAGAAGTTTTATGATCTTTAGTTAGCAGAGGAACTCTCTTTTCTGTCTTTCCACCTTCATATCTATAAAAAGTATACATTGGATCACATTTGTTATGTTTTTCGCCTCATTAAACCGGAAAGGAAAATATTTTTGATTCACATTATCAATCATGTGCTTGCGATATAACACTCTTTATTGCACAAACAGATATGCCATTAAGCTGTTTAGCAGCAATACAGCAGTTTTTCCTTTGGCTATGTTGTAATTATAGGGCGGATTCAAATGCACTAAAAGGCTAAAATATACACCGTTAAATTTTAGAAAAAATCTTATTGTTTCACTGAACTTAATGTTAATTATAATTGCATTATCACTAATATATATAGATAAATAAATGCATTAAAATCGTTAATTTGCATTAAATTGAAGCAACTATTTATTCTATATTTTAACGCTGTTATAACCAACATTTTCAGGCACATGTTTATTAATTTATGCAACAGTTTCACTAAACTAAGGCATATATTTTTTTTTATTAATCCTCATGTACTATGCTTTTCCTTTTGCCAATAGTTTTTTAAATGAAGAAACGCTCCTTTCAATATCACAGGAGCAATATTTAAGCACTGAAATGTCTGACATGGATAACCTAACATAATGATGTTTGTTTCTCATTTCGCCTTTGAGAATATCACAACTAAACTTTAACCCTGGATGTTATACAAGCTATAAAAACCTATTATGTACTTAAAATTAAATTATGGTATAATCCCTAAAAGGGGGCGTTTCCTATCTAGAAAACCGCGTGATAGGTGACTGATTGGGTGCTAGTATGCTGTTCACATTCTTCCACCCTGCATTACTTCACTCTGTCTATGAAGTCGCAAGACGGAGGTAGAGGACGATCGCCCAAAGCCTAATATCAGGCTGTCGCGCCTAATAATAGGAGGAGTTAAATGCTTAAATAATATATAAAACTATATGTTTTAATTCAGAACTGACAAATAATAACCTCAATATACTTTTATAAGGTAATAATTTTATCTTCTCCAATCCACTACTTAAGCATTAAATTCTGGCAACTCTATTTTTAACCATTGTGAGGTGGAATTTAAGAGCTGCCACACCCCAATTAAATTAAAGTTATATTAATTGTATGTAATTGTTCTATTTTAATTATGATTTCAGCATCATTTTTATTTCTTGTACTTGTGTTTATGCGTTATGTGTAAAATGTTATTTTCTCGTACCTGAGGGCAGAAATCCACTCTAGCCATAAAAACTGACCTGGAAATTTGTTTGCCTACTGTAAACAGTATTCTTGTATATGAAGCGAGCGGACCGCTTTACTTGGAGAAATTTCTAAAGCATGGTCCGTGGAGATGTTTCTTTCTAAATTGTCTGAAAGCTTTGCTGTTATTATATTAGGCAAGAATAGGTGTAATAAAAAATATGACAACTACGGGGTTGAAAGACAAGATAATAATCTCTCAAGGGAGATCTTAACGCTTACATTTAATACGTGAAAGATGTGAGTGACGTGCAAAAAGTCACGTAGTTCTTGTAACCAATAATATAGCAGAAAAGTACCGGAGGGAACATATTACCCAATAGAGACTCGAAGATGGGGGAAAAAATATTCTGGAGTTATCTAAAATCATATTTTGCAAGAATAATGATGGCTTTGGGAGACCGATTGACTACCATGTAATTTTGTGGCCCATAGTCAGTGGAAAGGCATCATCAGTGGAAGAAATTATCAGTTGAGTTCTGTTGCGTCTCAGAGTTGGAGTTCAGTGGCGTTTCAGGATTAATTGAGTTCAGAAACAGTCGTTACCAAGTTAAGCATTATAGTTAGTGAACAGCTTGACCTGTTTTATTGAGTGAACAGTAGGAAGTTTTGGAGTTATCAAAGTGAGTCCGGGCGTCACGATATAATAATAATAATAATAATAATAATAATAATAATAATAATAATAATCGTGCTACATACTGCATACCTTGTTAACCATCTGGTTCATTCCCTCACTCCTTCCCCTATGGCATCAAGAAGAACATAATATATCCAGCAGAAAAGTGTCAACAGGCGAGGCAAAACTATAAGTCAGCGGTAATGATATTGTCAAGAAGGGAACAACGTTATCCCAGACTACCAATCAATTATATTAATTCCCTTTAAATAAAACATCCTCATCATACACCTCGCTGCAATTGGTGAAAGCTGTGATTAAAATGTTTCTTCCGAGTAGATTTTCTAAAATAGGATGCACTGTACACACTGACGTGTAACCAAAGTTGAACGAAAGATTTCTGAGAGCAGATAACTGCATTATGTTGTTTATATTATTATTGACACGAGATAAATTTCAAGTTTAGCACACACAGTTCCACCAATAATGTCTATAATGTTTGCGCAATAGATTAATGCATTCTTAGGAATTAAATGGAAATTAATAAAAGAATTATTGAAAAGGTTACAAATTTTAACTATTTAAGACATTCCATTTATATCGACATTGAAAACAAGTTTAATAGTTTTTGTATTTGGAGGGTGCTGAATAATCCCATCAGAAGGGAGACTCAGTTAAAGTTTATTAGGTGATGGCGGTTCCAGCTGTAACCCATGATTGCGAGAACTGAACATCAAGGAAATGCTGAATATATATATATATATATATATATATATATATATATATATATTTAAATTATTGATAGAAGAAAAGAAAGTAAATGGGTACATGCAAACAATTGAAGAAAACAGACTTCCTAAGCTGCAAACCAAAGTGAAAGAGAACTCACAGTAAATCCAGAACAAGATGGAAAAATATGTTCTCCTGAAGTCGGAATAAGTCATAAGGTCTAATCCGGGGTAATTGATTGTGTTCACTCTTGCTCAGATGGAAATCATTATCTTTTGTATATCTTTCGGACGAAAATATTTCCCCATATGAGACTTTCTGTGACTCAGGTCATCCTTCAACGCGTGCTGCACTTTGATCCGAACTTTTTCCATGATCTACACTTCTAGAAACCCAAAGGATGAGGCCTGATGAACCTCAAAGCACCTCTGGCTGGCAGAGAATTATATATGGTAGAATGATTGCGCATTAATAATGAATATCAAACACGTATACACATGTTTACGATTTAAAATAATTCATATAATTAACAGCTACTGAGAATTTAAAAATTAGAGGCATAGCTGTATTCCTCGTCTTTTAACATTAGCGCATAATATTACTTTCCTTAAAATGAAATTGCTCATTTACCTTCTATCTGATATGAGCATCGCACGTTAGGTAGATTTTCTAACATATACCTACAACATTTCTATTATTAATCCTAATTGCCTTAAAGTAGATAAAGCATAATCTTTTTCAAATCAAATCAAATTGCTGGAAAGTAAAATGTGTTTCTCCTCCTAGCCTAAAAGTTTACACTCCCAAACAACGACAGAGATACTCCACAGCTGTCTTGATTATTCTGGCTGGAGTGTCGTGGAAGACATTTCTGATGCTGGAACGGATTTTCTGATTTAAAAATGCAGCATATCCTCGTTCATGTTTATCATATTCTCATAAAAATGAAACGCAACTACTATGTGAGCTTCTGTTAATGTATATGTATTTGATAGGTACCCAAATATAATAACTGATTTGGCACTTGAGTCGAGGCGGAATACTTATGGTTCGTATGGTCCATCAGAATCCCAAATAGTCCTTAACTCTTTAAGTTAGCCGTGATGAAGCTGAGTATCTAAGGTGACACTGCATTCTTGAGCAGTTAGCCTGAATGCTCAAGCTAATGGTGCAAGAAACTGTTCTGAAATTGAAATGTGTGTTCCTGTCCTCCCTGTTAAATATCTCCATTATGAATACTGTTCCAACCATGAGATGACAAAAGGGGGGCATGATACTTATAGTTAGGTGTAATGTTCCTGCACATTCGAGAATCACATTCTATTTCTATCGGTTGTTACTCCAAATCGTTAGATGATAATTTTGAGTTGAAAGTTGAACCAGATGGATATATTTAAGATCGGATAAATGTTTGACCGATAATGTTCACTTCAGCCCGTTCCCCAGCTGCATGGGATGTGACATATGATAGGTATTGTTGACATGATGTATTGAAAGCGTTCAGTTGCTCGGACAGAAATTTATCGAGATCCTCTACTTAACATTAATGGAGAAGCATTAATATTATGCATTAATTTCCTGATTTATCCGTTATAAGTATGTTACATTAAATCCTGAGAAATCCCATATAAGATTATATAGGTAACACTTAACCATAAAACACTGCTGTTTAGATAATGGGCCATCATTTCTACGGTCCAATGAGCTAGCTTTAGTAAAAATGTTTTAAAAAATCCTCATTACAACCCTAACCTAACCTATTAATGTCTTAGAGAAACTTTGAGGATAGTTCATCTCCAAAGTACAGTAGGATCCGACCCATGTCATAAATAGTGTGATGTGACAAAGAAAACATTCCCTGTGGTCCCCTTTATGCCACTCTCACGCTGCAAATAAGATTACGCACCTTTCATTTATCATTTGTTGGTTTCTTTCAAAAGTGTTTTAATTTCCGTCTGCACCAGTCACAACGCTAATACAAGTACATGTGCACTGCTCTCTCCACGTTGGTTAATACCGTTTTTCACCACGGGATATTGTATTAGTTATTTACGTAGTTACTGCATAAGCAACGAAAAAATGTTTAACGACCAAGCGGTCGAAATTTCAAAACGAACACTTTCATTATGTTTGTACAAAATATGACGATTTGATTAAATAGTGCAATGTATGCTGAAAATGTACGTAGACATTATGTTTATTACAGAATCCATAATTCTGGCCATTCAAACAGTTGAAAGAGGAAAAATCATGAAAGGAGATTCAAATATATTTATATTGTTTCCAAATAAATAATACGCAAATCTAAGCTATTGGGGAAAATCATATGAAAGATGTGAAAAGGATTATAAATAATTTTCTTTTGTTCAAAGTCAAGCATTTGTTCTCATGAGCTTGTGGATATTCTTTCTGGCATGGCTGTATTGTAGCAAACTTTTGAGGCCGGAACGCCCATAATTTCCCTAAGATGGTGAAAATGCACTAGGGGGGAGTTAAATCTATGCATAACTAGCCTAATCTTTAAAAGTTATGACGATTCTTGTTATTATCATGTAATAATGATGGCACAAATGAGCTCAAGTCCTTAAAGCTATTCGGTATTTATCTTCTCAAGGCTTAACCTGACCGAAAATGGCACCCAGAACCACCTAATAATGTTCGTGGAAAACCATAAAATATATCGAATAAAAACTAGTAAGGATGTTATATTAGCATAAATGTTACTGTTGGTAAGCATTTTAACCACATAGATAGACCTAGCAACTTTACAATTCCAAGGCAATTGTTTTATCCTACTGTATTTGGTTTCTCATATATTGATAAAAGTGGAATCCGGAAAATAGTTACTATTACTTTAGGTTCTATTTTACGTTATGCTTTCAAGAACGGAATGAAGAAAATTCGACATGATATGAAAATAGAGAGAAAGAACCCCATCATATTTTACTATATTTTTAAATAGATTACCGCCTGTGATGCCTCAGTAGTAAAAACGAGCCTTAAACACTAGTTAACACTATTGAAAAAAGTGTAGATTGGTGTTTTTTATTGTTCTGTGTTATGTTCGTTTCCTATTCAAAAATTAAAACTGAGTTTGCAATCCTCTTATGTTTTTTTTAACTTAGTTTTAGAATTTTATCATTAAAGTTTATGAAGCTCCAAAAGAGATATGCATATATACATGCACGAAATGTTCGGAAAGTGAAATAAACATGAGGGAATATCCGCGCAAGTAACCCGATAGCAAAATAAGAGTATTCCAAGATGCGTTGTTAAGCCCTGAACAGTAACAATGTAGAAGAGGTGACTATTTATATAGGAATTCTGTCGCCATCCATGGCTGCCACGTTAGAGACTTCTTGAATGCAAAGCTTATGTAGGTAGATGGATAAATTGATCAAGGTGATTCAACTCGTTTGTCAATGAAATCTTGGGATATGGCAAATGGATTTTTTTTCTGGGAGGACACTCGAACACAAGACTCCAAATCGTGGTAATCGACTCCAAAATCAGAAATTAACTATAGGCTACGTGGAGTATGCAAAGTTGCAATCATTTTGAACTAAAAGCATTTTAATTGTATATCAAATAAAATGAGCTTTAACACAGAAAAGCAGCTAATAAACAATTCATGAGTTACACATTGGTGTTTTTGTTGTTGAGTAATGTAGAGAGGCACCTCAATTCCCATACATCATCCCAAAACTTGCATGGAAATTCTCTCGTTTCCAAACTATTTGTACGCATTTCCCGGACTTTCAGTATAATTTTAAACACATACGAGAGAGAGAGTGAGAGAGAAAAATCGACAGTTGATGCCATGTTTTGTTTTGTTTTTTTTTATCCATTCAATTAATTCACGAGCAACATCTTTTCTCAAAAATTTATGGAGGGCTACTCTTACGTTGTCAATAAAGATATTATTAATTATTATTGTGCTGAAAATGATTACTGGGGTCCTATGGTCTTAAATATACAGTCCTTATGTTACAATAAAGCTTTCTGATTTTCATTTACTTCTTTAACTTAGTAGTACCAAATTTGATTTTAACCAATTTTTTAGCTTTTTATGAAACGTAAAAAATTACTCTCTTCAAGAGCCAGAGAAAACAACTCATGGGATCGCCAATTTGACCACACTGTTCTAGATCATCCTCTAGATGCTGGTGCTGTTGAGGTTCAATTAAAATATATTTCTTGGCTACGGAAATTCCTAGATGGCCATGTCATCTTACTATTAGGTCTTGTGAAAGGAAAAACCATCAAAACTTATCTAATAAAAATATATAAACATATCTTTTTCGCAGCACACTACTCAAAAGAAAGTGAAATGATGTTGTAGATAGAATATATATGTATAATATTAACAGACATTATTATTTAGTTCTTTCTTGATATAGCCTAATATTTTGGAGTTCATTGAATAATATTGTTAACATACCAATTAAAATTTTCAGACCAATTTTGGTATTTGTTCTGTGAAATTTTCACTTAATATAACTTAATGTTGTCTCCTACCAGAAGCCAAAAGAAACTGTACACGAATTTAGTCATGCTTCAATTATGTATTGGAGTATTTGAGCATGTACATTTCACTCCTTATTCATGTCATAGTTACCTTCATATCAATTTTACCACAAAATTACGTATTCTGTAACAGTTTGTAATAAACTGTTTTTTCCTTTATCATAATATTGATAAACAAACTAAAACAGGTCTCGTAAATATTTTCAATGTGATGCATTCAAATATGTTTTTGATCCCATGACAGCAAAAAGGTTTGGGCTAATTATATACTTTTTTATTTTGAAGTCGGAGACAAATATCATAAAATATGTATAATGTTTTTTCGCTTTTGTATTCTAACAAAGCCCCGGGTCGTATCTATTTATAAAATCGAATGCGCTTGTATAAGCATTTCCAATACTTCAAATTAATTTCACTACTCGACTGATGATTATACGTTTTCCAAGGCAAAAATGACATGGAACGTTATTTGTTTGGATATATCGCGGAATTTTTAATGTAAAAGAAAATAATGGACAGGTATTGGTTTACACGTCATGATAGAGGATGCTGACGTCCGCCTGCTGTTGAAATTCGCTTTTCGAATCCCATTACCTCTACATATGGTGCGTTTAAGCCCCTCCTCTATACCCAATCCCTCAACGGTATTAGCATAGTCTGTTCTCTAACATTTCCATCAACCAACCTGTTTAAAGTTTTATACGTAAGCAAATGAAAAATGCATGTGCCATAAGAGTTTGTTTCTGTGAAAGAATGCGAAAAAATAACATTATGTAGTTGATAAGACATTCAGATTTCCAATGATTTGATAATTATTCGTAAGAGGTTGTTCATCACTTCACTGTTGTTGATGAGCAACCTCGTGAAGCCAGTAGGGTTTTGCAGGAACCAGTTGCTCCTTCAACCCAAACAAAATATTACTTATGAATATTACTATTGCTTCAGATATCAATACGGAAAGTACATATTAGCTGAGGACAGAAACCGTAAAATGGGTTACAGTACGCACTATTTGCCTGTTTGACCTTGATTACAGTACTGTCGATCAGATCTGGGGACGCTAGTGCACTGAGCAGATTGACAATGGTTTGTTTACTGCACGCTTTTAGTACACACACATTGCTCTATGTACAGTACTACAGTCTTTGTATAACGTCAGAACCATTGCCACTCTTTAAAAATTTACGTATTTCAGAAGCATGCTGTTTAGGGCAGTTAAACCAATTCTGTTATCACTAATTGAACCTCTAGTTTTTGGTTCGTTAGAAAAGACAGATATGTTTTATTTAAAAACTGTAACTGTGAGTTGAAAATAAGATTTGTTTTTTATTTTCTGGATTGTGCATACACTCTCATTGTGTGAGCCTCTGACATGGGTACATTTCTGCGCAACTACGTTTTTCAGTTCTTCTTTCATTTCGAAAATATTTGAGGTTACAGAGACATCGAGTATATACATCTATATATTATGCTTTTCTGTCGGTCATCTGCCAAACGCGCGAGGACTTCAATTGCTGACTATTCGAAAAAATCACTGGCGTTATGAACCCATAATCTCTAACCATAAGGCCATTTTTCAGGAGTCAAGTTAGTTCTTCACTAAGTAAATTGTTATTTTTCTTATATTACTTTTACAATTGCTATTAAAACACTAACGCTTTTTTATTGTTTGTAAATTTAGTTTCATTTATTGAAATACCAACCCACAAATTAACTCTAGAACAGCATATTTTTGGGAAAACAGAATCGTGTAGAGCAGTAGAGAATTTTGAACAGAAATATAATGGCACTGCGGTTCTTCATAGAAATATTGTAACAAATATTTTTTTTAATTATGTTTAACGTCCATTTTTACTACTGAGGCACCACACGTGGTGGACACTGATGATACATGAGATAATATTACAAATTGGAAAGGATTTTTTTAAAGGAAGGAAACGTTCCAGACCTAAGTTTAGGGTTCCTCCCCGGCATTTGTCATTTATGAGGAATGAAGAAAATCTGGAAAAAAAAACCCAGTCAAATCAGGAAGGACGGTCCTGGCGGGAATCGAACCACATAACTCCCGCTCACGAGTCCGCGCCTTAACGACCTCGGCCACCCGTGGCGGGAATAACAAACCTTGCGAAACAGCATCGGCACATGATAGAATTTCTAACCGAAAACGAGGTAGTCAAATGATTTAAAAAAAAAAAAAAAAAAAAAAAGTTATGCTATCGGGAAAACGTAATAAGTTACCAAATAAATGTATGTAATATGTATAAAATAAAATATACCTTTTAAAGGCTTAGTTCAAAGAAACATTAAATGCTAAAATTGAAATCTTTCAAAACGGCTATAGTCCAGTAAGTGCAACCACATAACGACCCAAGCCATGTGAATTATTCTGATTAATTTTTGTAGAATATACTTAATCTGCATTCAGTAATTCTTTGCAATGAGGCTTGATTTAATTTACGTAATTATGTTTGTCCGCAAAACTTTACACTGGGGCGCAGAAAATCAGCGATCAATTCTCTTGAAGAATGAAAAAATTGACTTGTGGTCTGCTGTAATTATAAGGCGAATAATAAAGAGCACGTATTTTAGCGTTAAGTTCATAGAAGCATAGCGTTTAATTACTCTCACAATTTTAATTAATTATTATTAAATAAGAAATAACATTTATATTTTCTACAGGATAACAGGATTATGCTACAGTAATTTTTTGGAGATTGTATGGCACATTTTATGGTGTGACTAATTTTTATAGCGAAGATGACAGATCGAATCACCTGGCACTTTATGTATACCTACATATGTATACAATTCCTATATATTGCCTTTTACAGTTATACGATCACAAGTGCAAGGTCAAAATACCAATTGCTTGCGAGCTACTGAACAACGTTTGCAGGGATGAAGATGTCCTCTATAGATCATGAAATCATGTTATAATATGAAGGAACAGTTTTGAAGAACTGGATAAGTTTAGTATCGACTGTATACCAGAGACTTAAGTTGTAATATATTTCCTGCCCACAACTCATGGTAAAATATGGTTGATAGTGAATCTCGAATGCGTTCCTCAGCCAATGGCATGTCTACCTATTTTCTGATGCAGTGGTTCTCGAACTTTCCTTGAATAACAAATCAATGCACACCATACTTTACTTTAACTTTAGAGATATGCGTTCACTCCGTATGAATGAATAGTGTTTAACGCCCGTTTTTGCTACAGAGGCACCACAGGTAATGGACACTGATGATACATGAGATGAAATGATATATTGGGAAAGGATTTATTTTTAAGGAAGGAATCTTTCCAGGCCTAAGTTTAGGGTACCTCCCCGGCATTTGCCATTTATGAGGACTGAGGAAATCCTGGAAAAAACCTCAGTCAGGGAGGACGGTTCTGGCGGTATTCGAACCCAGACCTCCCGTTCACGAGTCCGTGCCTTAACGACCTCGGCCACTCGTGGCGGCGTTCGCTCCGTGCATTATACAGCTTCCAATGTTGGTTGAATGACGATATTCCAGGAGTATTCTGTGTAAATAAAAAGTGCTGGACAGTGGTTGAATACAGAATTTATTCCGGGTGCCTGCCACATTTATGATTGGAAAACCCCAGATATCTGATTACCATAGAAAACTGAACTATTAACATTATTTTAAATGGATGAAAGATCAATTGATACCTGGATTGTTGCAAAGCATCATTGTTGTACTTGACAATGCTTTGTATCACATCAACAAGAGAACAAAGTGCCCTCGACCAACAATTCAAAGCCAGATATACAAGGAACAACAATATATCACTTGAATGTGAAATACAAATGCAAAATTTCTAATTCAACCAAGGAAACATAAACGGAACGAAACCATTTTATGACAAAATATGGCACAAATCTTAGATCACCACCCTATCAATCGGACTTAAATCTCATCGAACTAATATGAAACATATATATTAAAATCTAAAGTCTGTGATAAAAATAGGATAAAGTCTCTATGGCAGCACTAAAACATTTAAAAAAGATGCCATTGGATCAATAATAGCGGATGACTGGAAAAAGTTTAGCTCAGAAGGTGAAAGTCGTTTTGGACATATTGGAAACCAGCTGCTCTCCTGGGTGAAGAAATTGAACGAATAGTAATTAATCAGCACTAGAGAGCAGCGATGAGACGGAAGAAACGTCATCTGACTCGGAGACATAACTCGCTTGTAGTTATCGCAGATTAACGGAAGTTGAGAAAACTACGGAGATAATTTTAAATGACATGTATTTGAAAATATTTGGGAATGCTTACGAGTTAAAATGTATAACTATAAAATAAAAATCTTTTTCCTAAGGTCCACATACTTTTCATATTAGAAGTGCTTGTCGACTCACATTCGGCGCGTTTATTGTGCTCCGTATTTGAATGTACCGCGAGAAGGTCAGGTTTGACCGTTTTTCATACCAACAGCGCTTCATGCTGCAGGACTCCACTCGCCTTTGTCGAGTTGTACAATACCTTCATCATGATTAAACGGAGAAAACGGTAGTCTTGAGTTCTTTTTATACTTTTTCCAAACTGTTTCATACTTGACTTTAGAAAAATTAACATAATAATTATTTTTGTATATAAGTAAGTTGTTATAAAAGGCATAAATACTTTCATGGCCTTCTTTGATACCCCATGAAAAATTGAAGCTCTCCAGTACGCAGATCGCTAGAAAATGTGTATATTGTTGCCAGGGATACTATAACGGTACACAAGTATTCTGCCTGATCTAACTTTTGGGCTTACGTATTTGAAAGCTTGCTTCACAACAAATGGTCGCCTCAGTTTTGATTTTAATTTACCTTATCTCACTAAGTAAACATTATATATGTGTCCAGTAGAATCACTACCGGTCGATCCTAGTGGTGTAGTGGTAACTATGTTTGCCTCTTAAATCCAAGATCGCGGGTTCAAACCCTACCAGGATCGATGGATTTTACGGACATAATAATCGTATGGGTTTCCTTCGGAGGGAAAGTAAAGCCGTGGGTCCCATTTACGACATGAAAAAGAACCTCAAGTCTGAAAGAAGAGACCTCTGAGCAAAATTTGTCGACCATTTCACGCCCTGAGTTGACTGGGACGCTGATGACCTGAGATATTATAGAGCGTCATAAATAAACCAGATCAACAATTAATGGATCACTACCAATAAGGAATGTGAATATTTCCTCACTCAGTTAAGTTAGAAATGTGATTTTTATCTTATCTAGTGTACAACTCTCCAGTTTTGTACAATGAAAATTATGACACTAGAACGCTTCATCGTGGACCCTTTGGGAGAGTCTCGCGGATTTCTGGTGGTTTGCGGACCACAGTTTCAGAACCGTTGTTCTAATGCATTATCCTAGAAATTGCTATAAAGAGGTTATGGGTATGTTCTAGTACTAACATTCTGTTGTTAACAAGAAGTATAGCCAGTTGTTTAGGCACTTGCTAAATCTAAAATGTTAGATATAAACCTAAGGATTAATTAAGAATAGTGATTTGATCCCTAGACCTAGGTATGTAAGCTTGGAGACATCAAAACTGAATAATACTAGGATCAAACTAATGACCTTGCAACGCCGCGATTAACGGAGGCAGATGTAATTGTGTGTAAAATGTCGTTATTGCAGATCACTGCTATCCCTAGGATCAATCCAATTAAATATAACAAGAGAGAAATCGCGTATGCCCATTATCTGTATTCTGCAGTGTGTAATTTTCACACCAGTGGTCATATTGTTTGGTATTAATTCTTCTAATGGCATGCATTAATGTACTCGTGTTGTCTAAAGGAACGAACGATAGTTAAATTAACGAGTTAAACTCTCTTCTCGTTTGCTGTAAACATTGTATCTGCTATAATACATCTCATTCTAAATCTTGTTTTACATATGATTGTCCACTTCAGTAAGCTATTTTTTCGTATTTCTGACAATGAGTTGGTACGCAGCAAATAAGTAGTATAATGCCTCTATACATTACCATATACCTTTTTAATATACTTTATATTCATGAATAGTAAGCTCATAAAGTTAGTTTTAAATTCATACGGTTCACTAAATAATTAATGTTTTAGTAGAGAAATCCAAGGAAAAGTATTAGCTCACTGAGCATATTTAATAAAAATCGTCTTTCCTTATATTTTATTCATTTTTATATCATGTAAATGTATTTGTTATTATTGAAAACTTAATAAGATAAAACTACAATAATTTTAATCCTTGTTGCAGTTATTGTTATATTTAGCACTTCTGCAATAACTTGATGAATGTTGCACGTATTTTACTGTGCAGATTGTATAAATGCTATCACTGAGATAAAAACTTTCATGACTAGTGAGCAATACAATGAAAGTAATTTAAGTATCACAGAATGGGGACGGACGCAGGTGTATATGAAATGAAATGATAAATTGTAAGTAATATTTTGGAAAGAAGAGTTCCAAGCCTTCCCGGTATTTTCCATATTGAAAAGGGCTGAGGAGAGTGTGGGGGGGGGGGGGGGAGATACACACTCAGGTAGGACAGTTCGGTATGAATTTTAATTATAAACGTTACTTTCACGGGTGCGCGCCTTAATGACCTCGGTTACCATTTTAAGTAAGGGCATTACATTTTTATTTTATTTTGCTTTAGTATTTTGTGACTCTATTACACATTTTAAACACAATTTGTAATAATTTTCACATATTATATTAATGATTGTTTTACTTATGATTACTATTATTTAAATGTGCTAAAAATAGTGAAAATCCTATTCCATTCATACTGTCTCTAATCTTTTTATCATGCAAACGTGGTAGATTTTACGAGAGGAAAACAGAGAGAATAAAAAGAAGAGGATACTAAATTGAGAAGCTCATTGAGTCTGTTTCAATCATCAAATACTTTCTCTTAACATGGGCTGAAACTTTAAGACATTTTCTCAAAATAAACTGAGAAAGCGAAATTTGAAAAAATTATAAACTAAATACATACCTAAAACGCAAAAATCAAGACATATTTATAGTGCATTTTTTAAATGACATCCCTGTATAGTTTTATTTTAGTTAGTTATATATTGTCGCTTTGAATGCATTGATTTTCTCGCATCTATAGATTGAACATGAGTTCTTTAGGGACGAATGAAATGAATTAATGATGGGCATATGAGCTCGTAACCCTTGACGCTTTAAAGAAATCTGGCATTCACCTTCTCAGAGCAAGGAAAAAACTCCAGAAAAAATATTAACCAGACAGCTTGACCTGATCGGTAATTGAACCAGAACCTCCAGATTACTATTCTCAAGTGCTACTACTAGACTACGGAGGTGGGCTGTATAATTTTATGATTACTTAAGTGCAATTTATCACAGTGGATAAAATCCAGGATATGAGTCTAAAGGAATGTTTTTATTAAGGAACCAAAACTTTTTTTTTTGTCTTGTAATGGAATTGCATTGAAAAGAAATAAAAATTAAGGAAATATGTTTCAAATAAAATAAAAAAAAAGTAATGAACTTTGAAAAATTAGTAATCAATATATAACTTTAGCGCCTAAAACAAGGCATGCTCCTAGTGTATAATTTAAAGCTATTCCTATATATTTTAAGCTTGATTTATTTTAAAGAGTGATTTAATGTCGCAGAGAGATCAAACAAAATTTAAGATGTGAAAAAGTGCATAGGAGTTAAGGAATAAACATTCCTCTAGTATCTTTTTGTTGCATTGAATTGAATTGTTTGGAGCGGCGAAGGACACTTGGTTGAAATTGTTCTTCCATCTCGCCCATTGCCCTACCGCAACTATTGGCCGAGGTCATTAAGGTGCAGTATCGTGAGCGGGAGCCTTGGCGTTCGATTTCCTCTAGGACCGTCCCTCCTGACGGTTTTTCGAGGTTTTCCTCAGTCCTCATAAATGGTAATACTGGGAAGGTATCCTAAGTTTAGACCTGGAAAGTTTCGTTCCTTAAAAAACAAACCTTTCCCAATTTATCATTTCCTCACACGTATCATCATTGTACACCACCTATGGTGCCTCAGTAGTAAAAACAAGCGTAAAACATATAAAAAAAATTCACCTCCACTAGAACGTAATTTTGCAGTACCATGCAAACCACAATAAGTAAAAGAATTTTAAATTGCTATAAGTAAAATAATTTTGTATGAAAAACGAACTCGCATCTGCCTTTTCTGGTGCTTTCCTTTGTTACTTGCTAGAGGTGACGACGTTTGGCTATTACAATAGAATACGTGCATACCTGCCGTAAAAAGAACTGAACAACACGCTATTGTATTCATGGCCTGCAACAGAACCTCTTATCCGTTACGAATTCCAAGAAAGCCGTTAGCCAGGTCTCTCAAAGCGCTCGGTACTTTGCTTAAATGTAGCTAATAACATTCTTTTAACTTTTAATATTAGCGCTCGGAATTGAGCTAGAACCCACTAATGGTGGCTAGAGAGTTTGAATGCTCAGAGTCCGTGCGTTCGTTTAGGTGACCCCGTATGAGCTCAAGAAGCCACGCTACCGCGGTTTGAATATAATATATAAGAAGGAACGTCCTCCGCAAAAGGCATTAATTCATTCTTTGGTTTTCAGTCTTATTCATTCGTGTTCTTATTTCGTAATTCATTGGCAGTCTTTCTTCGAATTCGCATTCATATTCCATCCAGAGTCTTACTTCAGAGTTAGTTTGTCGAAACATGGTTTCATTATGGTTCATTAATTCTTGTTCTTACTTCGCAATGCGGGCTTCCGACTTCTTATTGAGATGAAATTCTTTACTTACTTCAGTTTCGTACTTCAGGATTGTTACTTCAGTTTCTGGCTTCCGTTCTTCGCTTTGTGCAGGCATTCAGTCATACTCTCGTGCACTAAGTAAGCCTCGTCGCTTAAGGCAACGCACCAGAAGACAGGATGAAACTTCTAGATACAATAAATTCAAAAACGCTCCAGTGCAGTTTAGTGTGGTAATTTGTGCAGTTTCCATTCCTTTCCATACAAAAAACAGCGGAATCGGAGCCCTGGAGTAATCGTATGTCACGAGGTAGAGGCTACGATTAATAATTACAACATCAAGAGTTGATTACGACGAGTTGTCGCGGCGGGTAGTTCTTAGTTGGCGTTCCAGTAGCATTGGAGTTTTCTGTCTCGTGAGTTCTGCCGAGAAACCGCCTCAGTACTTCAACCTTGCTCATGGCTATCCGTTTATTCTTACGCCCGCAATGCGCAAGCTGCTAATGAGTTTCCCTAGACTAGTGTCAGTAGTAAATTTACACTTCTTTTCTTAGTTTGCGGCTACTTTGGATGAAAAATCTTATTGGGTGACCTCTACTCCAATCATGTACCTCATATTCAGGCATAGGTAGAGCAAAATTGTACATTTATTTTGAAAATTGAAAATCCCCCACTAATCACATGAATAGAGTTTTTTTTGTGACATTTTGTCCACTTCTTTATGATTTTGGTAAATGAATAGTTAAGAAATGTCTTAGTTTTATGTTCAAAATCTGAAGTGAAAGAACATCTCTGTTCTAATGCGTTTATAATTACGTGACTCCTGTGTGCTCCCATACCAAAAATGAATTCCGTTTCACGGAAAATTACATCCGTTAAGTTGGCAAAAGTTCGTAACAACTTTCATAATGATTTACATTCTGAATAGTGTTGGAATTTATTAATAAATCATGTTGGCAGCATGTAGCGGCGTACATTTTGTAAATCAATTTCAAGTTAGTGTTTTCAGAAAAAAAGTATTATATTTTCTTCATAAGGCATTTATTAAATGTGTTTCATAAGCTTTTATTAGTTATTGGCGATCGAGTTACCCTCTTTGTGGAAACCTGGGAGACTAGCAACGTAAACAGGCTCATTGCCCAAACACAAAATATGGGCGGGAGAATCTTGGAGCCAAATTTACTTACTCGAACAGGAGCAGGTTAGTATGTTGAGATTTGCTTGAATAGGAAGACAATTTATCAAAGCTGAGTGATATATGTAAAGTGTGCCCAATAAGAATCTGTGTGTGTGTTAAAACAATGCATAATTGTGATGTATAGAAATATGAAAGAGAGAAAGGTGTGCGTGCGTTTGTTTTCATATATTATAATTATCTGCGAGCTAATAGTTGTATATACATTTTTCATGTAATATACTATTATTTGTGTGTTTAGTTTTACATAAATAATACTGGCATGTAGGTATATTGTCCGCCAGAGTTAGATAGTAGCATGTACGGTTTCTGGACCCATGCTATAGGTATAATGTAAAACTGAAAATACATATATAGCTTGTAAAATAAACACCGTTATCTATTACCAATAATATTAATTCGCTTGTGTTTTTAATGTACATACAATGTTAAAGTATATTTAAAATGAGAAAAATAACACTTACTTATATTCACACTACTTGAAAGAATGCACCATCTAATACCAACAGTTGCTCTAGAAAATTAATGATGACTAACTTTAGATCATTCTTTGTGCAGTCTGTGACAATATTATACTAAAGTATATACCAAATTCAACAAGGCAAATTATTAAAGTTATCCACCTAGATTGGTCAGAATGTACACTGTGCTATGAGGGAACTGCGGGAGGAAGGGTTGGAGTGAAGGAGACACCGGGCCGTAAAGATCCATGGGCAATGATGCGTAAACTTATAAAGGGTCTCTAACATGGTTTTGAATAGAACATCCCGACGCCAGTGGAGCTCCCTCCAACAAGGAATTCAAGCTCATTAGAAGGGCAACTTCTATACCAAACTCAGGGACAGAAACCTTTCCTACGCAAGCCACCACTACACGCACCAGCCCAACTCACCCTAGCACTGTCAACCTTATGACGGAATGAAGCGCTGTGAAATGGGAGAGCAGGAAATTCATGGAAAGTCAAGATCCATCCCAGCATTCGTTAAAGGACAAGAGAAAAGTACAGAAAAAACCAAAGTTCTCGGGATTTGCACCTGGGGCTTTCCAAGTGCGATTCTCAAACACTACTTTCTTTGTTAATTTATAGGATCATAGTATTTATATATAATTGAATACAAAAATACGTGGCGATAAAAGGTTTCATGATGCAGCTATTATAATATTTTTGTTAGAACCTGTGAATGTAGGTATTACTCTGGAACTACCGTTTTGAACAGTATTTTGTGTATGAACCCAGTTTTTCGCGCATTCTTACCTGTTATTGTAAATTAGTTATTTGTATTTCCGTTCTCAATAACTGATAACTGAGTGACCAAATGTTTCTCGGGTAATAAGATACCCCAGATATTTAAGGTCTTTATGAGTGTCACCGCTTTCGAAAGGTATTTTTACTTACGATAAAGGAACGAGAGTTTTCCTAATGAAACGATTACATCAGAAAAAGAGAGGATTGAGAATTTCTGGTGATCCTTTAGGAAGGTGTTTACGAATAATACATACCAGAAACACAGCCTTAAATGTGCATGTATGTAATATATTCATACATTTCATTGAAAGTAATTAATTGATCGTTTTATAAATTCATAGAATTTTATAATGGTCAACATGAGTGAAGAATATCACATGTATTTTAATTAAACACTTTAATCAGTGATTTGTTTATATACTCTAATAACAAGCAGTGGATGTTAACAGCAGTAATGAGTTTCTAATTATCTATATAATTCGTGTTTTTTTTATTATAGTTAAGTAAACAAGAATATTTAAATATACTGCAAGTGTCATGTAAATAAATAAATTGTTAACGCCAGTTTGTGTGAACTCTTTCAATTTACATAATAATAGAATTAACATTTTACTATATTTTTTTGCGAGTACAGTGTGTCCACAGAAACATTCTCACATTATGAACATGTATAGTATCATATTTATATGAAACTAGTAAAATTAGAAAGGGAAACTAAAAATTGTTGATACCTATCTGCCTACAGATACTGAATGTGGGCTTGCAGACATCAAGGCGACAATTTCACTCATGCCACACGCACTAAATTGAAATTAAACATTCACACAAGTTATCCAACTATGCAACAAATGACAAGCGAAAGAGCGGCAGTGCTTTTTGCTTATGTGTCATTTATTGTTTCCCTCGCCAGTTATACAATACCTTTGTTGTATACAATAAAAGTCTTTTAGTTGTTTTTTCAGGCATTAATATTAATTTTTATACATTTTTATGAAACTATAAGTTTGTAATCACACTGTGTTTCTGTGAACGCACTGTATTATATTCACCTTAAAATGGATCATATCTTGCTTTTTAAACTACAAATGATACAAATATTCTTAACCCAAGAAATTATAAAAATAGCATAATGACAGTAAGATAACTTTTCCTATCTGACATTTGTATTGCAGAATTTACTATTGTTTTACGAGTGCATCTGTTTGTTGATTTGGTTTATTTACGGACGCTCTTTAACATTTCAGGTTATCAGCTTCCCCTTCAATCCAAGGCGTAAAACTGCCGATAAATTTGCTTAGAGGCCTCTTCTTTCAGTCTTGAGGTTCTTTTACATGCCATAAAAACAATACAGGACCCACGGCTTTACTTCCGTTCCGAAGGAAGCCATGCTAAGGATTTTTACGCCAGAAAAAAATCCATTGATCCTAGCCGGAACTGAACGCGCATTCTTGGGTTCCTAAGAAGCAAGTATGGTTACCACTACACCACCACGACCGACGTACATCTGTTTTATACACAATGTTCTTCACTGATGATTAAAGGTCTCCTTGTCATTAAATCTGCTTGTTTGGAATGTTGGTCTAAAATGATGATATTTCAGGATAGATACTGAACTGGTCCTAGTATAGTTGGATAACTTTCCATTGATGTACACCTAGGATTACTCAAGAACTTTTTTAAGTTTATTTTTACAGTATAAACGGTGTTTCTAACATGTCTTCTTGTTTCTGAAGTAGACAAAGATCGTCTGTATCTTCAGTTTCCAGTTCGTCTTCTTTTTCTTCCATCTGTTTTTCCTCAACATTTCGAAGATATGGGCACTTCACAGATGAAATTAAATCCCAATTTACAGTTTACACAAACTATATAAATTTCAGATCTGCACTACACATTTCTGGCATTGTAAGTTTCTATCCACTAGCTCAGCATATTTTTGAGGTCCTGTTGGGGTTTCCCATTTTATGTTCATCATGTACTTTACAACCTTCCTTCTCTACACCGTTTGGAAAAAAAAGCTCACTTTATAAAAACTTTAGGTTCCAAATATCGTAAAACTTTCAAGAGTGCACAAGTTATTCTTTGACCGTAATGTTTTTAATAGTCGCATGTTTCGTCACATGATCCTGATAGGCCAAAGATAGACGAAATTCTCTCCGTTATTTTGTGTTTGCATGTCAGATGCATCTCATGCTTATTTATTTAATAGAAAATGAAAGACATGTGTTTAACAACAACCCGTTTTCTTAGGGAGGTTATAAGCTAAACTAAAACCTAATTGCTTCATACATCACTTTGTAAAATATCTTTGCAATCCAGTCAGGTTCTTGTTCCATTTCCTATTTCTAGATATAACTCATATATGTTTATGCACTCTCACAATATAGAATATCGTTAGTACTTTTGAACAGATGATAGATTAAAGCATCCTATTACACTACAGAGATCACTTTGGCATTTTTAGATGTTCATGTTAACCGGGTATCTAGTCATTTTCTCCTAAGTACCTATTCATGCTTTTACCTTATTAATCTTTCTTTGGAAATGTAGGCATTAAAATTGTTCTTTTCTCTCAATTACTGTTTCTCATCACATGGCCGCCACAGGTGGCCGAGGTCATTAAGGCGCGTATTTGTAAGCGGGAGGTCTGGGATTTGATTCCCATTAGGATCGTCCTCCCTGACAGACGTTTGTTTCAGTTTTTCCTCAGTTTTCATAAATGGAAAATGCCAGATAGGTACCCTAAAATTAGGCCAGAAATGCTTCCTTCCTTTAAAAAAAAAAAGCCTTTCCCAGTTTCCCATTTTATCTCGTGTATCATCAGTGTCCACCGCCTTTAGTGCCTCAGTAGTTAAAACGAGAGTCAAAAATATTAAAAATATTAAAAGCACAACAACAAGACAGGATATCGTGCTACACATTTCGACATCCATCTCAATTTAACTATTATAGTCTTAAAACTCAAGAAAAATCGTCAAATCATTGCAAAGGCACAATGTTAAATTGAAGCGGTATACGGGGATTCTATCCAGCTATTTCCTTTCCCCCTTGCACATAAATACCGGAAATTTGTAATCGGGGTTATGGCAATACTCGTACAAACCCGAATCGCCTTAATGAAGCACGTACAACCCATTCAGCCATAGCGCTTTCTAAATACAGCCGCCACAAATCGCTCTTACCGCCATTGATGCACAGAGCGCAGAACATCAACATGCAATGAATTTGGATAAAGATAAAAGATAAAAAGATACGAACTAGTAACAAACATTATTTTGCATATATATTAGCTCACCACCTAAGATAAATGGTTAAGACTTGTATGAATACAATACAGGGTGATTCAGAAATAATTGAGATTCACAAGTCGCCAATGATAGTCAAGTAATTCATATTTGCTTCAAAACCTTGCACAGTCGCTTTAAGCATTATGTGCTTGTTAAGTGGAAGAATAATTAACGTAGTGCGCTCAGTCTCCACGCTTCACGATGACTAATTTTAAATTCCACCTTAAATAGTTTAAATCATATCACAGTTTCAAAATAAATACCCAGGTAATATTAAAAAATATTAATATCATCAATATTAAATTCAAACATAAGTGAACTAAAACATGTCAATCTGCGTTTATAGCTGCATATTTTCCGATACGCTTCTGCGTTCAAGTGGATACCAATTCCAACTATTTTGTCTCTCTTTAACCCTTTGTATTCATGTATGGCAGAATTGACTGTATGAATGTAGGAGAGTTGTATAGGCTGAGTAAGAATTTCGAAGGAGAAATAGACATTACAATGAGGGACTTTTTTAATGTACCTATGTTCTCAAATGCATCGTTTAGGACGCGTACATTAGGGAAACCCACGTATTAGGATTATGTAATAATTATTACATTATATTATTAATTTATCCCGCAAGTATCCTGGGAAGAAACTACATAAAATATTCAAAATGTCTACCCTGAACTTGAATGTTTTTATATCACCGTAGCATGTGGGTCTTGAAAGAAACATTTCAGATATTGTTGTGTTGCATTTGATCAAAAGCAACGAACCAATTTGTATCTTATATACACGATACTCTGCTTAGGTTCTGAAAGAAAAATTTCTAGAATCGTTTGATGTCGGTCAACTTAGAGATCGACTACACACAGAGGTACACGGCGATAACAAGATAGCATCATTGTTTTAACGTCGAAATCGGTACACATAAATATAAAAAACCAGGGTGCAAGAATTTCTAAACGATGCGTCACAGTATATAAGTCGTTTAACAAAATGTTTTCCTCATGCAAATCTCTCTCATCTTCAGACTTAACATGTAATGAAGAAAAACATGAATGCGCTCTCTTTTCAACTATTCCTCAAAAGAACATCAACTGATATTCATGTACCGGTGAACATTGACTTTTACTTCATTAAAAATAAATTCTATTGTTCTCTCGCCTTTCATGGCACACTGAACATCAATTTATCATGCTGAGGCGCTTCATGCACTATATTAAGAGTTCCAGAGTGTCTTTAAGGATTATTTAATGCAGTCATAAAACCATGGAACTAGATTCGCCCAGTAAGAAAATAAGTTTCCATCTATTATTCTGCTAGGTACATTGTAAAAATTCCACTCATAAATGTTGCACCTAAGTTCAGGGTCCCTTGATACTAATTTTAAATGAAGGCAATTTTACATGCCTTTAGCTTTAACACTTTTTGGCTCTTTAAAGAGAAGAATACGTGGATTCTTTATGTTGTGAAACCGATTTAGTTCTTTTAAATGAGCATTGCAAGCCACAGATAATGTCATTAAAATTTCTGGGGTGAGGACTTAAGTTCAGTATTTGTTTTTTTAGTCGAAATACCGGCCATTTCTTGAAATATGTGTTAATTTTTAAAATAGCATCAATACACAACATTTAAAACTTTTGTTAGTGACATTATGTTCAAATACTCATTTACGGAAAAAGGGCAGCAACATCTGTTTCAATTAGCTAGCGCCCCTTTAAAAACTAATACATTTATAATCATCATAGATCGCTGTATTACTTGGGACTCCAAATATTTTCTTCCAAAATCGTCTTTGAACACAACAATGTTAATATATAAATAAACTTTTGATAAAATTAAACAACCGTTCTTTGATACCAATCTATACTGAACTAAACACACTTTGCGATTACATACAAACAACCAGCTGGAAAACAAAACAACGAACAGCAAGTTCATGGGAGTAATACAGATAGATATGGATAGCTGTACAATAGAAATATAGTTACTGCATTGTTCTCCAGTATGTGATCGCCTGACACCTTTTATTGAATATGCACTAAAACCTAAATTTTACTTACAAAATTGACAAATTTATATTAAATAATGACGATAGTATTCATGAAGCTAGTATCAACCCTTCCCTCCCTTAACATGGGCTTTTCCCATGAGGTTTCAATTGCCAGGAATAATTTCAATCACTCATTTCCCGACAGAGGGCAGGACAGGCGGTAAGCCCACCGCCTCCAACATCATCTGACAGGGAACTAAGTGAAATGGCCAATATTTTCTCCAGGTATGGCTAGAATGGAATACTTCTATTACAGTAACATTATAGTGCCTAATGAAACAGAAGCATATTATTACGTAATGTTTTTGCTTTACTAGGTTCTATATTTGTATTTTATGTATCCAAGATACATAAAAAAAAATCATGTAAATGGGGGATAGTATTGCAGAAATTACTTCATGTTCTATGACAGATCGTTAATTTCGTATGCCTCCTTATGCGTTTTTTTTTTCAATAAATTCAAACACATTATCTTTTTCCATGTGCTTTGAATGCAGTAGTGTTATTTGTTGGCCTCTGCTGAATCACAAGTATGTCAGCGCTCTTGATATGTTGCTTTGTTGTTCTTTGGGGTGTTATTTAGAGCTACAATGTATGTTTGTGTTAAAGCTGATGTAAATTTATTGATGAGCAGCTTTTGAAAATGTTATTGATTCATACTGGCATATCGCGTGTGTTGATTTGGAACCAATGTTACATAAGAAAGGCGCCAGGAATAAAAACCTTGTTCCCAACTGTATGTACGACAGTTTATTGCCAGAGCTTTGGCTGTAGATACATGCCCTGAAAGATTTATATCCTGCTTGTATTTGTGATGTATTTGTGAGCTTTATTGTGTATATGAAGCCACATTTCACTTATGAAGATTATAGGCTTTCTTTTTACCCACTTCAAAGGAAGAAATGTTGCTCTTTTTTGTTCAGTCTTAAATTATTTTTATTTTATTTGTTGAGTTATTGTTTTATTTTGCGATTTTCTGTCTTTATGCGATTTGCGATTTTCTGTCTTCATGCTATCTTAGCATTCATTTTTCCCGTATAGGTTTGTATTTTGCATTTATATATTAATATGAAAAATTCCTTATATGCACTGAAATATTTACGTCTTGGCCACTTTCATATAAATTAGTTAGTTCTAATCGTAGGATTTTATACAGCTTCTGCTGATTTTTTAATTGTTTTGGATGGTTGTTTTTATTTTTTACTTCACTATAGAGAAAACTGAATAGAAAAACCATCGTAATGCAAATAGTTTTGATAATTGTGTGCTCAAATTATAAAAAACAATACCTATCTTTTTGTATAAAAATAGCTTTAAAAGTGCCTAACTTTCAATGTATTTAAAAGGCACAAAAATGACCAAGTTTGCATAAAGTTATCAATTTAATATCTTAGAATTTAATTACAATAATAATATAAATAAAATAGGTTTTAGTATTAAGGAAAACTAAAGTTTTGAAAATGAAACGGTTGCAGATCGTCTTCTATATCAATATATAGCGTACAATATTTTTCAAAAAAGAATGAATATCTATTCTCAAAACAGTTTTTATATACTAAACTTTTTTCTACAACATTCATTTGAAACAACAACGTCTAGTTTAAAGCCATCTATTGGTTTTGCCCGAGCTTCCCTCTTCATTTATTACTAACCTAATTTTTTTTATAAAACAATATTCAGTTTCAATTTTGCTGACAGCCATGTGGAATTTTCAAGCAACTCACATATTACATTGACACTATATTGTTTTGCAGTTGTTACATGACAAAGAAGTATGACAAATTGCATTTACTCGTATTTTGTAATAAAACTTCTTGCACTCCATTCAGAGCAAACTATTTGCCAGTTATCTAGAATCACTAGCTTAGTTACTGATAGGAATACAGCCATATTCGTATTTATGAACAAATGACAGCTGGCGGATTCAAAAGCACGATATAATTGCGTTACAATGTGTAACCCAAATAGTATTGCGAAAAAAGATGTACATAAGTCATTAGCACTATATAACTATTGTTAATTCATTAGAAAGTATATACATGATTTTTCTCTTTTGTTTTATACGCCGAACGAGGCAACTTATCAAGTGCAATGAACAGATCTTTCAGAAGCGATTGTATGACGTAGAATGGTGTAGGTAGTTATTTGCCTAGTGAAACAGGAAGCTGCGTTATTTTTTGAAAAGAGGCGTGATTATAAGATTGTTTCATTTGCTGTTTGTTGAATATTTCTCGAATATTAGATTTGATTAAAATTAGAAAAAGCAGTGTGGAGGATGAAATGGTTTGGATCAGGAAGTATTTTGTGTTTACGTTCAGAAACTTAGATATGCGATTTCTGCACACAATGGAACCATCTACCAAACAAGTTAAATTAAGATTTTTATTAAACGCACTTAACCACATTCACTGTTATTAAGGTATAAAAGTATCAAGAATTATTAAACGTGTTAGTAATTGTGTTATTAATATTTGTTGCTTCAGTGTCAACAAAATGATGATGTTTTTTCATCAGTTCTTTAATGGAACTTTGGTCACGTATTGTCAATTTGAGTCGTTTTGCCTTATTCTCGCCACCCCTATATTGCTGTTAGCAATGTCTTCTGGAATTTTGTTGATAGGGTGAACTGTAATTTAGGTACCTAATATTTCCTTAATGTTGACTTGCCGTGGATTGGAGACGTTAGTAATTTTCGATGGCTGCTACTACCTTTTTAAGTGTATATTACCTGCAACAATTGAACTGAAACATGAAAGTAATGTAATTAGTAGTGTTGCAATGACTTACATTCTTATCGCAGCGTGGTTACGTCAGTTTTAAACATACCTCCATACTCTTTCAGCACAGTAAATTGTTTTTCATACTTCGCGTTTTGGAGAACAAATGAGCAAATGAATTGTGACATATTTTTAGTGCAAAGTGTTTCAAATAGTTGTCTAATTCAACCGCTGCCATCGAGCGAATTATGGACGATTTGCCTCTCGGTGGCGGAAATGAGATTACAGAGTGGAGAGGATGGCGGGTAGGGACGAGGTGTCGTTGAGGGCCTTAAACCTAATTAGACCTAATATAGATTTAGCCAACACCTGAACTTACTAAATGTTCAGGCCATGGTGCTGATGGGGAAAATACTGATGACAGATTTAGGAATCGAATCGAAACTCCGGAAATATACTGGAGATCTAATCACTACCCTATAACTACGGGGCCGGCTTCATACGTGAATATAGGTTACATGCGGAAGTAAATAATTAAATTTTATAAATTAACATATAATTATGAAAATGAAAAATTATGATTATAAATATAAACAGAACTATGCTGATTATAAACACAAAGTTTGCAAACAAATATACCAGGTAACCCCTCCTTGAATTTGGAATAAATAATTGAATAAATATTTATTCGGGATCTATTACTTATATTTTCATGAGTATTGCTCATAAAATAATTATATTTAACCACATTAACATAAATAATGTTTACCAGAGTAATGCTGCTAGTTACCGCATTTAAAGGATTTGTCGTTCTTGCTTGTTTCGCTGTCACAAACTCTAATAACATTTTATTTTCTTGTGACGTTAAAATATTGGCACAAATTTGACATTTGAAGCGAATATATTTACAAACAGGAAAATTTACAATGCTTTCCATGACTACATGCTACATACTTAGCGATACGCATGTCTAGGATAATAATAGTTGCGTGTTGTTAATATGCTGCATCACTTTGATCAGTCCAGGTAATCTACGACCCTAAGCAACTGTAGTCCATTAGGTTCCTTTCAGACAAAGTAAGTAATATCCACCGTCTCTCTTAATGGCCACATAAGCAAAACACAATTAGCCAACATTAGCAAACACGGGTGAGCAGTAGATGTGGGCTTGAAAAATTTCCAGGAGCTGTGACAAAGAGTAGTGGGTAGCCCGAACACCTGCTACTGGACAAGGTCAGTAGAAAATACCAAGTCATACCTCATCCTCTATACTCTCTATGTAATGGGTAACTGGCTGGGAACTCATATCCGAACTCTATTATCATGTTAATTCATTATAGAATTGTGTGTATTATGTGATGCCAATTGACGTGGGCTTGAAAGTTTGCAGTTAATTTAAGAAGACTGAGGGTTAAGACGGGCAAGATATCGCAGGGGGCTAATCAATTTAATTTTAACTCTTTATACAGTCATGTGTCAAAATCTGGGATAGATAACGCATATTTTTATGTTCCTTCCTTATGTCGTAGAGAATTAAATGAAATATCATTTTAGTAAAAATTTTGGCGCCATATGTTTCCTTTACCAATAGCTTTCCTACCATTACCAGCCGATATATATTTTAGAGCTTTCTTTTAAATTTATGACGGGTGAATGAAGCATCCTTCCATTTCTTTCTCTTCGTCCTGATGGTGTAGGGTAACCATACTTGCCTCCTAAACCCAAGTTCGCGGGCTCGATCCCGGCCAGGACCGATGGATATTTTCGGGCATAAAAATCCTAAGTATGACTTCCTTTAAAAGGGAAGTAAAGTCATGAGTCCCGCGTCGTACATTTACGGCACGAAAAAGAACCTCAAGCCTGAAAAAAGAGGCCTCTGAGCAAAATTTATCGGCCGTTTCTGGCCCTGAATTGAACGGGACGCTGATGACCTGGGATGTTAAAGAGCGTCCGTAAATAAATCAATCTTTCTCTTCGTACTTGTAATCTGCATTGTTCACTGAGTAGCCCCGGCTTTCGTCTTAATAAAGCATACGATTCATTGATTGTTTTTGATTATCGTTGGTGACTGCGGTGTTGAGAAAGTTGTTCCCTAGAATCGTTCGGTCGCCACAATCAGCCAGCGAATATCACCATTAAAATTCTAAATTTAATTTATTTATCTGAAGTTAAAACATCATTTAAACTTCAGGTCTTTTTCGCCCGAGCAAAACTTCAAATTGAGTTAATTTATTAATAGAGTAATATTTTATGTCTATAACTGAAATATTTAAATTTTTAATATGTGTACTAAGGAATAATTTCAATTTTTTTCCTTCCGTTTCCATTTTCCTAACTTGGTGAAGAGCTTCCTGACGTCTATTAATAACGTGCTTTTCCACTAAACGTTTAGAAATATCAAGTGATATGAGGCATTGTTTAAGCGATGCTCACAATTAATAATTATTTATTTAAATAAAAGTAACCACGCTACAAGTTTGTTCTAAAAATAGTTTTATGTAATGTTTCGTAAGTTAGCATAGGGATAATTGTAAAACCACTTAATCATTTAATAATGATAAAATAACTCAAATAACCAAACGACAATTTAAAGACACTAAACATGTAGTTAGTTTGCAATTTTTAAAGCAGATGCCACCATTACTGAGCTAGTACAAAAACTTTGTAGTATCTCTGAGTTAAATATATATATTTCCTTCAGCACTACCAACATATTTCTGTTTCTAATTAAATTGACAATAATAGATATACTTTATGACTTCACTTAAGAGAATGTGGTACTTTACTATTTAAGGAAGATACATTAAACTGCTATAAAAATGTCTTCTAACTTTGTATTAAACGCATCAGATATTGGGAGTACTACCACTAATAACCTTGTCTTGCATCTCACAGCTGTGCATAACAGAGTTTCTAGTTTCTGCGTGGATGAGAAAACATCTAAAGGTTGTAGGAGTAATGGTATGAGAACATGGCACTGTGGACAAAAATTTTAAATTTTACTTCCTGCATTCTGAACATTTACCACTAATAGTTTATTCATTGGTGTTTGATAATCTGTTAATTCACAGTTAAACCTGCTTTATAGCTCTCAGCTTCCTGAAGGTCAATGCAGTGTGCCAATTCAATATACAGCAGTTGTAGCTTGTAAGCCCAACAAGTTCAATGTGTTCTTCTCATCAATTGAATATAATTATAGATTATTGTCCAAAAATCAAGTATTTTAATATATAACTGGCTCAAATGAAAGCGAGACATTTTTTTGTAATGATTTATTGGTTAGAATACATGAACAAACAGGAAGTACGAGTGGTACATGGCGGGGTGTGCACTACGTAATCACCTTGTTTATTTTAACAAATTGTCTAGCACGTCACACGGTTATATCCTAGCAAAATGATTTACTCATTTCAAACGAGCGCACTCCTTTCTGCTTGGTAACGTAGCATATGCTCCATACAAGCACCCACTCGCCCACCTGCTGCCCCTGCAAACCTTCTGGTACCCCAACCGTCGAATACTGTGAACAGTTCCCTCACTCAATGACAATGTTTCTGTAATTTCTTGTGTATCGGCGATTCTCAATAACTGCAATTGATTCCTCGGTGATGGTTAAATCAGCCTGAATAGGTTTAGGCATGTCGTCAGTGCGCACACGTCCGTCACATATTCTAAACACTGCTGCGTGACAGGCCTTTCAAAAATTTATTACTTTTTGCTGGGCCCTTTTGGACGATTTATTCTGGTGAACGTATTCAGTTCAATGTGCTTGTGTACATGTAAACAACATACTGCGATATCATAACATACCAGTCTGCATTCTTACATGCAACGCCACCTACTAGAGCAAACGCAAAGTTTTCGCAGTTAAGCTACGACGCTACGGCAAAAGTCTTAGTTTCATTTGAGCAATCCTTAGGTATCTTTGACTCTTATGAGGGTTTGGACTCAATAAAAATTGTTGCAAAAAGTTTTTAAAAATTACATCTAAACAAGTTACTATTCAAACCTACGTCAACTGTCAGTCCATTTTGTTCATAATTATGTAAAAGAGGTTAAAATATCATGAAAATTCTGGTGTTTAATTTTATTACATTTAAGTTTCTTAATACTCAGTTATAAAGGGTCATAGAGAAGTCGCTCCGCAGTCATTGTGTAGCCGATATTTCACTAGGGGAGCAAATTTGGGTGACAGCACTGACCACGCGCCGAGCACAAGGTTATGGTGTTCACTTAACCATCAAGAGAAGCACACACTCCAAATTCCAAACCTTAACAACGGTGGCTGATTATCTTTAAAAACCGGCTTCGAAGGAAGGAAAGTCAGAAACTTTCTCCTGCGGTGCACATCATCCGAATGCGGAGGAACTTATCGACGACGTTTTATTATTATGTAGGAGTGTTTTATAATTTTATTATTTTCATAATATATTTCTTAAGTACTTACGCGTTCACCCTTACTTCTGATATTTCACTAATATGTTTAAGTCCTGAAATCTCTTATTCACATGTTGTCTTGATAGATATTACCAGAAAAATTAGGAGATAACAATTCAGCGCAACAAACCATTTGCCTTCGTAATTGTTAGAGGATGGAATAGATCGTGAAAATTGACTAGTAATCATAGAAGCTTGCAATAGAGTCCTAGCAGTGTTAGAAATTACGCAATTTAGAGTATGAAAACAGACCGTTTTCCATTTGAAGCTATCCCTGAAATAAATTTCAGTTCATGTAATTTTGGAAGACACTATTCCGAATTTATACCGATCCCATCAAAAGCCATCGTATCTGTCATTTTCCTTTTTAAAAAAGGCGGCAAACATCTAGAGAAGCTAATACGCTACATTCTTATGTTTATGGCATAATGACATTTAATATTAGAGTAAAGGCACTGGAATTTCCACCTCTGAATGTGTCAGTTCTTTCAGAACCCTTCATGGAAATTTTCCGATTAAAATCAGCATGCAAAGCTTTGCGTGAGGAATGATGTTCCGTTTTCCATCTTATTTTGGTTCCTCTTCAAACAGCCTTCACAGAAACAGTAATTGCTTCTCACAATTCGCACTTCCCTCTAATCACAGATTGCAGTCCCAGCACGATATGTTTTTAGGTTTTCATACTTTGAAAGTCACTTATTCGTGTTACTGAAAGTTTCGTTCGCAATGAAAAAAAAATTACTGCTAAGAAAAGTTAATTACACGTAGCTGTTCAGTTTAAGAATTATTCACATACTTCATGGACTTATGGCTATAACTTGTTTTTCTCTCATTACTGTCGATGAAATTAATTAATAATTAAAGTGCTGATATGCTGAATTTGATATAAGGCAAAGAAAATTTGTAAAACCAAGCTGCTGAAAAGATTAACACATTTTTCCAAATATCATCAATACTTTATCTCTGATGTGTAAAATTAAACTCTGCGAGAAAACTGCAATAAAAAGCCCAGGGGTATCCGCAGTCGCATTCAAGGAATTGTTTAACTGGAAAATATTAAAATGAAAAATGTATAACTAAAATTCTTGCACGTTTGAAAAGCATTATTTAACAACATCCGTAAAAATGTCAATTAAATTCAAATGCAATATATTCAGGATCTTCATAAAGAAGGTTATCATTTTTAACCATATTGTATGGTTTTATGAAAGACTGGAAGCATATTTACAAACTTGACGTGAAAATGAAGACACTATTTTACCAAATAGTGTCGTGTTAATTGGTCTCAGAACAGCCAATACTGAAAAATGAACGCATAACAATGCAAAGATATAAAGCTTATGAAATTAAAACAAAAAACATACTAATGGTATAAATTAATTTTATATCCGAAAATGTTTGCGAAAATGTACAAATATTTGAATAAATAAAAAATGAATATAAACATTGAAAGTGCATTAATGTGCAGAAGGTGCCAAAAATGTACATACTTCAAGCAAAGAAAAAACTGTGTTAACAGAACAAAACTGAATGCATACAAACAGAAAATCATGAGCACTTATCATCTTAGACTTTTACAGTTACAACAGTTGCTCAAAAGGCTCACCGTCGGCGTCGACACACTTCTGAGTACGTTGAACTATTGATTGAGCAACGTTTGCGAAAGTATCCCCAGCGATTGCAGCACATGCCGATTCAATTTCTTCCCGAAGTGCTGCCAGTGTAGCTGTTTTTATATGGTATACAACATCCTTAAGAGTTTCCCATAGGTAGAAGTCTAACGAAGTTAGATCCGGAGAAGGCGGTGGAAATTCAAACGTCCTATCCAGTGCATTGGAAGATTGTCATCAAGGTATGCACATACATATCGGTGGTAATGTGGTGGTGCACCATCCTATTGGAAGTAATATTCCATGTCCATAGAGTGTATGAATGGCGGGTAAGATGGATGTGCATATAATGTTTAGATATATTGGGCCAGTTACTGTTCTTTCAAAAAAGAATGGTCCAATTAGACCCCTAGCTGACAACCCACACCAAACATTAATTCCAGATAAATTAACAGCCTTTTCAAAAATAACACGTGGATTTTTTGCACACTAATAGACATAGTTATGCCGGTTAACAGCTCCGTTCAACTTAAATTGTGCCTCATCGGACCAAATAACTTTCCCAACAAAGGCCTCATCCTCTTGCACCATGTTCCGAAACCACTCTGCATTCTCCGATCAGGGTCATTCATTTAATAGATGCGAAAATTTTGGAATGAAAACTTTCAACTTTGCTGTTTTAATAATACGACGTACGCTGGTTCTGCTATTCCCAGTCTCACGTGCACATTGCTTTATAGATTTCTGCGTTAAGTGCTCAAAACGTCCCAAAACCATAGCCGAGGACGCGGGGCTTCTTCCTGTGCGAGGTCTCCTAGACCTGCCCCCTGTGAACATCGCATACGTTTCCATGAGTCTCAAATGCGTGCAATTGTCACTCGTGTTGGCGGTTCTGTTCTGTACACATGTCTCAATTGTCTTTGAACTTCAACAACATTCTCGGTTTTCCAGTAGCACTTCAAAATTGCTCTCCGCTGTTCAAACGATAATCTTGGCTCCATTTTGTTGTAGCAACGCTAGCATAACATAATGTGAGTCACATTTATTCGTCGGTCCTGGTGGTGTAATGATTACCATACTTGCCTCCTACACCCAAGAACGCGGGTTCGAACCCGGCCAGGACCGATGGATTTTTTCTGGCGTAAAATTCCTAAGTATGGCTTCCTTCGGAAGGGAAGTAAAGCCGTGGGTCCCGTGTCGTACATTTACGGCACGAAAAAGAACCTCAAGCCTGAAAGAGAGGCCTCTGAGCAAAAGATGTCGGCCGTTTCACGCTCTGAGTTGAATGGGACGCTGATGACCTGAGAAGTTAAAGAGCGTCCATAAATAAATCAATCAATCACACCTATTTATAGAACATCATACTACACATAACTGTTGTTTTCGGGTCAATTTTGAAATATATTAAATAGATGTCAACTGTGAAAGTGTGTATACATTTTAGCACCCCAGGTATATATATATACATACCATGTGATCACCTGCTCTTATTTTTTCGAATTTATGCAACACACTAAATGCCAGATGCGCCTTGGGTTTATTTTTACCATTCACTCCACACCTCGCACATATACGCAGTCAGAAGACGGCTTGAAAACTCAGTGAATAAAAGTGGCTTAAAGGACAGAAGGTACTCGCGGAGTAAATACATTCCAAAAATGTCGTACTTTCACACTGAGAGCTATACCAGTCTCTATACAGTTTATTGGCTTTTATTTTAATGTATACTTTCTTACTGACTCCATGGAAACTTCCATTGAACGAGCCATCTATCATATGATTCAAATATCAAAAATATTTAAAAGAAAAGGGCAGATCTATGCAAAGCAGAAACTGATAGGCTACAACCAGTTTAAGACACGCCTACATAATGGATATTGTATAGTCACGTAAAGTTAAATAAGTTAATAATTTAACTCTGGCATAATTTACGTTTTGGATGGAAGGCTTAATAGCTTTCACCAAGTTAATATTAATGTTAAATTTCCAAAAGGAGCTTAAAACAGCATTATAATATCCAAATAAAGCTTAGAGGCGAGAGCAGAGTTCCCGTATACTTAGCTAGCATTGGGATTTAATAACGTTATTTTTACGTATGTTCATTGCTGTGTTCTGAGAAATCGGGTTCGAATTTTTCGTAGTATGTGGATTTTTTTGTCCCCTATTTTACTTTTATTGACCAATAATGTAGCATTACGAAACAAAAAGTATTATGTAAACATTATTAATAAATTACATGAAAAGGAAGAGAATGCTTCATGCCTTCTCACAATGAACAAGGTAACAAATTCATAGTCCGCAGGTGTGTTTTTAATATCCGCATTAACTTCACCCAGTCAACTTTGTTGTAAATCCTTCAAAATGCGAAGTGTCCAGGTAGCTGCTCCGAAACCTGCATTGAATCAATCTGCCGTGTGCTTTGCTGAAGATACCTCTAATCTTTCTACGTGTGTTGTTAATCAAATACACACAGTAATGTAGCAAACGACGAACACGCTGTTGCTCTATGGTGAAGCATGATATAACACAGCGGAAGTAAGACGCTAATACGCAGAACGATTTACAGGAAGAACACCGCTAACTACAGATAGGTTTCGAAGGGTTGAAAGGCGCCTCCGTGAAACAGGGTCAGTCAATAAATCACCTCTTCGGGATGCTTCAGTGGTTTATTAAAATAATGAAGAAATGGCGCGTAGTGCAATTGCAAACAACCCATATATCAGCTCTGGCCATAGACAGGATATGAACATTAGCCAGGCATCAGTTTAAGAAGATTGCACCGCAGTAAATTTCATCTCTACCAACTACAACTACATGAGGCAGTCTATGAATTTGGCCGGAGTCTGAAGCATGTACTTTTTAGTGACAATGTCATGTTCCACAACAACGGAACTGCGAATCAACTTAATATGTACTACTGGAGCGTAAGTAGCCCTGACTGGTTGAAAGAGTGCAATGGAGTATCAACGTACGGTGTGCGATTCTAGACGATCACCTAATAGGACCTTAATTTTTCCGAATACAACCTCACAGGATAGCGATATCTTCAATTTTCTCAAGAAGGTCTGCCGATATAATTACAAAATGTGCCCTAGATGAAACGGTGAGAATGTGGTTTCAGCAAGATGGGGTACCACCACATTGGTCCCTAATCGTATGGAATTACCCAAAACTAATTACGCTGCTGATTAGCGAACCATGCAGGAATGTCATACCAGCCTGTTACAGCATACAAAAACTTCTCTGCAACAGCGTGCTAAAATCTACGATAGCTAAAGAGGGCGCAATTTTGAGCATTAGCTTCATTAATTAAGTTCTTTTTCAGCTATTTGTTTTTCCACACTTACCTCAGTAGTTATGGTTAATAAAGACAAACACTGAAAACTAATGATATAGACAATGAACTACAAATAAAAAAGAAATAAAAAGTTATAAGAAAACAAAACTTCAAAAAACAAAAGGAGAAGATGCTGTACAGAATTTGAACCTGCGAAACTCCGTGAGATTTTGTGACAGTTCGACGGCTAGACCACTAAACCACAGGAAGCGTTTTCTCAGCCTTTGTCTAACAAAACATTTCATGTTTTCAAGTCAATGAAAAAGTGACGTGTTTAAGTTTTTGGCAGCTTCTTAGCATTCCCGCAATTTTTCATCATTGATAGCATAAGAACGATTAAATGAATTATATACAAATGAAATTGTTGCTTGCCAAAAGGAGCGATGTTTTCAATAAGACTATAATCCGCGAGTTGCATAGATATGATAAAACAGGTAAATAGATTTACGTAAATATATACGCTTTAGAAATAACAGCTTCTGTTTGGCACTTTCAACTTCATTATTGAGAACATGGCAACTGTGCAGAAAGTAGCTCTGTCTCTTTCGGCGCGACCAACCGCCAAGTTACCTGCCGATCACTATAGCACTTACAAGCTCAGTTAACAACAAACTGGTGTGTTCCTGCACATATTCTGACAGTAAAGAGAAATGAAGCTATGGACCTTTTCTGATAATTTTAAATACATATTTCAGTGTTAAACACATTAATGTAATAAAATGTGTAACTATTAATGAACTTAAATAAACAGATAGAAATGTGTACGTTTTCTTTAAAAAAAAAAAAAACTGTATTTTCAAGCACTACTATTACAACTATAACTTTAAATCAGTTTCATTTCTAGATTTTGTGTAATACAATTAAGTTTATGACACATTTGCAATAGTATATTCGTTGCACTAAAGATATATGTTCAGGAAATTTAACCTAATATCCATTTTAGCCGACTAAACTATGTACAAAAACTTTAATTTCTGAGTTTAAAGAATGTTTGTTCAAATATGCAATGATATCTTAAGCTATATAAACAAATATTTACAACTAGAACTTTGCTTGTGGTGCCTCTGTAGCAAAAACGAATAACACAATTAATTCATAACAACAAGAACTAGAGAAGCAGAAATAGATGTAACACTAAAATAAAAACTATACTTCGAACCGTTTGTGTTCTACTTCAAATGCGAAAATTATTATTTTTCATTTTTATTTTATTCCCCTCTGGTGTTGCTTTTTTCCTGTCTTATTCAGCTTTGACTTCTTTACTATCTTTTTACTACATTCTCTTTTTATTAACTTTCTCAGAGTATTCTAATACACTTTATGAGTATATTTTAAGTCTTTTTATATTTACGCTCTCTGTTAAACCGTTTTTTATTTTTTCGTTAATGAAGATCATAAGCTGTTGGAAATATTGCGATATTTGTGTTACTGTTTAAGTGTTGTATATGCTTCTACTTCTCTATTTTTGTTATCTTAGCTATATTGTGCCAAGAGTTAACTTTATTTTTCATTGTAAATATACATTGTTCATTTAATAAAACGTTTTAACTTATGACATCTTCTATGGTAGCGCAAAAGGACAGGTTCTTATATATTTCATAAAAACGAATACATTTAAAATGTTTACACTGATATTTTTACCTGTAATATTCCATCAAACATAAAGTTCGCACTGAATTTGGTCTTAAAATCATTTAAATAAGAAGGTTTGCCAGTAACACCAGATAGGATTAGTAAAGCGAGAAAGTTTGCTGAAATAAAGCTTTAACATTGTGGATAAGTTTTCTTTATTAAGCGAATAGAGTTTTAAATAGAAAAACACTAAATATTAATATAGGAACAAAAGTTATTAGAGTTTAAAACTTTATATCAAGCAATTATACCTTCTCAATAAGCACTAAACCAAGGAACTAGAACGTTTCATAAGCAAAAAAATAATTAACTGCATTGCAAGAAAATAAAATAATATAAATGCTTTGGAGAAAAACTTATAGTAACACATATTGCCAAATAATTAAAAAAATATGCTTATATATTCAATTGTCGAAGTATATAACAAGAAAATTTAAGCATTAATAATTAATACTCAAATACTTCCATAATAGAACGCAATTAAAGCATTATAAATGACCCTGCATTATGCCATTACATCTCAGTAAAATATCCGCGTGAAACAAACATAAATCGTAAAATTATAATGTAAGTCAATGCCAAAGTCATAAAATATTGTTGTTCCATAATTGATAAAATACTTCACTCAAATGAATTAACCAAAATTTCGAGTAACTATTGCGAAATTTTAAAACAGCACACACATATTGAGGAAAGATAAAGGCATTTCTCTTCTAAAAGCAGGTACACAGCAACAAGCCGAACGACCACATCTGACTGGCCGGTTCACCCTTTAAAAACCCTATCCAAAGTCCTAAGGTTCACAAATATGCCAAGGACGAGGATGCAGTTAACACAGAATCGTGCGGTTAAATTGGTTCAACTTATTTTAGAAAAGAAAAGTTGGATTCTGTAATGAACAAAATTGCTATAATATTTGATAACGAACTGTTTAAATCTAATTCTTACTAACTTTAAATAGCACTCCAATTAGCTGCCTCCTATAATTGCACTGGTCCAAAATATATTTCAAAATTGAACCAATTTTTCTTTTCATTTTAAAACATATTTTAAGAATAAATTCGTTCTTTGTAAATAATAAAACGTATATTTAGAGTGATTTTTCGTTACAAAGCAGGGTTTCGTTCTGCGGTTGGTAACCATCCAATTGTGCATATGCTCCAGGCACCTCCAGATGGAATGAGATGGAGTGGCTCCTGAAGGAAGGTGGGGTCTCCAAAGCCCCAGTGGCCGGCTACCTGCTAAGACTACACCTGTACCATCAAGGTGTCGTCCGAAGGCATTTCAAGATCCCCAAACAGAATCCATTAGATATAAGGAATTTTCCTGAGCGCAAGCCACATCACACCAAATAGGCACAAAGCCCGACTCGCCGTGTAAATGAAACTTGGGAATGTAATGAAAGGAAATTGGAGAGTAGACTGTTAATATCTATCCCAATTTTCGCCTAAGTGACCAGGGGAAACCATGAAAAAACCCAAGATCAGGCTGCAATGAAAATTGAACCCGGTACTTCAGCGTCACCTCCTGAAACACCCCACTCGGTGAATATATATAAATGAAAAATAAAAATAAAGAAGCAATTTCTAGTGTGACTCTTTCTCTGTGTTTTATCTTTATCTACTTTTATTATTAGTGTTAATTTGTTACATTATATATATAACTTAATAAAATATACAGTTCCTTTTGGGAAATTGAACAAGGGAATATGCTAATACATTCACATCTGCGGAGATTATTTGAAAAAATCTCGGAATGAAGCACAACAAACGGTATAGCTTCTGAAAGTATTTATTTTTTCAACTCAGTTTCCCTTGACACTAATGCACGTTGTCCATCAAAGACTTTATCCCATCACTAAAGTCTGATTCCTCCGGGCTTGTTATCTTTATCGGATAAAGTTGTGTTTCCACCAAGGAATTTTCTCAGTTTTGGGAATGACGATAGTTGAAATCAGGGGAATAAGACAAACGTGGCAGCAAATCATGCCCTTTATTATTTTCGCCATATCACGATGTGAAGACGAGGATTGTCTTGATGGAAGATGGCCTTCTTTGATAAACCCGTTAGGTTAGTATAATATGCTCCAGTGGAAAGATAATCAATTAGCATCCGAGAAAATCTTCCCGGCCAACTTCACACACTTCTTATTGCCCCCATTGTTTAGGTTGCTTTCAGGTGTGTAGTATTGCACCATGTTTTCATCATTGACATGGGATAGGTGAAATCTCTCTGAAAACGGGTTTATTTTGCTGAGAGAGTTACACTCGTATTTGCTGTGAGCCGTTGCGGCATCTATTTGCCGATAATTGTGAAAGTCTCGTTTGCTGAAATGCTCAGAGCTTCAGCAATCTGGACACTGATGGATTTTGATCGTTCTCTATGTAGGTCATCTTTCAACCTTTATCGGCCGCGTCCTCTAGAACAGTTTTTTCTTTTTGAATAGTTTTTAATGCCCGTTTTTATTACTGAGGTACCACAGACAGTGGACATTGATGATACATGAGATGAAATGATAAATTGGGAAAGAATTTATAAGGAAGGAAACGTTCCAGTCGCAAGTTTAGGGTACCTACCCGGCATTTCCATTTATGAGGACTGAGGAAAACTTGGAAAAAACCCAGTCAGGGATAGAAATTGAACCTCAGATCTCCCACGCCTTAATGACCTCGGCTACCCGTGGCGGTCTAGAGTATTAGTCATAACCATGTGAATTTCTGTTGCATTCATACATTACTTTACCAAGTGCTTAATAACCGCACGATGTTTGATATTTGCCATTTTTCTTATATTGCACTGAAACAACAGCTATAGCTACTACGATTCTTGACTAATCAAAATATTATTGCACATGTGTTTATATGGAAGCTGGCGGGTTTTTATAAGAAAACTGTTTCGGAACTGCTGCTGAAATCTGTGGACCATTCCGAGAAATTTTCAAATGACTCGTAAATTAGTTTACTTTATATTTGATCGCGAATATTCAAACTAAAACTTAATTAAGCAATATGCATACAATGACTTGATTCTTCTCTTATGAAAGACAGTAAAAGTTTATCGTCAAGCCAAGAAAAATAATTGGCAAGGAAGAACAATTGCATCTACATTAACGCATAAATAATTTGAATTCTTTTCAATTGAAGACAGATTGGCTTTTATATGCAATTATCTTTCCTATTAAAACTGATTATGAATAGTTTAACTATTTTTGCATATAAAATGGGATTTCTCAAAGTGAATAGTGCATACAATATTTTTAATCATGCTGTTTTAACTAAAGGTATAAGAACTGTCGCAAATGTTTATTATTCATATGCTAAATGTTTCTCACAAAGTAATTTGTTACGATTAAGAAAAAGAATAAAGAGTTACTGTGATCTGCTAATTGGCTGTTAGCAGGTGTCTAAACAATAGACTTGAAAGCACCTGGTTTGTTGCTACATCATTCGTTCTCATTTCTTTCCCTTTATTTCGCAACCATTATATTCAAAGGAATGTTCATTGTTCTGCTGTGCGTCAATATTTTTCGCGTTAATAACACCCGCGCTGTTTTATGCCACATTACACCCTCACCCTGTTCCCAGCTAAGTATATTACCTTGGCTGTCACCATCCGAATGCTCTTCGCCATCATTATCGTCTCCTCGTTTCCACCATTCCCCATGCAAACAAGGAAATAGAGAACGGACTCTCCCCTTCACAAATTCTACAAATTCCATTATAAACTATCTCCTTCCCTCCAATTTCCAGCTCTTCTCACGTTCGTCTGTCCTTTTCACGTCCCTCTCTTCTTCTGGGTGGCAACAAATATTTCTACGGCTTTAACGGGCTGTCAAATGACGAAGTTCAGCTTCAGCTCGTAAGTTTAGAATCCAGATCGTTCGCCTGACTGCCCAATCTAAGGATTTGAAACGATTGCATGTCTTCGCAGCATGGAAATGAGAAAGACGTCGACCAGGTATCGTTCTCTTAAGAGTAGACAGCTCCATTACTGAAGTAACAAAACATTCTTCCAATAACGTTACGGAAATAAAACGCCTATAGTGTGTTGAAAAACGAAAAAAGTGGTTATTTTTATACTAGTAGCTAGACTTTTAAAATCAGCTGATTCTGAAGTGTTTTAAAATCGGCGAAATCATTTTATTTTACATTTTCTCAACAATTGTGCTAAAAAAATTAATCATTAAATATCACAGATATATTTTTACAAAACAGATAATGTTTTCATGTCCGTCAGTCGCTCATAATGTTATTTATGCATTAGTATAAAAACGTAATTGTTTACTACACATTCATATCAAGTTTGATTTATTTAAACAGAAAAATAAAAACATTTTTCAAATTAATACATACATTTAATTCCTCATAATTTCTTCATTTTCTTTACTCAATTTAAAACTTATAGCACGGACGTATTAAACTACAAATGGGATTTTTGCATCACCAATTGCCATTCCTTTATACTATATGTTATATATGCCTACCATTTTGTTCTTTTATAGATAAATGCAGCTGCAAGTTCGTGTTCTTGAATTTGCAAAAGGTTTACTCATGTTTAAAATATTTACACAACCAGCAATCTACTGAGTTAACATCTAGTTTTTGTAGGCCAAATTACAGGAAAATGACTACTGATAACATGATCACTTGGTAATTTGAAATTATTGAGTACTTAATTTCAAGTTACGACACCCAAACTATGTCAATAGAAATAATACAAGTCATAAACCACCGCCCTACAGGTAAATAAAAACTAACGAGTGACAGGCATGGCGGGAGAGAATGATTTTACGCTCGTGACCTCCCATGTGTTTGTTGTATACAGTGCAGCACCAACATAACTTCATTTTGCGTTATTCTTGTTTTAGTGCTTGCAAATTCCGATGCCTGATGATCTATTAAATGATACCTACAAATTCTTTTTGCGGGTTAAATATGTAAGGAGATGCACTATGCTGCATGAATATATGTCAAGTGTTTTGATTTTTAAAAGTTTATATTTAACACCTATTAAACAATTTCAAATAATGTTGACCATTTACCGTAAACGTTTCAAATAGTATGTCCTATTATAAAATGACTTGTGAAACCACACAAAACACGAATATTTAAATCGCAAAGTCCTTATTTGATGACTAATGTGTATCATTGTAAAACCAAATTGTACAATTATGAGTGTTGAAGCAGTATTTATCGCGTTCCTCCATTATAATATTAATATTATATATGCTAAAAGGACAGGGTTTCAAGATGGTGAAATAATAACGTGCAACAAAAGGGATATTGTCCAAGTGCGACTGAAATGAAAACATGACTGGGCAAACACGTTCAAGAGCGACTCGATTTATCTTATTACATGGTTTATGTGCGGTCAGGGCAAGATATCCGAGATTCACCCTTCGCCACTGCGCACATGTCATGTGATCACGTGTTGCAGACTCGCAAAACACACAACTTGACGAACAAAAAGATTATCCTGGTGCTTGAGTCACGTCTCCTTTCACGAACGGCAGCGTAGAAAGTCAAACCCAATTCCAAGAAATGGTGCATCTATACGGAGAAGTTGTAATGTGATTTCAACAAATACAGATGGATGTAACAGTAGTAATGCACAGAAACAAGCAATTGTACGCCAAAAACTAACTTTGTAGGGTTCATGTTAACAGTTAACCACATTCAGTATACAGCGAAATCAAATGGGAAACTGCAATGTAACAATGTAACATGTAAAGGAAATAATAATGGTGCGGGAAAACGCAGTCTCACTACCTGGAATAGGGCGCGGCTTTCTCCACTACCGTTCTTGAAAGAAGGCGTGACTCCAGTACCAAAATCATCTGTACATACGTTAAAGTAATACATCCTCGTGGCTGTTTATTTCGCCGTTAGTAATCGCCGTGCATACAATGCATTGCATTTTCTTATTTCTTTTTAACGCTCGTTTTTACTGTTGAGGCATCACAAGTGGCATGATGGGCCTTGATGTGATGAAGAGTCAAAATGGGAACATTTTAATCATAAATGATGATTAATTTATACCAGGAAGTCATGTAAATCTTATTTAAAATTAAGTAATTAAAATCAAACAATGGAAAGTAACTTAGAATATAATCATGAAAAGGAGTCTAAAATGTTACTAAATAGACAAAAAGTTGGTAACACTCTTAAAAGGAAAGCATTCAAAACTTACATGAGAAGTCAAGTAGATTAGACCAGACGGAATTACGGAAATGTGGTGCAGATGGGATTTCAAGTGACGATGTACAATTAATTAAATAAGGCATCCAACATGCACCACATTTACTACTTTCAAAACTGCTCTCGAATTTACCAGAATTACATATCGCATTGGAATCTATTCAACAAAAAGCGTGGTTTTTATTAGTGACTACGAATCAAACACAGTGGTATCCTCAACCACTTCAAATCTTACTGTTCTTTGCCAACATGATGTATGTATGTAGATGGAACATTCAAGAGCTGTCTAAAACAAATTTATCAACATTTTTACCATTCATGTCATGTATAGAAATATGTACACTCCCCTTGTGTTTCTGTTGCTATCTAGTAGGAGTTCTGAAGCTCACTTACAGGCCTTTAAATACATTACTACGGAATGTGGAAAACTCAGTTTAGCATCTTCTCCGGTATCATATAAGCCGATTTTGAACGCAGCATTTTGGAATCCGACAGAAGTGGACGACATGTTTACATAACGATATCATGGCATTGCAAACTGCAGACGATAAGAGTCCTTCAGTTTACTGACTACGTATTGGAAAACTCTGTCGTGAGTGATGCAAAGTTTCCCCCTAATATCCGGGCAGAGTTCAACGTTCCAAACAACAAATACTTGCGAATCATTCCATTCCCCTGTAAATAGATTGTTTTATATGAATTGTCATATTATTTTAATCATATGTGAAGCTTAGAAGCCCATAAGTAAGTTATAAGAAAATAATAAAAGAAAAAGAAGAAGTCTTGAGGTGAAAATGATGGAATTGCAGCAGAATTTCATCACTAGGCTACAGTTTCATTTAAGTTCTTACCAACGAAAAGATAAAGGGCATGTCCTTTGCCAGGTTAAATGATAGTCGCAACATTGATAGATGAAGGCTATAAGCTTTACAAACAACATTTTAATATTGTCGGTACTCTTATACTCTTATTTAGTAATAATTGTTTATACATTGTTACAGGCAGTCCTTAATCTGAAAAATGGCAAAAAAATATTGTTTGTATTTAAAGCATATTTTAGGTATTCCTCGACAGCACATCGACGATCACTTCAAAATTCCAGGGGAACATTATCAACGACGGACTTAAACCTCCGGGACGCCGCATGGGCATTCCCGAACAAAAGATGAACACGAAAAGAAAGCGTTATGTGTATATAATATCATGCTGCAAACGGAGGACAATTATGGTCTGGACTTTGCACGCGCCAGGAAGCTGATTTTTTGCACATTATTATATGAGCCAATCCCTTCTATATATTTTTAAGTGTCACGGATATAGTGCACTTATATTTGTAGACCCCATCGGCGACAGAAAACCACGTGAAAGTGATTTTTCACGAGAGTATATAAAGAGGCAGTTCTTTCGTTTCAAAACCTTTTTTCAAGGAATGCACATATATTGCATTCGGCATATGGGTGCACGAAGCACGTGCTCGATACTAAAAGATAGTTGCTAATGTCTCTTTTTTTTTCTTTTAGATAAAGCAATACTTTTTAGCAGTTACTAGTGTCTTGTGTCGAGTGAATTGCGGAAAAATTTACGTATCGTAATTAGAGGGCCGGTGACCAAAACGCGAGGACAGATTCAGACTGTCCTAAAGTCAAATTCTAATTACTATCTCCGTCGCAGGGTGACTTTACGGTGATCGAATGTAGGTCCAGGTGACAGCATTGAACCGGAGTTATTTTTGTAAACACTATCTAATGTACACAAGTTACGATCAATAAAGTGTGTAGTGTAAGTGTTACGAAAAGCATATTCTCCCAGTCCAGCGGGGCTCAACGAAACATTGAGAAAGACGCCCATGTCTTTCTTTTGTCGAGAAGCGTAGGTAACAGGCCGAGGTAAGCAACAAAAACACGAAACCGCTTCAGTGTTAACGCAAGATGGAAATGTGTTTCGTCAAGTTCACTGTGTATGTACATGATTTTGAGCTCTCGTCTGCATAGGAAAGTTACCTATTTTATTTAATTTTACCTGCTTAAGTTTTGAAAAATAGTTGCCTTTTGTAGCTCTTGCCTCTTTATTAACATTACATACTCCATTCTGGTTCTCATCAGCAAAATTCCCTATTTCTTGCAGAAGCTCAGCAGCTGCTGTTTGCATTGATATTTTTGAATCTGTAACAAATCAGTTTATTAAAGTTGTTATACAAGCCTCTCCAAAGAACTCAAATTGCATGGGCCAGTATGGGTTCTAACCCGCCGAAAGACTGCTGAATAACTAAGTCCACAGCGTAATACTCTAGAAAAAGAGTTATACGCGTTATCATAGGAAATAACTAATAGCTGCTGAAAATCTTTAATTAATTCATAATCGACAATCGGAAACAACGAATCTCGTTGTTATAGTAATGAAAAAATCCATTTGTTGTGTAATCAGTGTGCTAGAATTTTTAACATAGTGTGGAAAATAAATTGTAAATAATCAAAGCTACCTGTTAAGGTCTATACATCTATAACCTGGAGTCATAATAGGTACGTAGAAGGGTTCAATTAAATGTTTAATTCAGTACATTGCTCTAGTATTGCGCTATACAAAATTAGTGACACTTACAAATAAAATGACAACAATCCTTCAAAACTGCAGAACTATTTTTGGATTTAGCAAGATACTCTTGCATCTCAACATGGAAATGTGTAAATAAGTCAAGAACAATTATTTCGCTGATCTGTATACCAAAATGCACAAATACTCCATAAGTCGAGGAGAAAATATTTGAAAATAAATTAGAAGCAGCAGCGATTGCCATACATGTAATCAACAGCCAGATTTAACGAAGAGCGCCATGTTTATGTTAAGAACCCGCTCCTAAGTAAAAAGCTTCACAAAAACAATACCCTAGGTTGAGCATTTAACATCACAAAACACATTGCGCAACTCCAAAGTAAAGTTAACAGTTATAAAAGCTGAATACTTGGCTCCTGTTATACGAAACAACCAGTTTACTAGTTAGTAACCGTAATTATACCAGTTCTAATAAAACCTGTTTCAGAACTTTCATTTTACAGTGGTAGATTCGTAAAATTTTGTCGTTAGTCACTTGTCAAAATTACTAGTGTACACTGTATCCGAGCGTCGAGAAGGCTGTTTCGGGGATATTTATTATTTGTTGTTGCGATTTTGTTTTCGCGTCATATATTTATAATCGTGTATTCAAGCCAAGGAACAGCATTATGTCTACAATATCGAAAACAATATCTAGTGTTCAAAACATAATAATAGTGCTGCATTTAATTAATGAGCTTAAAAAAATATTGTTTGTGCAATTCTTCGACTAAAATACGAAGAAAGACAAAAGTCGAAATGTGGAAAATAATAACGTGAAGTGTTAAAATGTTGTGGTTAATTATATCAGAGATACATTATGCACATGTGAGTGACACATTCTGGTCAAACATGAAGAAAGCTGCAACGGTAAATGTTTTTATTATTTTACATTCGTATTCGCCATTCATATTATTTTTTTATAATAATGGTGTACGTAAATCAGTTTATATTGTATTTTTCAATACCTAACCTAAAATATGTACACTAATATGTAAACTCAAATTCGACATTCACGAATAGAATTCCACTAGTTAACAATATGCAATTTACAGGATCACATTTTTCACGAAACAGAACAACACATAAATAAAATCGTACGCTGATAATATCGTCTGCCACACTAGCAACTGGTAGTTTAAGGTCGTAAGTTCTAGAAACATATATACTTGAAAAACCTAGAATGGATACCAGTTTTACTAGGCCAAGAGCTTCATGAAACTGTGCACCGGCAAATATTTTTATATTTTAGAAAACTCCCATATGTTCAATTGCTGAGACAATGTTGTAAACCTTTTCGGAGCTGATCATAGACGAAGTAATTTACAATGTTTGGGAAGTTATGTGTTTGCTGTATCCACTCAATATTTTGTGTCGGATCTTTCTTTCTTTCTTTCTTTCTTTCTTTCTTTCTTTCTTTCTTTCTTTCTTTCTTTCTTTCTTTCTTTCTTTCTTTCTTTCTTTCTTTCTTTCTTTCTTTTCCCCGCACACGAACCGGGTCGACAATTGGGAGGATACAGCGCGGCTGCCTGTACTCAGCCCACCAGGTGATCAGCAAAGCACTGGAAACGTGCTTACTTTTTTCACAGAAGATGAAAGTTCTCCTTCCCGAGTCAGTGGGTTATAGGCCATACACTTCAGTAATGCTGTAAGAATTACTTTTTGTAACAGAGTATGCCAATGTATGGCTGGCTGTTATGCTAACTTTGCAAGAGATTTACGCGATGATTATTCTAATTATCGAGTGGCGACATATCGGTTTTCCTCTGTTAACACATGACGCCTTCGTCTTATTTTTTGGCCCAACATTGATCCAAATGATTTGAAATTAAGCAGTATTTCATGAACGCAGGTGCATGAACCTCTTGAAAGCATTCTTGAAATTCTGTACGACACAGCTAATTAATGTTTTAAATGATAATGCGTTATTCTTTAGGAACTTTTTAACCATTTTACTAGAGTTTATATTACTGAGTTTTTATTACTGAGGCACCACAAGAGGTGGCCCTGGCGATGCATAAGAAGAAATTATAAATTGGGAAAATATTTCTTTTAAGGAAGGAAGCCTAAGTTTAGGGTACCTCCCCGGCATTTGCTATTTAGAGGGCTCAGGAAAACCTGGAAAAAATTTCAGTCAGGGAGGGCGGTTCTGGCGGGATTCGAACCCCAGGCCTCTCGTCCACGAGTCTGCGCCATAACGACCTCGGCCACTCTTAGCGGTTTTCGAACTATGACAAACAGCAAATGAAATATAATAATTAATAACTTCTCACCGTTACGGACCTAAACATATGTTAACCGGTCTTATCAGCAGCAATACGCTCCTTGACTGTCTGTGTGTGCAGATATGACCTGCCAGCCTCGAACTCTGTCATTATGCGGGGAAAAACAGAATGAAGGCCTGATATTATTTCATGCTATGGCCAGAGTGAACAACCTTACAGTTTAAACTAAGAAGAGCCTAAGATGTTTTTAAAAATTATAAATAAGGAGGGTTAACTCTTAAACAATGATGAAAACTCCATTGATTGACATTTGTTTGCGACGTGTAAAGATAAACTTGTGCAAAGGCAGAAGTATTTTCACTCCCCGAGTACTCAGAATTTTACGACCAGCACGCTGTTTCACGACAAATAACGAGGGAGTTTTAGAAAAGTTTCATTTAACTTATACGAATGAAGCTGGCGGAGTAACATTTCACGGTCCTTTCTGTATTTTAACTGGATATTGCATTTATTATTTCTATCTCATTCAAAAATACAATGGAAAAGAGGCTTTCAAATTCTCGCAGAGTGGATTTCAAAGCGATGGAAAGCTTAGGTATGTGTACCAGCTGTTTTTTTTTTTTTTTTTTAATTTTTCTCCCTAAAGTTTTGATTCGCTTTATTAGAAGAATAATCTACTACAAATTTGTTTCCAATAACATATCATTAGTGTACAGCAAACGTTGACTGAGTCACGTTAAACTCACCTCTTTCGCGTTTCCGCGCGATTTAACACTGTAGTTGAGCGTAAATACAAAAAGTTATACTTGCGGAAAGCTCTCTTTAAATTTAGTAAAGACTCCAAAATACTAAAATAAGTACGGGAAATGATGGTGATATAAATTTATCGTATTTCACGAATTTCCTGCTGGTATCAAATTGAATTCGAAACCATAACAACGAAAGAACTTGAGAAGAAAAAAAATGTTTGTTTCATGAAAATTACTTTCTATGAGAAGTTTACAGCGTTTTGCCATTGTCCCCTTCCTACAATATAAGGAGGAAAGTTTGTAAGACCAATTTTGCTTACATGTGTGTATGAAGGACATGTGAGTAATTATTTAAACATTTCTCATAGACAATAAGTGTTTTATAAATATGTAGTACAAAAATATTATCACAAGAGGGTCTGAGATTACCGACAAATTCACAAACGTAGTGAGTGATTATCTGGAAATCTCCGACCCTCGAGTGATATTTATTAGGATTATTTCACGAATAAAATGAGAGTTTAAATATAGTTCCTCTAAAATTGGCCTACAAAATTGTAATAAATGTGTATTTGTACTGAACCTTTTCAAGCAATCTTGAGACAGAAGAATGCCGATTGTTAGAATGCAATAGAGAAGAGTAAAATATGGGATCAGGACTATTTCATGAATAGAAAGTTATATATATATATATATATATATATATATATATATATAAATTAACAGTATTTATAATAGTAGAAAAGGATAAAACACTAAGAAAAAGTCACACTTGAGATCGGTATATTTCGGACTCGGGGAGTCCTTCTTTGGCAAGAAGACAAGTGACGGTGATAAAAGTAAATATTGAGTATCGAAGGTAACGATTATTTATTATTATTAATATATTATTAATAATTCCTTTTTAGTTGAATCATACATTATTTTGAATATCATTATATCCCTAATAGTACTGTTTGATATTATTTCCATGTTATGTTTTACAAAACATGTAATTTGTATAATTTTGTTTGTATTTCTATCTTAACCACTAGTACTGTTTTGCACATACTCCTGTCTACCTTTTACCTAATACCACCTACCTTTCCCGTTTTTATCTTCGTGTCTATGCTGCAAACCTTCGTTAACGCTCTTAGTTCCTATTGGTTGGGACAGGCGATGCACCTTCTAGAGTTGACGTCAGTGTTTCTAGCGTGAACCTTTCTCCTGCTCTTCTGTGATAACAGAGAGGGCTTCGAATTCACCGGGGTAACACGTTTTGCTAAATATGTAGAATAGCAGCTCTCTCCTTTAGTCTGACCTGGTGACCTTGGCAGTATGGAAGCTTGTAAGTCTTTTGCTATTGTAAAATTGTAATGTTGATTGATTTTATGTAATTAGGAATTTATGTACATATTCCTTTCATGTTGTGGTTAAGGCAGGCTGACACTAAAACTCTATTAAAAGTGTATGAATGAGAGTTTATAATATGCTTAACGAGCTAATCAATTGTTCGTTTTCTTCTGTAGTTGAAAGTTATCCTATGTTAACTGTTGTCCAAACATCAACGAGAGGGTATCGTATTGAACGTAATAAAGAGTTTATAATAGAAAAGAAGGACAAACCCCGTTAACGTTTTCATTTTATGTAGAAAGTCACTTTGAATCAATTCAACGCTGAACATAATCCATTTTTTTTTTTTTTTTTTTTTGTTACAAAGGTAGATACTGTATTTTATAGCAAAATTCCGTTTTAAAAAGCTAACAGTAAATTAAATTAAATTTATTTAACTTTTAATTTGCATTTTACTCTTTATTTATTTTACGTCATTATATGTAGTTTTTCTTGACAAGACATATTCTACTCATATATACGCTCAATTCACTACACTTACTTGATAAGTGTTAAATGTTAGTTTTGTGAATAATAATAATAATAATAATAATAATAATAATAAATCAAATTTCCATAGTACTAAGCGATTTGATCCACCTATGCTATAAATATGTAATTTCATAAAGATTGTTGTCAATAAATAGCCCTGGAATTTAAGGGTAAGTTGTACAAATCTCCCTAGTTAACCAATTTTCAAGTGTAATTTATTTTTGCTTGTAAGTAATGCACCTTATTATTTCTATTTCTATTTATAATTTGCTTATTTGGAAGTAGCTTCTTAGTTACCAATTATATAATGTTCTTTCCCTAAATTAATAAACATAACGTTTCGTTTCTACGTTTCTCCATATGAACACTTAATATGAAGTTTTTCCAAATAAATTTTCCAATTTTGTTTCTCTGCGTTATTAATATCTGCCTCAGGAAAAATACTTCGGTTTGGTATTATGAACTTTGTTTGGCGTATATTTTACTGGTATTGGGGAATTTATTTGCCAGCTACTATGCCACATATCTTTAGATTTTGTTCACTAGTCTTCATGTTTTTATGGATAAATAAAATGATAAGGCATACTGTGGTTTAGAAATTAATAAAATTGAGCCTTTGATTAAGATAAGTTTTCATTTGTGCATACTTTTGAAATATCTGATAATATATAAATCAAAATAGTATTAATAAGTTAACATTTGCATAGTAAACATATTGTGCAAATGTTATGATATACATTTATCAAAAAACATTTTTTCTAAAATGCGTAATTTTTACATCACTATATAAAACATTTAATTTGAGTCTAAATTCTAATAAAATTATTTTTTTAAGTTTTATTCATAAAACAAAATAATGATTTTGTAATGACCGTACTTTACACTAATTTAAATTACTGTGCAAACGCTATGACGAAGCTGAAAATTCAATAGCAAAGCACAACTGTGTACCATGTAAAGGCAAACACACATAATTAGGGATAATATGTTTAGATATAATAAAAACGAACATTAGCGATCAGAAAATGATACATTTCGATAATTGGATAGATTTTCTTAAAGGCAAGTTAAGTTATTATGTGATACATGTATGTTATTTATATGTAGCTCTCAATTAATTCATAATAAAACTTCTAGAAGTGATAAACCAACATAAAAAGCTTATAGAACAGCACAAAGATACCGTTAGTGTATGCTGCCAGCTTGAATAATTCACAGCTTTCAGTGTTTCGTCCTATTTACATAGAGCATCTTGTTCTTGGTTGTTTTATTGTGTATGAATGTTTTCAAGTTTCGTATACAGGATTATGATTAACTACAAGACAATAATTGCAGAAATTGTGGAGAGGTTTTAGACAAACAACTTGAGATAGGGAATCTAAGGTTTGCTAATTCAGATTTCGAAATTATATCATTAATTTTTTATAGGATCGCACATCACTGATTAATACAGCTTCCATTCGAAATAATCCGACACTTAACGGGCGGAAGTTTTGAAGCATGTTTCTTTGGCGTAATGAATCGTTTAGTAAAAGAGAATTATTCATCGATTTTGAACTTATCTCATGTTTGAGTGTACTTCATAAAAATAGCAGAATTCAAATCTACGGTCTTCGAAATGAGTCTGTCGCCTTATTCATTAAATCATATATTCACACGTGAAGCAGCGGGAATTAATAATTTGTGTGGTCAATTCTTATGGAGGATAAGATTTTGAATGATTAGCTATTTGTGATTGACTGCTTAATTGGTGGTGAATATTTTCTTTTTCGTCGGTGATAGTTCCCCGCTGTCTTACATTTACTCCGGCAAGACTCTTCTACCTGGAATTTTTGTTATCCGTAGATAACATGATAAGGGTATTGACAATGGAATAATTAGATATGTTGCATTGCGTGATGAACTGCACTGTCTATTGTATTGGAAGAAGACTCTTGCTGCTGAGTATTTAAGACGCTGTGTATGTCACTTTCGATACCCATTACAGTTCCCTTATGACGTCACCAGTGATGTTTCGCCCGCGGCACTTTTTCTAAGGCTCTATTCGTTTCCCATAACTTGAATACAGAAGTTCACTATTAAAACTGACAATAGTGACGGCGTAATTATTAATAAGTATTTAGCGTACTGTAACCAACTAGTAACAACACTTTCTATAGTTCTATAATGACGCTTTGACTCTTTAACTCAGCAAATAAATCCCCTGACACCAGTCTAAACTCAGTCTTTTAACAAAATTTGTCTAAAATAATTTATTTACAGTTTTAAACTTCACAGACTTAAACTTGAATTACTGGCATGGAATGCTTGACTCATTGACGCTAAAAAAGATACTGAACTATAAACTGACGCTAAATTCTCACGCTGAACTCTGAATCTGACTCCTAAGAACTTCCTCTAAATACTCAAATTATGGGCTTGTGGTCCGTCAGTATACCCACGCTATATCTCCGTTTAAACCTAAGTTTTCAGAAGCATCTCGAATAGCTTTCGCAATGGGCTTCTATTGCTGGGTATGATTTTATCAGATTTTTCTCCATTCCTTATTGGAATAAGGGCCTAGGGGATCTTCCGAACGTCCGCGCAAATTTCTTCCATCGTTAGCCATCATAGAAGGTTATATGACCTAATTTCTCCCCTATGTTTGCATCACTCGAGGTTATTGCGATTCTCCCGCATCTAATATAATAAAAGTGAAACTTGGTAATATACAAAATAACCCCATTTGTCAAGGACACAGCCTTACAATTCCTACAGGAAGTATCCGAGAACAGATTTGTTTACAAAGCACATAACACGTTCTCTATTCTTAGCTCAAGTCACCCTTGAGGGCCCTTTGGGTCAGGCTGCATGCTCTCAAGAAAGCACCTTGTGCTTCATAATAATAACACACTCTCTCCTGTAACCAGTATTGCAATACCATCATGTTACGTGAAATAAATATACCTTTTCAATTATAATACATGAAACAAAAAGAAACCTTACAATTATGATACCTGAGATAAATCTAACCTTGCAATTATGAACGACATATACAAATTCCTTGGAATTAATTAGCCTGCTCATTATAATCTATTACGGGGATTTCTAAGCCAATTATTTCGATTTCACAGACTAAACTACATGACATGATAAGTAGTTAAAAGTTGCTCTGTGCCATACTGTCCAATAGTCAATTAGTTCTAATGACGTGCTGTTAAAAATTGGGATATCCTTGTTCGGGAAGCAGGTTTGAAGAAATTGTAAGACAGCCGTTTAACTGAATTTCGCTTTAACACTGACTTATCAGTATTCAATGTCATCTTCTCTATCACCATATAACTCCGTTATTTTCATTCGTGGACCATAATTTACCTATCTTACTTGCTTGCCTAAGATCCCTCTATAACATTTGCAGCGGAATTTATAATGAAAGAGTGGTAATGGAGGGAAGACGTGTGGAAAATATTTAATTTCATTGTTTTGATTAATAATTGAAATCTCAGGGGTAATGCTGAGTATTCCTCTCCGATGATTGGTTATCGCTGTTTTACAATTTTGCCACGACTGTTGAGACTCTTCTGCTGGATATTATTATGGTCTTTTTGATACCATAGGGGAAGGAATGAGGGAATGAACAGAGTGGTTAACAAGATATGCAGTATTATAATATATATCACGATTTATATGTCACTGAAATGCGCCACCGTTACTCCTTGGAGAAGTTCTTGCGCAATATGTGCTACTTTAGCACTAACTATATCGATCACTCTGACGTCCTAGCGCACTTAAATAATTATAAAACTTCCTACTGTTAACTCAGTAAAACATTAACTTGATACAACTATAATGCTTAATTGGATAAATACTGATCCTGAACTCGACTAATCCTGAGAAGCAACTGAATACAACTAGTTCTGAAATGAAACTTCTCTTCCACTGACTGAACTGAAATGACTGTGCCCATGTTCCACACTGCTAAAGCCCCACTGAGGGTGAGCCGCTAAATTACAAGCCTAAATAAAAGATGACAATCTGCCGGTTTCCCAAAGTTATCCTTATTCTTTTAAAATATGATTTAAGATAAATCTAGAATGTTTTCTTCCATCTTCGCGTCTCTATTGGGTAATCTGTTCCTCCCGGTCTTTTTTGCTATATTATTAGTCATATGGTCTACGTGACTTTTTACATGTAGATATCAACTGAAGCTGCTGGCTTCTTCCCTTGAGGTTATCGGCCTGGCTTTTCACCCCCGTATATTTATTGCTTTTGCCCTTCCCAACATAACAAAAACACAGCTCCCTAACTGTATACAAAATAAACCATTTTTTCAGGGACTATGCTTTAGAATTCTCCAGGAAATGTCGGTTCGCAGTTTTGCTTGTGTCATCATTACAAATATTGTTAATGATGGGCAATAAGTTTCTCTGTTCCAGTTTTCAGGTCAGTAACAAAAAATAGGGCGTATTTCCAATGTGGTAAGAAAATAACAATCTACACAACATTTTTCAATACATGTGCAGAAGATAGAAATGATACTACACTCAAGACTATAATAAGGAAGTTTCATAAAATTAATATAATAACTATAGTTTAATTTGGAGCAGCATCTGATAAATTCCGTCTCATATTTAAACATATATAAGATCAACAAATTAACATATTTGGGTACCCATATCTGAATGTGTAAAACATAACGCAAGTCAAAAATAAAGCCATGAATGCAGCAAAATCATTTTGGACATTGAGAAATAAAATTGAAAAATTACTACAAAGCAGAATTATAATTTTACGAAATAGTGAAGAGCATCTTATTTTACAAACCGAATATATGGGAATGGTCGGAGCTACCAAAGTTGTATAAATCTCAAGTCAATTACCTGAAGTATATCTTAGAATTAGAAAGAAGCATACAACTACGATAAAAGAAGCCAAATGAAATAACATCGAAACATGCAAAGGAATAAGAACAGCGACAACGTTTTAAATAAAGTTAGGAGTCGCCAAACTTTATTTTTAAAATATGCTTAAAAGATAGGAAGGGAGGAGAAACTACCGGAGTACTACAACTGAAACGGCTTGCAGTAGAAAGCAGAAGCATGTGGAAATGAAAAGAGTATAGGGATAACGACACACAGACACAAATCAAATTCAACAACATTCCAAAAATACAAGATAATAAGAACAGAGAAACTTCTAGAATACCCGAAGAGCAGAGAGTACAAATCAAATGAAATTATTTTAGTAGCTTGCAGGAGCGAAGGCAAAACGTTAATCAAGAGATACTGAAACAAAGAAGGTAAAAGGGATTCAAAATTTGCCGAGAAAAGGAAGCGACGTTGTAGAGGAGAGAGTAACAGTAAGAATGAAGGACGAAGGTAGAGGACATCCTGAACAATAGAGGGGGGCGTAGAAACTTGAATGAGGGACATCCTCAAGAGTAGCATGTAAATAAAATATATGGAAATTTCAATACAGAAAAATTAAACAATATATATACCGTTTCATTCCGCTACGCAATCGAAGTTTGTAGTTGGAGTAAGTATATTTTTATTGCTATAACATTCTATACGCATATTAAAAATATATGCGTAGATCATCGACCTTATATGCTTAAGTGTGATACACAATTAGAAAGAGAAATAAAATAATATAAATAACACATAAAAAGTTAAAATGGGAAGAATGGTATTTACCGATATATTATTGGAAACATCTTACATATTATTTATAATTAACTAGTTATTGCGTTCTAACCAGAAAATTAATTAATTCTAGCTTCGCGCTCTTTGGTTAGGGAAAAGCCCACATTCAACCAATTAGTAATCCTTTCTGGTGTATCTACGGGTATATCTGGAACGAGAGCCACAACACGTAGTTACTCATTTAGTTGACCTCGTGCTTTATAATTATTAACAGATAAGGGCTTATTCCATTTCCCCTTCATATTAAAGATTGTTCTAAAATTTAAATTTTTCGTATCTCTTGTTCACTGTGGTTCATTTCTGCCACATATGGAGACATGGAAACCAGCTGAACATCAGTGGGCTCAAGATTCCCGGCAAGACTGGAGCTTAAACGTTCTGCTGATGTACGCAATTGCGATCGGTCGTGTTTATCACGTCAATTGTATTATCTAATTTCTATACGAAGGGCGTGTTAGGTTTTTTACAATTTGTTTGTTATTGTGAAGTATACACTAGAACAAGAATATTCATTTATGGGTATGTGCAATAAATTTTACAAGTGCGGTAGAACAGAATTACGTGCAGAATTTCTAAGTTTAACATCTTGTGCAGTTTTCAGATTGCTAATCCAATTATGAATCCAAGGCGTTTTTATTGATGAGAAACGTAGACCATTAATTTAGATGATATGAGCTGATGACTAGTTATGTTGGTCGAGGTCGAATATTTCTAATAAAAATGAACTCTTAAAAGTTCTTCCATTGAGTACCAACTAAAAGGTGTTTTTTTGCTGACAGTGTGCAGTGTTAGGTACAAAGAAGGTGGACAGCAGGCTCCACACTGCAGCGAACAGTAGTACAAGAGTTGCAAAACGTCGCATATGGGCTGTAATATAATCAGAATCCAGTGGGAGTATGAATTCCTGTACCTTTTGCCACACAGTCCCAGTAATAAATTCCCTAAAAGACTCCAACCTCTGTATACTCATTCCAAGTCATGAAACATTATGGTGTATATCTTCCTCCTCTTCTTCAACCAAGCTTGAGGAATCTGACAGTAAGCTGTCTTCAGGTATCTCTACTTCGAGTTTTGATGAGCTGCTAAATCTCCGTTCTGTTATGCCTTTATAATTGTTCTTTTCACACGATCCCCGTCGAGAAGGAACCTTCTCATTATCTACTGTACTTTCTCGTCTGATCTCTACCAATTCTTTTATATTACTCATTCCTTCAGCTCTGTCTACCCTGTCCAAGTTGTCCCAGGAAGTGCCAAAACTGTCGCTGAAAGAACTAAGATTTAAAAAGACGACGGCTGTAGGCCCCTAAACGTGCTAGTCTGGTCTTGCCATCCATTAAAGTTGAAGAGGGTGTTATAAAGTTCTTGCCTGAATCAGGAGATACCAGAGGGCGTGGTATAGCTGCAATACTGGCTCTTCTTTTGGATACTCGTTTGCCACCCGCTATAAGAGAGCGATATCGCATGCTCTGGGCTTGTGCTTCATCAATACTATCTTGTTCACACTCCATTACTATGTTGTTCTCCAGCAGCACTTTTTGTTTCTTCAAGCTCGGCATGGGCCTTCTTGTACTTGCGCTTTAAGTTCTCTACATTTGAGAGCATCACATCCACAGCTCGAGATACTCCAAGCTCCTGCTGCACTGCTCCATATAACTCTGCGAAGCTAAGATACCATCTCCGATCTATGCAAGAAGTCCACTTGAGTCTTTATTTTGTTGAGAATTTCTACAGAATCGGAAGGTGAAGCTTGATGAAATAGGCTGTCGATCAGGAACTTCTTGAAAGACTTTAACACAAGTGGCCAGCTATTGGTGTATATGTTGGTAGTCATTTAAAGTCATTCCACTCAGCTGCTGCATCCTAAAGGATATAAAATTACTGTTGTATCTTAAACAAAAGCCATGGAAGCGCTGAAACAAAGAAAATCCCGCGGAGGCCCTGAAACAAAACATCGGGAAGCAGTTTCAAAATTCCGGAGGCTGAATTGAGGCAAGTGTCTCAAAATCTTTTCAAAAGGATTCAGCGAAGGACAGGCACTTTTAAGTCTCTACTGTGAAGATGAGTACAATAATAGCTACTATTTACTAGTATTGAACAACGGTAGCAACCAAAAAATTAGCATGAATTTCTTCTGCGCGCATTGATTTCCGTCGGCAAAAGCAAGTTTTGATTGCTTAGTGGAATGAGTTGTATACATGTATGTACTAGGGGTATTCTGAAAGTTCTTGGCCTGACTTAGGTATGTTGTGTATATTGCCATGTTACTGTGGTAGTTAAGTATCATACGTTAGATGGCGGGTTGTAAAGTTTCAGACGCATAAGTATAGCCCTTGTCAGTGATGATCGTGTAAACTAACTAGTGTTAACATTTTTTACAAAATGGATTAAACTGAATATGAACTGTGATAAAATGCTTCGTTTTGAAGGGTTTAATTCCAAATGAAATACCAAAGAAGTTAGATTGCACGTTAAAGAACACTTCTTCGTTTTCGACGGTTAAAAATTGGGCTGCCGAATTTAAGTGTGACCGCAAATCCATTCAAAATGATGAACGCTCAAGGAGTCCCAAAACTGCTACGTCCGACGAAATTGAGAAAAAATTCACAAGCCGCACTGAATGATTCCCTATTGAAGGTACTCGAGTTGTCTGATATTGCAAAGACCTCGATAGGAGGCGTCTACTGCATTTTAGATGAAGTTTTGTGTATGAGAAAGCTTTCTTCTCGATGGGTACCACGTTTGTTAACAATGAACCAAAAATGCATTTTCATATACTTTTCGCAAGAGTGTTTAGACTTGTTTAGATCAAATTCCAATAAGTTTCTCCGACGTTTCATAACAGTAGATGAATAATGGATTCATTACCAAATGCCAGAGACGAAAGAGTAATCCAAACAATGGATGGCAACAGGTGGAAAGTGCACCTAGGAAAACAAAAATGGTTCCCTCTGCAGGAAAAGTCAGACTACGATATTTTCGGGGATTTTCACGGTGTAGTGCTCGTAGACTACCTCCGGAAGTGTAGAACCATCACCGGGAAGGCTTCGCTATTGGGCTAACTGAAGGATGCTGTTCAAGTTAATTGTTCACACCTTGCGAAAAATAAAGTTCTCTTTCATCACGATAATACGCCTTCACACATATCTCGAATTGTTACTGCAAACTTGCATGACCTTCACTTCCAAGTACTTCCACATTCGCCTGATTTGTCTCCCAGCGAATATAACAGCAGAAATGCCTAGGTGGACGAATATTCACACCATATGATGAGGTTGAGGCTTAAACAAACTTATTTCTTACAGTTGGACAAATTTTACTGAGGCTATAAAAATGTTGCAAAGTTGTTGGACTAAATGTATTCATTCACAAGGTGACTATGTTGAAAAAAAAATTAAAATCTGTATTTTCTTGGTCAGGACAAGAACTTTTAAAACTATTCTCTCTCTCTCTCTCTCTCTCTCTCTCTCTCTATATATATATATATATATATATATATATATATATATATTGGGTAAAGCTACATCTCATTTAACAACCGTCAATTCCTAACAACTGAGAGCATGCTATAAATACTTCGTGTATATTTTATTTGACAATTTTTCTCTTCTTTTCACTGCTGTCGTTGCACAAATTCTTTGCCCATGTGAACTGACAATAAATTGAGTCATTCAGAATCGCTAATAGTCGGTCCTAGTGGTGTAATGGTACTCATACTTGTCTCATAAACCCAAGATTGCCGGCTCAATCCCGGCCAGGATCGATGGGTTTTTCGGGCGTAAAAATGCTAAATATGGCTGCCTTCGGAAGGTAAGTACAGCCGAGGGTCCCATGTCGTACATTTACGGCACGAAAAAGAACTTTGCGCCTGAAAGAAGAGGCCTCTGAGCAAAATTTGTCGGCCGTTTCAGGTCCTGAATAGAATAGGACGCTGATGACCTGAGTTGTTAAAGAGCGTTCGTAAATAACTCAAATCAATCAATCAGAATCGCTAATAACTAATAGAAATTATAACAAATATACTTAGAAAATATGAACATGTGTTAATAGCTGTGCATCGATTGAATATTTGCAATGTAGCTTATATGAAAATGTTACAGAAAAAATTCAAAGGAAAGAAAGGCAATTACTTACCGTCTAATTTTATCCATATCTAAAATGTCTAAGATGCAACGAAAATGACATACATGCCATTAATGCACGAGAGTTTAGCTTGCAAAAATGTCTGGCGATTCTGGGATATCGTGCACAAAATACATGTATGTTTTATATACATCTTATACATATGTAAAGCATAAGACTAGAAAAATTGACGTTAATGGTGTAAAACAACAATAATAATAATAATAATAATAATAATAATAATAATAATAATAATAATAATAATAATAATAATAATAATAATAATAATAATACGACGAGCAAGAGAACAAACATGATATTTCGGGCAAATGCCCTTCTTCAAATAGACAGTAAATAAACTTTGAACTGGGAGGCTACCAAAATGAACAACCTATGTATGCAAACCAAAATACCACTGCTTGAAGAAGACACATTGCGGTTGATGTTGTTAGCCAGGTATTACAACTATTTATGAAGGAGCCACAAAGGCTATCTCAACTCGCGGCCTCTTATTAACGCGAGTGTGCTAACCACTAAACCTGGGACTAGGCGTTTCAAGCATCTATATACAATCAGCTTTTGTCTGCCGCAAAATGCCCCATTGCCCGTGGGGTTCGCAGTCTCTAAGGGAGATTGATTTACTACACAAAAGTTGCTCAGCTACCTTCACTAAATATTTACCAAACTCAGGGTTACGTCCTTGTATACACACTACATAAACCTTTGCGGTGCATGAAAGCCTGGCCTTAAATCATAGAGTATTATGTACCTCACTTAGCCGCTTATAATTCAATATTATGTGTTAATTCCGTTTTGTTATGGACTCCTGCAAAAACGTTACAGTAGGGCAGGAAAATTATGTTATTTCATGTACAGGAATAATATACCAGGAAAGAATCATGCTTTTACACACTTTTTAGAAATTACGGGCACCAATGACGTGTACCAAAACATCATGTGTCATCGGAAAACGCTTCCCCCACATGGGCTGCGGATAATTGAAAATGTATTTCGCGACGAATGTATGCCACTGTCACCACCATGATTTATCGCGGTGCTTTGCTTGCTACATAGAAACATTACATGCATGCAATTCTAATGAATAGAGAGAGCATTTTGTAGTTTCGACCACAGAGTGCCGCGTCAGTCCCTCCCTGCTTCAGTTTAATACGAGCTATTCTGTTTTGCAATAATTTCTATTTGGTTAGACTGTGCTTGAAAATCAAAACTAGGTTATCTCAATATGAGGACTTACCTTTAGTGCCATTTTATTTCCTGAAATATTTGTAAGTTGTGAATCAGTTTCCGCTATCACATTCTTTATTATGCTCAATTCAACACCCTTCTGCTGATGCCTGGGCAAGTGTTATAATACTAAGTGTGCTGGAATGAAAAGAAACCCAGAATATGACCGGGGAAAGGTAGTAATATAACTTGCAAAAATAAAAATTTAAATCAGTGTACCACATATAGTATAAGTATTTACTCTTAAAAATCGCAAATCAATTATTAAACGAACACACCGTTTAAAGTCTCAATATAAACAATTTTAAGAGAATTGTATCCTGATTTACATAAATTTCCAAGATAGTGGCAGATAAAAGTGCAAGGAATTTAAAACTGACCTTAAAGCATTTACAATATAATAAATGACATCACCAAACCCTAATAATACCTGGGTCACTGGGTCGGGCTAACGGAATGGGCTTCGGTCCTACCAATCTAAAAAAAAGATCAATACGTCTTTCACTCCCGGAATTCCGAAGGGATCTCTCAGCGACTAACAGCACGACAAGGGATCAAGCGACAAAAGTTACGTCACATTGTTCCCGAAACTCTATTGTCTATCCCAATCAATATAAGCAAGACAGATAACAGGAATTTCCAGAATAAACAGGGAAATTAAGATAGGAAAAGGGATACTTATTAAGTATGAAACTAAGAAGAACAAGTGCAAGAACGACATATCTTATAGGATGAAGTTATTGAAATGTACATATTTTGCCTAAATCATTTTTTAAAATGCACTTGCGAGAAAAACGCAGCTCAGAACACTAAAAATCACACTTAAATTGAGTTATGGGCTATTTACTTGGCCTCTAAATTCAATGCCGATATTAGTTTTTCAGTAAATCCCGCAGGTGGTTATTAAAGGGCCCCGTTTAATCATCCTTCGTGCACCATCTGCTACGTCGTTCGAGATTGCTTGTATCGCAAACAGTCACTCAAATGTTTTAAAAATCTTCCAACTGGGTTTTCAACCTTGAGGATGAGAAAATTTGAGGTCATCATAGCAAAGTTTATAGGCTCAAAAACTTGCTGAGGAACTCAAGACTCGCACCTTCACTGTTTGTTGAATATAATAATGCTAAATGGATCAAACTTTGATTAAACAAGTCTCAAATATGTCGTAGTTTTGAGTCTCTCCTTCACTTCATTTTGCGCAACAATAGGATCTATTTTTGCAATCTATTGTCACCTGTGATGAAAAGTTATATCTATACTCTAAGCGAAAACAGTCGATGCAATTTTTAATCTTGATAGCGTAGCGAAACTTTTTGCAAAACCAAAATTCGCCTAAAATTGTTATGGTAACTGTATAGCAATCTGCGGCTAGCTTAATTCGCCATCATCTTCTGTGCCATGGCGAAAAAAATGATTTGGAAAAAGTTGTCGATGAAACAATAGACAACACTTAAGGGAAAAAAAACAACGACCGCTGTTTCATTTATTATTTGTTGCATTGTTGGATTGAAATATAACGTGCGAAATTGTGAATGTTTGCATTTCAATTCAGTTTGAACGCTGCAGCTATGTAGTGAATTAAGTGAGACTTCATATCAACGTAGTTTTGGTGTTTTCTATGTTTGTACACAATAGTTAAAAAAAAAAAGCACCGACGTTCTTTCGCTTGTCATTTACTGCATTGTCGGATTGAAATATTAAAATTGTGAATGTTTACATTTCAATTTAGTTTGAGCACTGCAGCTACTTAGTGAATTAATAGTGACCCTACATAAACCAGTTTGAGTACTTTGTATGTTTGTAGCAGTGCTAAGAAGTCTGTGCATAGAGCTGACCTGCAGTTAAACATCCCTAAACTCATCATGTTCGAGATCCTGCTTATATGCCTGAGGTCTCGCCCTTAAAAACTAAATTAGTGCATAAGTTGAAACCTGAAACTACTTGCTTGCGGTGCACACTGCCATTGAGTCCATTCCAAAAGATATGTTGGAGCAAGCGTGGCTTGAGTGGGAATATCGTTTAGATAAAATGCAGCGTAACAGAGAAGCACACATTGACAGTCTGTGAGGTAGGCACCAAAATTGTTGAGTTTCTGTTTCTATCATGTAAATATGGCTACCAAGGCGTCAGTGTGCTGTTTATAATAACGAAGTGTTTATGTTGAGACCCGTAAATTAAAACTGAAGTTAGGTTATTTGAAAGTGGAAATTGTGTACTTATGTTGTTGTATTTACTTTAAACAAATTATGGAAATGAAAAGAGAATTCATTAATTTCTTCAATTCCGAGACCATGAGAAGGCATATGACAGGGTTAATCGGAAAAAATTGTGGTATGTATTATAGTACAATAGGGATGGAAAGGAATACATTAAAGCTTTACATAGCAGCGATAAGTTATGGCAACTATTTTTTTTCTGGCAACCAAGGATTAACAAGAAAAAATATAAAATTATAAGATTGAAAGTGTATGTAATGTACTTTCGCATGAAGTCACCAGAACGTGTATGTGAGCAAAGCTGCCTGTCTCAGCGAACCACGAAGTTCAGTTGGTGAGCAACAGTGGTGAGTAATGGAAGTCACGAAGAGGGAAGAACGTGCGTTTGTGAAAATTGCATTTACCCACGACAAGACTGTCGCCTGAGTTCTAGTTCAATTTCATACTCCCTTGCCTACATTTCACCAATTGCAATGGTGCATTTCCACGTGGCACTGCCTTCTTTCTGAAATCTCTCCAGATTCATTCCACATGTTTCGTAACGAGTCCACTACGTATCTTACTTAATTGATGTGGCACTTTGCACACATTTTCCGCATGTTCAGTTTCTTCCGTAAAATGCGCTGCACTGTTTTTGCCGAGATTCTTGTTTACTGTTACTAATTCCACAATTGTTCTAGCGTCTATCATAGCGTAAGCACTGTTTCACCACAATTACCCATAAAACTTTATTGGCCAGACACAGGAAGCCAACTGCGCGGCAGATCAGCAGTCGACATTCTGTCCCGTTTGTAGGCTCTGTCCATCTTGCGGCAAGGCACCCAACCAGTGCTTCCCGTAGTTCTGTATCGCATTCCTGCTGCGGAGAAATATTGTGTTCACTTATGTACGTTGTTCACTCTTTGTGACCTGCATTCCTGATCACCAGCGTGCTGGGACGGGCATCTCTGAGCATCTGGTCGCTTCATTCAAAAGTACATTACATACACTTTCATTCATATATCTTAGATTTTTCGTGTTGATCCTAGTTCTTGAGAAAAAATGTAGTTGCCATGATTTATGACTATCCCTTGTAAGTTGGTAAATTTAAAGTCCCTACAAGTAAACCGAAATCTTAAACAAAGCCTATCATTACTGTTTGATTTTTGCATTGGAAGTATAATAGAAGAATGGCCATTGCAGAATCCAGAGAGAATTTGTATAACTAAAGAGAGGCAAGTAAAAAGAATATTCAATAAGGAACAGTTTTCAAAGTATCTGAAACACCAATTAAAATAGATGGCACAGTCCTCACATATGTGAGCCTAGGACAACATATTTCCTCTGCAGATAAAATGGAAAAAGAAGCACAAAGGAGGATCTCATTAACCTGGAGAGCCTTTGAGTTTATATTGGTAGAAACACTAACTAAGAAAATCAGAAGTGGACGCTCGAAACCTGTGTATACCCTGTATAACTATATGGGAGCCAGATATGGTCACTAATAGAAAAACAAATGAACAAAATTCAAATATGCCAAAGAAAAATGCAACGCAAGATCCTGGGAATAAATTTGAAGGACAAAATACCTATAGAAATAATAAATCAGTTATCTCAGACATCAAACATCGCATAAATAGCTACCATAAGTAAATGGTAATGGGGCGGTCACGTTGCAAGAATGCAGGACAATAGGTGGACCTACAACATCTCCATGTGGGACCCCCGGATAGGAAAAAGGACACAAGGCAGTCCCAGAATAAGATGGACAGACCTCTTCAAGGAACATGCAGGTCCAGATTGGTCAAGAGTAGTAAGAGGAAAAGAAAAATGAAAATATCTCGAGAAGCAACTAGTGCAGTGAAAAATGGGGTATCCAAAGAACAAATCAGAGTGTCTTAAACAGCATACAAACAAGTAGCGTGGAATAGCAAGCGAGCTTGTTAGGAGGCTTATGTCCTTAAGGGACACAATAGGCTATCTTTATCTTTATTACTAATGGAGTCGGACAATGCTCTACAAATGTCGTACTATCCAGATTAATAAGTACAGATATGAAAATGTCAACAGAAGAAACTAAGTCAATGAACATACATGGAAAGTATCAATGAAAGAGTGAAAATAGCAGTGGACGATAAAATTGTAGAACTGTTAATTAATTATCTAGCATATAAAATAAATATTTAGCTTGTGTATGTTGATTTGTAAGCTAATATTGCAAAATAATAAAATGGCATATGAGATATTTTGGAAAAGTATGGTGATAGAAATTAAAAACATTATTTTATAACATTTTCCCTTCCAGCCTTGAAAAGTGGGCTTTACGAGGCCAATATAAATGACGGTTTGGGGCAGCACAGGTGTATTTTATGAGATCCTTGGTTGGGAAGATTAAGTAGAACAGAACTAGAAACTAAAATATTCGCACAGTTGGGCGAATCTAATATAGCAAATGAAATACGTAACTATTGCAAGCAGCGAAAATAACATGTTATGAAAATACTAATCTTAGACTATACAAACCATATGATGAGTCAAGGGACCGACTCGAACACACAGAACAATCAATTTCATTACACATTAACCTAGAAACGGGAAGAGAAAAAGGAGGATGTATAAAGTTAAAGTAGAGAGATTGAAAATCACCTTCCTCAAATCAAAGAAAAGAAACGATGATAACGACTGCAGAAATGTGCTATTCGTGAAGAAGTGCAAAAAGATCATATAAAGAATGTAAAAGTCCGTCATGCAACAGCTGCGTAAACAAGCGAATTCCTCAGTAATTGTGAAGGTTATTACAGGGCACAAGAACAGAGAAAGGAGTAAAAAATAGTATTGCTAACTGAAGATATACATATCCACTTTGTAATAAAAAACTAACTTTCAGGTTTAAAAGTACATATGTACTTTTACGTGAGGTATTTATTGCTTTATTCACATGTTATATTGATAACTGAACGTTTCCAATTGCATTTAATTGTACAGAAACTAAAACGGAATATGATTCATATTTATGTACACTGTTAATTTTACGCGTACGATTGCTAATTTTTCTGAGTTTCGAAACTGTTGGGCTCCCTCTGCCTGGATTTTTGTACACTTTACCACACCAAGATTAATAAGGCACATACACTACCGCTTAAGACTTATACATCGCTCCGTGTCGCTCCAGCATTCTGCAGATTTCGGCTTTTTCCTCTGCCGTTCGGTACTACAGGCACAGAACGGACGCTGTCTGTAAGGGCAAGTTCGATTATTTGTCCATGCGCCAGTGCAGACTATTCCCCCCACACTCATTCACAAGACACCAATTTTGATTTATTTACGGACGCATATGACCCAGAGCTTATCTCTTGGCAGAAATACCCAATTGTTATTCTAACAATAACAACCCCCCCGTATGCCACACCTCCCGACCCTCCGGCCACATTAATTGATGTCCTAGGCGGTTACAAAAAATCAGTTTTCAGGTATACCCTCAATCCTAAGATCCGATTTCCGTCAATTTCAGAAATTATTTTTCTTATTTTATATAAATCATATCTATATACCAGATTTCATTGCAAAGAAAATGTGAATTTTGGATTTCAAGTAAACCTCCAGTCCTAAATCTGATTTCGCTGATTTTCATAATTTTTTTTTAATTTTATTCAAATGGCGTATACAGAGTTGAGAAAAAACAATTGCTGCCCTAGGGCGATTTTTACACTCTGGCTTTAGGTTAACCCGCACCCCAATGATCCAATTTGGCTGGTTAACGAACTAGATTGATCGTTATATGCCGAGTTTCTTTGAGAAAACACCGCGCGCGCGCGTGTGTGTTCCATTGTAATTTTTGGTGCGTAGTAGTAGCATCGTTGGAGATTTGAAGAAACTTTTCAAAAATATTTTCATGGGTATGACCACAATAGCTATATTTCTTCGGAATTCGCTAAAAAGTGGACACAGAAGGAAAACTGGGACTGCGTTAAGCTAAGGTAGAACAAAGAGGTTTTAGTGGGCTGGACATTTCATGAAAAGGGGGAAGAGAGATGGCCTTGAGTAATTTATCACTGGAAACTTTCAGGAAGAAGAAACAGAGATAGACTAAAGATGAAATGGAATGAGGAAATGATGAATGCATTGTGGAACAGGCATCAGGATGAAGTGCATACGATAGGCATTTAAGCTGTTGTCAAGAAAACAATATTATCTGTGTAATCTTTAAATATAAATTAAGAAAAAAGAGGGGCTAGATGTCTCATGCAAAGCTTAGAAAAATATTACAAGCATAATCTGCATAGATGCAAACTTACTATCAATTGGAGCACAAAAATATCTAGGACTATTTGAAAAAAAGTATATAATTTCTTATTTTAAGTAAGCTGGAGAAGGAAGTATGCCAGCAAGGAAATATCTAAACCATAGCAATACCTAGAGAGGAAGAATCACATAAAAATTCAGGTCATAGCCGAGATTCAAAACACGGAACTTTGGCCTTCCGTTCTGACGCTCTAACCAACTGAGCTACCGTATCCTTCTCCAATCACGAGACTGTGAACTGTTCTCATCTGATTTTATATACTCCGAGACCTTCCTAAGTTTTTCTGTACAATGAGAGGTTTATTTTTTTGACTGCAGTTTTTAGTTTAACTACCAACTATATAAAGGTTTTAAGAAGATTCATGGTTCGAATCTCAGCCGTGACCCGAATTATTCAAATCTGGTTCTTCCTTTCCAACTAAAAGAAATATTTCTATACATAAATTACTTCATTACTACCCCTTCCTACTTATAACGGTTCTATGCCTCTGCCTTGCCAGAGGTCACTAATGATACTGACTTTTCCGTCAGAAAAAGCTTTGCTTTTTAAATTAATTTAAACAATGCCTAGGGCAAAATAATAGCCTAATGATAAATTTCAATAATAATAATAACAACGCTGGCCCTGAAAATCTAAATAGTGCCTTAATAGAATTCGTTTGCAAGTTTTAAAATATTCATCCTAATTTGTTGAATTTCTTCATTGCTTGAACCCTTACTTCTCTTGACCTTTAAGTCTTACGTTTTAGGCGTGAAATCTTTGATAGCCAAGCTTTGAAGATCTTGAAATAGATTTGCAATATATATGCAATGCATTTTACGGGTGCCCCATTCATCTTGCTCACTCAAAATAACTTTTTTCTGATGCGTCATAGAAAAAATTGTGTTCTTTAACATCATGGAGGAGTTCTTGCTGAGGGTTTACTTATTGTACCTTTTTTAATATAGGAGATGTAGGGAAAAAACAATTTTAATAGCACCATACCACCATACATTTTATTCAAGTATACAAAGTATACACCTACGCTCTCCAGGAAATATTCAGAAATGTAGACTGTAATTTTAGTTAAAAAAAAAAAAAAAACATACACACAGTAGAAATGGAAATGATAAGTGCATGGCTTCTTTTACTTATAGGCGATGTTGGTAATAAACACTTAAAACATTTAATGTACTTTATCTTCTATTTTATTGCAAGAATAATTTAAAAGGTGAGTTCTAGAGTTCACACTTTATTTCTATCACATTTAGAAATCTTACTTCTGCGTAAAGTGTTCATTTTCACTAACTTGTGATTTTTTTAAATCTAAGCCCCCTTGCTTGCTTGAACTACTAGGCGATGAGTAATGAAACAACGAGAATCAAATGATATTGGAGTCAGTTTCTTAAGTTATAAGAGCTACCAAAAGTTTAACGTATTCTTACAAAAAAAAAAAAAACCGCGCTAGACTTAACTTATTGCGTTTAGCATCTTGCAAACGTGTGTCAGATTTATATTTGTTAGGAGTTCGTTTAATAAAAAATATACATAAGCATGATACTGGAATTACCTTTAATTGCCTAGCAAACACAAAATTGTTAACTTTACTTTATTTGGAATAGCGTATATGTTCTTTTCTCTAATGAAATACATATAAATAAACATTTAAACATAAGTAATAGTTCATTAAAATGTTTTATAAAATTAATATAATAGTTATATGTTCCTATTTTTTAAAACTCACTTTTATATTTTTCTTCGTTAGCAATTATGAGTTTTGATGCGCAGATCTAATATACTGAAAAGTAAAAAACTAAATAAAAACAGCACGTAACTTTTGAATATTTTAAATTTACTCACTATTACGTGTGAATTATTTTGAACGTTACATAAACATTTTGCAACCCTTTAATGTATTCTGATATTTTGAGTCTATAATTTCCTTTATTATATGAGCATAAACATGAATGCAAGTTAATCACATTTCATAATGATCTCTTTTTTGCCTATAGGCTAACACAAGTTAACACACCTGCATTAGTAACACAACCACCTTTCAACACTCAGTAGCAGTCTCAGAAGCGAGCGTCTCCTCTTCTGGCTTGTATCATAGCTTGCAACCTTACAGGCACGCTGCGGATCATGGTCTTTAGGTTTTCTTGTGGTATGACCTTTCATTGCTCACGTAAAGCCTCCCGAAGTTCATTGAGGCTCTCAAGAACACGTTGAGAGCATATTTCCCCATCATGTCCCATACATGCTCATTGGGTTGAGGTCAGCGCTTCGTGTTGGCCAAAATAGCACCTGAATCCCCACCTCACGCACGTACTGGGTCACAATGTGGGCCACATTTAAACGGGAATTGGCATGCATGAAGCGGGAATCGTTGTCAATAATGGAGCATAGGGGAAAACATGCTCCTGAAGAATTCCCACAGCATATCGGTTTGTATTTTTTGTTCCCCACAAAAACCAATTCTGTTTTGGCTTCCACACTGATGCCAGCCCACATCATGACGAAACCTTTCCTGAAAGTCATCGTTGATGAGAAGGTGTAAGGGCGTATCTTTCTCCAGTCCTTCTCCATACATCTTTCCTGCCATCAGGCGATCTTAGGATAAACTCCAACTCATCCATTGCTTCTCAGTTCATTCCAGAGTTGACGAAAAAAGCTAAAGCGTGCTTGCCGATGTTGCTGGGTAAACAATAGACCTCTGGCTGATCTTCTAGGGTTGAACTGTACTTCTTCAAATCTCCTTATCACTGTTCTCGCGCTGACATTGACCCCTGATGCCTTTTGCAATCGATTTTGAGCTTCTGTGGCTATTGTGTGACGATCAATCAAAACTTGCAAATGTCACCCTTCTGCGACCTGCTCCTGGTCTTCTGCAGTAGATACTAAGTTCCCTTGAACCTTTGATATGTCCTTTGTATAAGAGAGACATTGACTCGTAACACTTGGATTACATAACGCACGTGCTTACCTTATAAAATATGTTAATGTGATTTTGATATCTCAACAATAAGAACAACAATACCATTACACCTTTCAATTGGCCCAGGTGTAAAAATGTCATTAACTTGCATTCATATTCATGCTATTACAATAAAGGAAATTATGCACTCAAAATGATATCAGAGTACATAGGAGTGGTTGCAAAATGATGGCAAGGATATTTAATGATTTTAAAAAGTAATACAGCCGCTCTAAATTACCTCTTTTTATATAAACAATTGTTTAATATTGCTCAATGTCTCGAAAGGAATCATTACACTTTGGGGCAGTAGAAACAAACTATCTCTCAATAGGATGAAGATATTCTAAGCATCGCTTGGGTATAGGACTATAAATATTTAACTACTGCCCAACGGGAGAAAAGTAAAGCAGGAAGGTCAAATAAGTTATAAACTTATTTGAACAATTCAACAATTCTAGAACAATTCTAGAATGATATCCTGTGATACAGGACTGTTTGTACAGCTACTCCCATCTTAAATCAGATGTAAGTCTTGTAAGCAATTTTACAGCTGCTCAAGGAATATACGTAAGTCAACTCATAAAAATAGTAATTTTAGTAATTTATTGTATTGAAAAGTAGTAGCATAGGTATGAAAAATAAAATTTAATCCTTCTCTTATGATATTTAGGTAAATTCCTCTCTTTGTCTGTTTCAGTTTTGTTTTCCTCACTGCAAGGGACAAAAAAATGTGACAGTTTACAAAACAATGATATGGGTTTTTAGAACGTGCCGTAATGGACAGCAGGGATAAAATTATATTTTTTCCTTTATAAATTGTAAGGCTTTAAAGCGTCAATCAAGGTTGTCTAAATATAGCACAGGTAGGAAAATCCCACACAGTTTGATTATTATCTTTTGCTAGCTACAAATGACTTCGTTTCTTCTGTAAAAGGAGAATTAGCTTATAACTTTTTGATACAATACTCGTCTCGGTCTATGCAGTCCTAAGTAGAATATGTGCAATAACAAACATTGTTAAGAATAAATGATTGAGAAAATGAAGGGTGCTCATCAATTTGATGAAATGTGTAATGTTAAAACTTGATCCAGCTAAGATCTTGTGCTTATAGTCATAATTTGCTTTCTCTTATGCTTTGGGCAGTATTTTCTTGATAAATAACCATTTTATTGGAAACAAAGCTAAAGGTTGGGACAGAAACATGACAATGAAATTGAGGTTATTCCTGAAACCCTCTTCACTTACTGTAATCTATGTAAGTATCCAGTGATGAGATTACAAAAACTCTTCTTAATGAGATGGAGGACCAAATGGTCATACAATTATACAAAAACTATGTAAATTAGCACATAAAGCAGTTCATCTACACGGAAGTGTTAAGAGAGGCAGTAATATGTTATGCAGGGTATGTTGAGTATACGACAGGTATCACCGCATGTTCCCGCTTTCAAGTAGGCTGTTTGTGACGTCATCGATGTCAACGAACACGGTGTTGGACTGACTTAAGCTATTAAAACTTACTGTTTACATTGTGAATTGGCTCAATTTACAAATCCTACAATTCTAACATTAACTTAAAATCAGAATATTTATTGCAACATGCGCGTCAAAGCATATCAAGTATTAATTCTTTCCCTTCTCCCTCTGTGACGCACTTTCTTTACTTTTTTATTTGCTAATTAGGTAAATACATTTGTTTCCAGATAGATTTTTTTTTAGTTTGTTTTGCTTTGTTTTTCTTTTTTGTGGCTTCGTCCTAATAAATATGCGCGCTTGAACAAAACATCTAATGGCATATTCGTCCATATTTCGGCATTGGAAGAAAATTCATCTCTTTGAGTCTTTATTACTTTTGAATATTTATTTAAGCCACTTCTATGTAAGGTGGCGAAGACGTTCTCGAAACTACCTGCACACGATTCTCTGCTCCGAGACTGAATGTCGAATTCAGTAACTAAATCGTATTATGTGATAAGTATAATTTATATGACCCTATATTTGAATAATGTTTTCCAAGCGTGTTCACGTACTGAGTATTCATAATGTGTAATATTGACCATACAAAGTACTGCTCTATGGGAAAAAATTGGAGATATTATTTAAATAAAAAAGCATATAAACTTGCGGAGGCAGAGCCCCAAACTGCTAAGCCATTGTTTTCAGATTTTGTTACAAAGGCGAGACAGCGAGCATCATGAATTAATAATTAATAATAGGCTGACTGAAGCTTGTAACTATTACCCAAAAAAAAAAAAAAAATAAAAGCCCAATTGATCAGCCCAGGGATAGACTCTGAGCTTGCCAATTTGTACCATATATCACTCGCCACACAATGCGTAAACATATCCCTGTGAAACTACACTCGGTCTCTCTTCAGGCATGCATGACAGAGCTTTTTCCTCCTCATGTAGTGCATAAAATGTTGTTAGACTTTAGTCCCAGTATATTGGGTATAATCTTGCCATTTTTCTTTAGTTTTTAGTTTCAATTTTAATTTTACCTTTCCTGATCTTATTTAAAAAAAAAAATAAGAAGCTGTCACCCAAAAACAAAATTCTCTTTTATTCTTTACTTTTTTGGTGTGAATATCACTCACTGAAATTATAAAACGGGAGAAAGGTATAAGGTGAAAAAGACACCGAGCAGTTAGAATTCACGAAAGTCCAGCACGGACTCCTGGAGTTCTTTCTCAAAGAAGTTCTAGTCCCTCGGAAGGGCCGCTTCCATACCAGACATGAGGTCGGAAATATTTTCAAAGTGCAAACCACCCACAATGGCATGAAATGGAAGGGCAGAAAATTCATAGAATTGAAAGATCCATCTCACGAAAAATTCAAGGTCAGAATGGCCAACCAAAAGGGATTTGAACCCGGGACTTCTCGAATGCAAGGTTGACTAATAAAAGATAATAATAGTTATTAATAAATAGTTTCTATTATAATGTTTGAATAAACTTGGTGAAATAGCCACTTACACGAAAATATGAAATTATAGGCACTAGAATTCACTATTATTGTTTAAATTACAACCCCAAATTCTGCATTTTCTTTCTTTCTTACTCTTTTCTTTTAAGTAAATTTTTAGACAGATACTTGCAGCTTAGTTTTAAATATTTCTGGAGTTTTTGGCGTGACAGCTGGCTGCATCACACTTCACTTACATATGAAAGCAGCAGAAGCTCTCCCGTTATGCAGCAGAATCCCAAACATCTGCAGGTGTACTGGAAACGCCCTATGGGGCACTAGTAAGAATTTGGGCCCAGAAATTTTGGAATAAGATCAAACTGCGAACCTAGATTCACTATAAGGATATGTTTTCTGAAAGAATTTTTGAGACTGAGGAGGAGCATTGGGAACTGCGGAACTAAGAGAGAATTCGGATCCTACAGGCAAACCATAGAGTGCAAAATCAGAGCAGTGAAACACTGGCTGCGAATTATTCATGTAAACCAAACCTTAATTAGAACATTGTGCTGTCAGAATCAGCTGGGGATGAGAGGGAACAAGACATGAGCATCTAAATTAAGAAAGGGACTAGAAACAATAGGGCGGGTGAGGGAAATAGAAAAGTGCATGTAGGAGGGTTAGAAACCGCTTGAGAGATATGGATAGCAGCAGGCAATTGCGCAATGGAGAGAGATGATTTCACTGCAGGTACAAACGGTGCTAGAATCTGAATGGGGGATGGAGCAGTACATCCAAACAAGGACTAAACTCACAAGAGAGGAGCTCAGACTAGGGGCATGGCTGATGACTAAAATCACTGACTAATATGAGCGGATTTTTTTTTTCCATCTGTGAGGAGGAGGAATCAAAGACATATTCTGACTGAATATAAAGGTACATAAGAATGGAGGTAATATCTATAGGATCGAGTAGAGAGAGACGGTCATGCTGGACTTTGCGTCAGGCAACGAAGGAGAGCAGAGATATTAGGTAAATTTCTGATGAAAGTGACACAGCTCAGGCTTGAAAAGGATAATAAACGGGAGGAGGTTGGGGGAAAAATGACTGAATCCAATTGTGTGTCATCCATAATAGCATTTCTGTACATTTTATATGTATTTTAATAGTTTTAAAAATTCTTCTTCTGGTATTTCTTATTTTTATTTACTTATTTGTATTTATTTACTTTTGTTGAATATATATATATCTTATTGTGAATATCTAATGTATATCTTGTGCTAAATCCAGCATACCTGGGTATCATAAAAGCACGTACGGCGCGTTGAACGCGGGCGCCTGTTCAAGCTGTTTTGTTTTATTTTGGTGTTACTGTAATAAATACACTTCTACCACTAATTTCATTTAATGTGGTGTGCATTAGCGCCCTAAAGGATAGTAGTTACTCTGTGACATATCCGGGAAATAGGGAGGATGCGGTAGCACTTGGCACTTTAAGTCCTCGGAGTGCTAAAAGGTCTGACGCACCTGATATGAATGCATCTATAGATATCTGTAGTTTCCCCCACCTTTGCCCTTCTCTCTTTCTCTTTATTTTGGACAATGCTCTACATACAGGGCTAATTCACTAGTTCGTGCTATTACTGCTTAAAGACTATTCACCTCACTGGCTACCTATTTTTCAACAATTTTCCATTTCTTCCAGCATTTCTTTAAAATCCACCGCTGATGTTACAGGAATCTTTAGACGGCATCATGAACTTGCACAACTTGCATGTGTGGGTGTAGAAAATCCGCGCAAGTGGCTCACAGTAATCAACACAGGTTCAGTGTTAACATAAGACAAGAGGAAGAGGATCTTATCATGCGGATCCCTGCAGTGTTTGAATTACTTCGCACGTAACCATAAGTCTTTGACCATGTGCACCAATCTCTGCACTATCAATGTACGCTCTGTAATTACGTTGCAGGCTGATAACCGAACCCCTTTTGTTGTTAAATGTACGAGGTGATATTCTTGATGGTTTGTTGGAGGTTTCTTGGGAAAATGTGGAGCGCATTATCTTCACCATGTCCCTTACTTTGACATTCTAACTTTCTAACCATGCATTTCCGGACATGGGTACCCTCTTGAAAAGACAAAATACTAAGCTTTTTGAATCACCTCGTATATGGAGGAAATATCGTATTAAAATCAGCATATAGGTCATTAAACCCGTTCATTTTATTATTAACAACTGAATAATAAAAACGATTAACAGATTTAAAATAATCAAACAACATCTGCAACAAAGTCACAACACGATATAAAATTATGCTATTTGTTCTAAAATGACAGCTTGTGTAATGTCTTTTTATCCTAAGAATTATGTTATTAACATTCCCTGTTTCAGAGTGCAGGTCACTTAACGTTCTTTTTAGGCCACCTCTGTCCTGACTAAAGGTCAAAATTGTGTAAGAAAAAGGGTGTGGTTCCGCAGAAAATAATGTAATAGATAAAATAATTCATTTTACCACCTAAGTCCGTTCTGCTAAAATTCCATTGTTGCTTTAACTAAAATATTGAAACGTAGTTCTAATATTAACAAAACCATGTGCAATTTGGCATAAATTTTAAAATAAAATTATTCCGTTATATTGTAAAGCCGTGGTTTTGGAAAACGTAAAAAAAATCACAACAATGAAAAATAAAGAGTAAAACAGCGATGATAGCATTTAAGACTATTACACTGGATATTACAGATATCGTGTAGATCTAATAGAGAAATTTGAGCTGGAAATTTGATTGAAGTAAATCGATAGTTAATTCCGGGAACTGCAGTGACTGGGAGTAAATAATATTAGCCTAGATAACTAATATTAGGATACCTGGCTTCAGCACATACATCATTTCCAAAGGTAAAGGGACTTAATATAACGCATTAACACCAGCCGTTACGATAAATTAATGGTACTTTAGTTAGAATTAATTTATTGTCTAATTTGTCCTCTTTGAGTTACATCCTCAAATTTTCAGGCTAGAGGATAACTAGTTACCAGTTTTGTTTAGTCTTGTTACCGCTAGTCATGGCAATCGATTTAGGTAAACACGAGATATTCCCATGTTTATTACTTTTGCTTACCTGTGCTGCGGAAGCGAGGTGCATACTAAACTTGATTCTTAGCTTTGGTGTCTGCTGTGAACAACGTTTAGGATACTTCCATGTGAACATTTTTCAGCTTTATAAACGAGCTACTTGTTTGTCAAATGAGAATCAAATTAGTGATAGATTTTGTTCCTTTTATATTAATTTACGAAACTATTTCAGTTTCCTGGCTAATATTAGTAATTACTACAAAACAACAAAGTTGACATTGCAAGATTTGGCACTGAAAATACTGAAAAACAGAAATGAAATCGTCAAATATAGCCTCAAATGAAAAAAATATTGTTTTTCTGGAACCTATTAATATAAACTCAAACATGCGATTTTTTTTCGAACTATTTAGAATAACCTTAAATGTTTTGATTTTATATTAAAATTAAAGGCCAATATCACTTATGGAAAGTATCTTGCCGAATATAGCTGGTATATAAGATTTTTTGAGGTAATTCACTTTTGCTTTATAAAATCATACTCTTTGGCATGAGATAACTTTTTGAGACAGAAAGTTCATTTACTCGTTAAATTACCAGAAAACCATCACATTAAAAAGTGGCTCATGGTTGTTTTTTCTTGAACGTTTTATGTAATAATTTTTTTAAAATTAAATGTAACTATTTTCTAGCTTAAGGCATCAACTTTAGTCAAAAGATTTTAATCTTCATTTTCAGCAATATTTTAAAAATGATTTGACATTTAAGATAACGAAATTTAATAAAATATAAATACGATGTTTCTATAAATATGGAAATACTAAAGACTGGAACTTTGTCTAAATAGTTATTTAGCTTAAGCAAATTTAAATTTAATTAATAAATGCAAATATCTAAAAAAGTTAATTTAAAAATGCTATACTTGGGCATGAGTTGCATCATGTATTTCTTAAACTAAAGTGCGCTTAAACTTAAAGTGTTATCAGTCAAGAAAATATCAAAACACTCAATTTTTGTTATCTTTATGATAGTGTGCAACTTCACGCATACTTCGGTTTATCCCACTTTTACATCATTGTGAGCTTTGCACACTTCTATAGAGATTATCTTTATACGACTTCGGTATTTCTCGGAATCGAATTCTGAGTACGCATTTCTAGAAAATGAGTGTACTAGGTGTATTCTTCCATAGATGGCTCTGCATAAATAAAGGGATGGCATTATTGAATACAAACCGAGAACATTAATTGATATTTTTTTTAATAAATTAAGCACACATCAGGCATATGTATGCAATCAAACCCCTAATAATAATTAGTAAAATGTAAGCATTCCGTAATATTCTCTTTTGACGCTAAAGTTTAAGTTACCGAGTAGGTGGCGGTTTTGGTTTAACAGGTTACGGTAATGTTACAAAATGGAATGCAAAATGGAATTTCTTTAAATAAATTTGCCCAGGTGATCCTAGAAGTTCCAAGTTCGTTATTTTTTTGTAATGGAAGATCTTAAAATCGCTGAAGTGTTCCGCCGAATAATGAACACTAAAATAAATCGCATGATCTTTTCTTCGAAATTATTATTTTAGGTTATGTTACAATGTTCTTAGGTAGTAAATTGTTGCCAAGAAAATAAATACTGACACTAAAACAAATCGTGTGATCCTTTCTTCGTGATTATAATATTACAGGTCATGTTACAATGTTCTTATGTGTTGAAGTGCTGCCAAGAAAATAGATACAGAAACATTAACGATTCTGGTTGATATTTGAACTGCAAAATTTACTCTTAAATGATGTCTTATTAATTTTATATAGTAGTTTTGCACAACACCACTCATATCTCTTTATAATATTCTTCTCTCCCTGCCTTAACTAATTATTCAGTAACGAGTATGATGAGGTAAAGTGCGGATAAGACAATGTACCATTTATAGCAATTATAAACCTAAGTTATGTTTGCTAGGTAGTTATTCTAAGTTATTTTATATCGGAAATGTTATAATTAAAAACATTTTTATAAAGTAGGAATTTGAAGAAATAAAATTATATTAATGCTTAAAAACGTTTGACTATCATTCAGAAATCAACATTAAATAGTCAAAACCTAATGTCAGATTAAAAAAAAAAACAAGATTTACCCACTGTAATCAACGTGGTATATTTTGAAAAGGTAAAGTGTATTTTATTATGGTTAAAGTTTTAATTAACAAATCTGTAACTTCCGCATTTACAAACGATTACTTAGTTGCAGTGATAAAGCGGCTCTAATGGATTCATTGAGAGCTCTGAGCAAGAACATCTAAGGTGCCAACACAAGTTGTTAAATTATCCCTGTCTCAAGACAATAGTAATTTCAGTGTCTTTGGTGATCCCCTTTACTCTCACGTTTGTCTACTGACTGATTTATATCATCTTCCAAACACGCTACACAATTGCAAATGATTCGTTTGCTTAGCTGAATAGGTCCTGCACCTTTTTACAGCCAACTTTTGGAATAACCGAAAACACCGAAAATGTCCCCCATAGAAACGTACAGTGCACAGTTTTAAGAGCTGGATTATTAACTTAAACTGACCCTCTAGCACATTTTCTAGCCTAAGAGCTCGAAGATAGCAATTTATTTTCTGGCTAGAACACAATAACTAGTGAAATTATAAAAAATATGTAAATATATTTACATTCATACATCTGTAAATATCGTTCTTCCCATTTTAATGTTTATTAATTATTAATAATTATGATTATTATTAATTATTGTTATTGTTGTTGTATTATTTATATTATTATTTGTTCCCTTTCTAATTGTATATCATATTTAAGCATGTACGACCTATGACCCATGCATAGCATATATTTATACTACTATTACTGCTACTACTAATTGCTAGTAGTAGTGGTGGTGGTAGTAGTAGTGATGGTGGTAATTGCATACTCAGTGATACGAAAGTTACCAAGCTGGAAGGAAACCTATTCATTAATTTTCACAGTTTATAGATAACATTATTAGATAATTGTTACAATAATTTCATGACATGGTTAATATTTACTGAGATATAATTTCACTTTTCTGAGACAATAAAATGCAACATGTTGCAACATAGGAGACTTCCTTTTGTGTCCACTCATATAAAAAGTCATAAAAGGGAACGAATTATTCAACTTTTTCTTTACATGCTTTCAAAAAATATACAAATATTCAACTCAAAGAGTAAATAAAATGAGCATAAAAAGTAATAGAATAAAAGCTACGAAATAACATCCAAACCGCACATTTAGAACACAATGTTAACGGTTTCAGTGCCTTAAGCCCATCCAGTCGTCTTAAATGGTATGCTCCTTTTATAAGAACATTTCAGCATAAGCACAAAAAACCGGTCCTGGTGGTCCATACTTGCCTTCTTAACCCAAGATCGCCGGGTTCATACCCGGCCAGGATCGATGGATTTTTTCGACCGTAAAAATCCTAAGTATGGCTTCCTTCGGAAGGGAAGTAAAGTCGTGGGTCCCTTGTCGTACATTTACGGCACGAAAAAGAACCTCAAGCCTGAAAGAAGAGGCCACTGAGCAAAATTTATCGGGCGTTTCACGCCCTGAATTGAGTGGGACGCTGATGACCTGAGATGTTAAAGAGAGTCCATAAATAAACCAAATGAACATAAATCAAAAGCAGTGAAGGAAAATTTCTCCGTATTTCACGCATAGAAATAAAACACAATACAAAGGGAAATGCTGGAAGTTATAGTCACAGAATCAAAGAAACAGAGGGAAGATGACTAGTGTTCAGTGTTAATTAACATAAAATGAAAAGCTAACGCTAATCTAACCTACCTTTTTTTTTCTTTTCATTTTCCAAAAAAACCATACTTCTTAGATGTGCTATTAAATTACTTGATTAAATTTCTTTTGCAATTGTTGCTCCCATGTAAAGTCCTAAGAAGAAAACAATAATAGAATGGGAAAATGGCTTCCTTACACCGACTTAAAATAACAATATTTAATCCGAAAGAGAGAGAAGTTTCTAACATAATAAAAATAAATTACTTTGTGTGTATAGCAGAAAATTAATAAGTGAAAAGTTAATATGGTAATTAAATTGGTTCGCTCGGTCGAATAATATTGAAGTAATATGATCGTCTCTGGTCTAGTGATAGCATTTGCAATTATTAATCTGGGGGCATCAATTAAACTGTGTGAATAAGGGTTCTCCTTGCCCCTGGGAAGTTCAATACCAGATTTCTTTAAGGTATCTACAAGTCAGACTTCGTTTGCGCCATCCCTACAGACTGCGTTCAGGAACCATAGGTTTAAAAACCTCTTTGTTGCATCATAACCATATTATCTTCAACATCACCTTCTCTGGGACAACGCGGTGTCACCCTGTGAGCATTCCAGCATCAGAAGTTCGTTACATTATCGCCATGCTAGAACAATGGGATGGCATTGGACAAAAGCATATACCAAAAGAATCAAGAAATGACCAATTTTCTTACAGCTTGTTGTCATATTGATAAAAATTTCATTGTGTAGCTAAATTTAATCTGCAAATATCTTATTTAAGTTACGCAATGGTTACACAAATAAATGTTTACTTATTTACAAAGTCATAAATGATGTTTACCTCATATTAAATTTGCAAATCATACATGATGATGATAATTTACAACACAAAAGAGTAAGCATACAGGATATCCAGGGAAAAATAATTAAAATAAGTATATACCCATTTTTCTTCTATTATGTATTGTTTAATGAAGTATCTATCTTTGGTTATAAAGTTTGCAGTTTACACACTTAAGTTTTAGGAGCTGATGAATGAATTTTATAACTTCATTTTTAGTCGGTGAATCGAGTTCTTTAGATTTTAGTTTCATGAAAACAGACATTAAATTTTAAAATAAAATGTGATTTCTTTTTTCTGATACCGTTCAAGAAAACAGAAAAGATATTAGCTCATTTTTCTGAAGATGAATATGTTAGTATGTACCTTTTATACACTAGGCAATTAATATGCTAAGAAAGGAGAAAAGCATTTATATAATTTAGTTAAGTATGGAGGCTTGTTTGCGACCTACGGCGTTCAGCCTAGAAGTTCACAGTAGCGCCGCTACTTTAACCTACAAATTCAAATCAACTTGGGCAGTATGAGCAATGTACTAGTGTGCTTTTATGCCTTTTAATTAAATGTCCCCGAACATGTAACAGGGGGCATTGCTGTCCTTTCCGATGCAGAAGACTTGTTCTAAAATTATTGAGCTAGGAAAGGAATGGTTTCACCTTCTCCAAGGAAGATATCTCTTGTGTACATAACAAGATAACTAACAGGATCGAAAAAAAGACTTTCTCTAGAGGGCAAGAAACAGGTAAATTCATGACCAGCCACCAGCCTTATATCCGAGATAATTTCAACCTAGAATTTTTTTGGAAAATATAGGGGAAGAGAGAGAGAGAGAGAGACTGGAATATGTTGCCAATCTACTTCTGGGCATTTTGGCTCTTTGGAAGCATAAGACCACGCACTGTGAATTGTTTCTGGAAAGCTTGTCGAGAGAAATGGAATAAAATGCATATCACTATACTTGCAACCGTTTGCTGCAGACCAGGGCAATAGCTCACGTTCAAAGCCCTACATATCATTACGGCTTGGATATATTGTTTCTCATACATTAAAATGGTTTGAATGTCTTACCACACAGATCGCAAAAATTCTCCAAAGATTAATTCGTTTAAATATAGTAATAAAGAAATATAGTGATAACTGGCACACAGAAAATGAGCTAATTCGAATTGCGTGCTTTCATTAAATGCGAGCAAATTAACGATTACTCAAGTGAAAGTAAATATCTGAGATGATTAGCGCATGTCACAATAAAAGACTTGGGAGGGTAAATCGATTCAGTGTAATAAAATGAGAATCTCCCCCTCTCTCTCTCTTTTCTTAAAATGCCAGAGCGTTAGTGGACAAGGTATTCATAAGTTTAACACTATAACGCCCAAGTGTGTCAAACTGAGCTATTCAAATGTAATATTTTGCCGTCTAAATGGTACATTTATATACTATGCATTAAAAAGGTACACTGAAAAAGTATAAAATATTATAATAATATTTTAATAATATATTCTTGTAAAATATTGAACGTTTGAATGTGGCAGTAAAACATTAGAACAGAATGTTGACAGTAATGTTAACAGTAATACAATAAAATTAATTTTTATGTTGAAATCATAATATGGTTCCGCATAATTATATGTAAAAAGCCGATATGTTGAACGAAAGGAACAGAGATATATTCATTTATCGGCATCGTTACTGGTAGGTCCATCTCTTACTCATGCATAATATAACAATGCTAGTAAAAGTCACAGATCGTAATTTTTCTTATAATGACAGTAAATGAAGATGATAATAATAGTAATAAAACGTCAGTAATTACAGTAGTAATATACCGAATATCATTCTAAAATAACAAGAAGAATGAAGAACTGAAGTAATAAGTAACAATACAACAACCTACATTTCTATCATTCTCCTAAAGATTTTAGTTTTTAAATTCTTTAGATTCATCAGATCGTTCATTGATGCATCACTCCAACGTATTGTTGCTTGAATATTTTATGAGGGATATCTTTATAGTCCTAGCATTCTTTATAACTAAATGCCATTGTTATTATTACGTAATCTGACTGACAACAACATAAAACACATTTTTATTCCTGAGTTGAAATGACCCGAGTAGTTGTTTGCGGTAAATCCCGCAAAAGTTTCCAAAAACATAATTTTTTTTAACATTACTGTTTTATATGGATAAAGTACTTCAAAAATAATAAAATTCTAAGAAATTGATCATCCATACATTAAAAAGCCATCCGGTCAAATTGACCTTCTTGGGCGTTCTCGTTATATTCCTTACAACAGGCTACAGTGATGTTGCTTTTAGTTGAAACCGGGAAAGTAGAAAGAGAATGCACTTCAGTAGGCAAGTTAACTGCCCAATATCAAAAGCACTAAGGAATGTGTGCACCTTATACACAATTCTCTTGCATCTGATTCCACAGGTTTTTCTCGTTTCCGCTTGTAACATTACGAAAGCTAGCGAAATAAGTAGGGCTAAGATGCAACTAGTCACAAGTACAATTGCCACTGAGAGACTATGCAGCGCCGTATGACTGTGACAGTGCTTCTCAGCCCCTTTGACCGTCATTAGCACACCCGTCTCCTAGACGGCTCATGTAGTAACAAAATGGTCATGTTTCACCTTAAACCAAACAGCATATTGGACCAAATTTCCAGAAATAAGTCTTTTGTTAGAGAGAAAACAGGAAACACTGGCTGCAATTTTCTTACAGGCTACTCATATTCTCTTGATTTAAATTTTGCATATACACACTTATTAATGGTATAATTTTAATTAATAAACACGGTATCCCAGAATAGCAGTGTACTATTCCTAAATAGGCAACTCACATTTCTCAATAGGGTAAAGCAGAAGCTGATTTAACGGCCGTCTGACTACTGGGAACGCATTATATGAACTTCGTATATGTTTTATTTATTTTACTACCATTGCGTGAATACTTACTCACATAAGCTGCCACTAAGGCCCAGTTATATACAAGCTGAGATTACTGTAAATTAAAAAGTAAAAATAACTAGAATTTAGTCTTCATATCTGTTGCATATAATTAACCTCAGACTACGTAACCTCAGATTTGCAATAAACCTCAAACCTACGGCAACATTGCTAAATAATAGGAGAATGCGTGTTAAGAGCAAGTTGATGTTCAACTGTTCAACCTTAGAAAATTAATAATTTAGTTTCCCGCCTCCTAGACATTTTTTTCTTAAAATACTTCAAACATGGATAAGAAAATGTCAAAGGGAATACGAGCAAATTTTAGTAAATGTGAAATTATTATTATTTTTAATTATCTGCTACTAAAATATAAGAAACTCTTCGAATAAAATCGATTTCAAAATTATAACGAACGTAGATGGGAAAAAGTGTTAAAGAGTATAATTCTATTCTTAACACATCTGCATTATTACCCCAGACGATATACTGAGCAGTCTATAGCCTAAAACTCCAGGAAAGTTGCCAATGTTATAGAAGTCTAGCATCATTTTCCTTACATCACCCTCTTCTGTTGGTATTTTAATGAACTGAGGTTTCAGAGCTGCAATTGCTCCAGAAACTTTATGAATGGTTCTACTAGTCGTTTCTTTCGCCACTTTGAACATGCTTCAATAACTATTTGGAAGCTTCCTGTAACAAAGAACCTTAAAATCATCATGAAAATCGAACTCAAGCATGATTTCGCTTAGTTTGTGATTGTAATCGGGGACGTAACATATGTTCCAGTTCAACATATTTTGATAATAGAAATCGCATTTTATTATTTGCCATTCGGTTCTAGGAGCGGATTATTTCTCTCATGAAATACAAGAGGAGCACGGTGAAATCCATCATCGGATGAGAAGTGGGAATAAACAAAAAGTTGTGCATTAGGTTAGCTTAACATAACCTACAATTGAATGCAACTCTGTTATTATGGGAAAATGAAATATGAAATATTAAAGAAACTTATCTACATGAAATTAAAATAAAATTAACTCAGCATTTTATTTGAAGTTATCCTTCTGTACTCTGTTACTTATCAGTTAGTGCTTGTGAAACTTGTGAAATTTCGCCAGTTAGATTTAATTTTAAGTTAAGACGAAATTATGTTAGATTAGCGTTTATACAACCAGCATTTCCAAGTTAAGTGTAACTGATGGTTAATTTTACGTTCTAACCTCAAGTTTACTCTTTATACAACTGGTCCTTAAAGTCAGAATCACTAACATCTAAAAGAAATGGACATGTTTTACGTAATAGATGTGCATCGGCTGAGTATTCCTTTCTAGGTTATTCGGCAATGAAAATATTTCAAAGAAAATTTAAGGAGAGAAATGTGTCCATCCCTAAATATGACATGCGTGACGTGTATGAATATACGAGTAAATTGGAAGAAAAAAAAATGGAGGTAATTCTGGGAAATCCTGTACATTAACATTTGAATACCTAGTTTGTTTTCTCTTTCCACTTGATTCGTCTTTACTTATTTATATTAACCACCCAAATTATTTTTACTTAGTTCATCAGCGATAATCGTCGCTTTGCTATACTATGAAGGATACACAGTGATAGTATTGCTATGATTAATATGACTGTTGTTATTAACTCTGCCTGCACCCAAAATGCTGGTCACTACAGCACAGTAGGTGTACATGTCTACTGCTCATTCAAACTAAAAGCCCCCATGTACCTCGATATGTAAATGTTTTGTAAAATAAAAAAATGAGAGTGATTGACCGCAGAAGTGTACACAGCACATGTTTAACCCTTGCTGTGGTAATGCAAAATCACAGCTGGAATTGAGCTGTGACGTATTTAGCAATCTACCATTTCTATTTTTAAAACCAGAAAAGCTTCACCGCGTAATGTTTGGACAGCGCGTCGTGTAAATTGCTTGAAAGTATGCCTAGCCAAATCGAAACGAACTTTCGCCGTTCACGAGTCCTTAACAATAAATGCCTATGAAAGTTTCCTGCAGAGTTTGTCAGTATGATTAATTTACCTTCGGTATAAATGCATATAGTCAGGGAAAAAATCAAGGGGTGCATTTTATTTATCTTTATATTTCGAAAAAAATTACAGTTCCTTATAAAATCTTGTTTCAATCCGAAGAAGAATTATTTTTTGTTTTCAATAATTTTCAAAATATATTTATTTATACAAGCATATTTTTTAATTGTTCATACTAATTATAGCAAATAATTTGACACCAATTGTATAAATAATTTAAATTTTAATATATACTAAATTAATTAAAAAGTAACGCTGTTCAATAAATTTAATTTATGCATATGTGCCTCTACAGTCAGCACCTAATTCTTTAACATTTATAGCCGTCATATATACTTATACGAATACGGGGCAGGCTTTCCTCCTCCGAGAATCGCCGTTGTCAAAAGTAAGCCATGCTTCTCCTCGCTGCGATATGGTTTTCTGCTAGTGCGCCATTTTCTCCAGCTGGCTCCACAAAAAGTAATCCATTGGCTTTAAGTTCGGACTGTGTTGGCCACAAATTTGAGAAATGGAGCTCGGACAGTTAGCTTAAAGGTAAAGCACCGCACACAGCCTTCCATTCCCCATTTTCCCTGTGAAGTTGCCGGTAATGCGAATCGTTATTAAAAGCTCTTGGAAATGATACGTGCCTCAAAGGATATTCGCTCGTTGTAGGATGAGTTTATACGCACAAGTGTTTAGTGTAAGTTTTATTAACGTCCTTGTAAACACACATTTTGTGAATTGACACAGAGGACAAAGCAAAACTTTCTGAAATCTTTGTTATGCTCTGTGGCATTCTTCAGAGCGATGAAACTTTGGATTTCGACAAGGAAATTACTCATCTCCTATCACATTAAGTCGTTATCCAAATTCCACCATAATGGCTGACCTTGAAAATGCTGGTAATAAACGCAGTAGTATTATCTATGGGTAGCCCTTTTATGTTAAATATTAAAGACAATATTTGTTTAACACAATTGCCTGCTATGCATATTTTAATGAGCTCAGAATGCTCGTTAGCAAAGTTCGAAATTTAATTATGTAAGCATTTACAAACGCGGTATGTTTTTATACTATTATATGTAGAAGCTGAGATCTTAATGTAACGCTTTTTTCAATAAAGTTGTAAGTAACATGTAATACCTAGAAACTGGCAATACTTTTGTCAGTATAAGCCAATCAAAATCTACACCAGTATAAAAGATTGAGCCACGTAAGTCATTTTGCGTATGTAACTTATGAGAATAGGCACCGATGCTTCAGAATTATCATGTTATTTTTCTACATTGTGCATGTAGTTTTAATGGAAAACATTCTTAACTTGGCAAATACTCCTAGGTAAATTATCAATAAATGAGATTCCTGAATGTTTAAACATAATATTTTATATTAATTTTGAAATTCCACTACATACATCATGATCACTAGTTTTGACACCGCCATTGTTTAGGATTCCGTTAGGGTAGTAGTTTGACAGTATTTTAAAGAAAGTGTAAAGGTAAAAGAGGCAGTGACAAAAAGGAGTGTACCGCCACGGATGGCCGAGGTCGTTAAGGCGCGCGCTTGTGAGCGGGAGGTGTGGGGTTCGAATCCCAACAGGACCGTCCTCCCTGACTGAGGTTTTTTCCAGGCTTCCTCAGTTCTCATAACTGGCAAATGCCGGGGAGGTACTCTAAACTTAGGCCTGGAACTTTTCCTTCCTTAAAAAAAGTGTTCCAGAATCGTCGTATAATTTTTCGAAATAGGCAACTCTAAACGCGGTACAAGGATTGGAAAAAGCAACAGCTGATTTAAGAACCTAAATACCTGACTACTGAGAACTTGTTACATACTTCTGTATATGATTTAGTCTCACTAACAAGCATTGCATAAATGCTTTACCCATGTAAACTGACAGTAAATTCAGCAGCTCAGAATCACTGACAATTAAAGGAAATCTTATTTAATGTACCTGCGCAAGTAGATGAGGAAATAAATATTTATTAATAATTACGAATCAAATGAATATCCACATGTGTAGGTTATTCAATAATGGAAATAACGTAGAGAAAATAAAAGTAAAGAAACCATATGACGTCTAATTTTGTATATCCCTAAAACCCCTGAATAATGCAGGCAATTTGGCATGCATACCATTAAAGTACATCAGAGTATAACTTGAAAACTGTACTGAAGCCTTCATTACCATCATGATCCCAGCTGGCCAGCCCACGCTACTGGTATAATCGAAGCTAGATCACCCGCAGTACAAGGTTTTCAAGCGAATAAAGCAATGAAACACTGAAACATAGAACATGGTCTTTTAACTGTTTTATATCACTGTACTGCAGGGAAATCTGCCTTCATTTAAATAAGACTTTAGGTCAGTCATCCGATATACGTGTACACAGCACACAGGCTGGACATGAAGTTTTGATCTCTTTTCACAAAATAAAGGGTTTGCCACAATGGAAATATATAATTGTATATACAGGAGGTCCCTGAATCGCTGATATTTTTCAAGTTATACTCTCGCATACTTTAATGGCACACATATTCCATTTTGCAGGGTCTTTAGAGACGTTATGTGAGGTTTCTTTCATTAAACTTACTCTAAAGTTTCCATTACCGAATAAACTAATACTACATCGATGCATAGCTATTAATATATTTATTTTCCTATACTTTTGTACCTATATTAATTTATTTTATCTTTCAGTGATTCTAACCTGCTGAATTTAGTGTCAATTCACTTCAAGAAAGTATTTAAGCAATGACAGTTAATGAAACAAGGGAAATATTGTTCAAAGAAAGCATGTATGAAGTATATTAGCACATTCTCAGTAGTCGGTATTGGTAGTAATTAAATCAGTTGCTGTTTTACCCAACCCTGTCGCGTAATTGTGTTGCCTAGTTGTACGACAATTCTGAGGCACCTTATACACATATACTTTATATCTTAATTCAACTTTGCCACTACCCACTGCAAAGCATTGTGTTCATTTTCTAATGTAGCCCCAAAGGTATGACATTCCTCTTGAAAACAATTCTTTAGGCTCTGCAAGTCTCTTACTTTGGTTTCGGTACACTCTGTAAATTCCTTAATCCAAGAATTTGAAATCCGGTAAATGTAATGGCCGTATTCGAGATGAACCTCTGCCTATCCATCTGTTGGGAAATAACCGGTTTAGGTGTTGTATCACACCGAACGCAAAGCAAGGGGATGTTCAATATTTTTAAAGACAACGATATCCATAATTCCGTTCAAAGTAAACTCCCGTTGCAGTTTCCAAACCGCACTAGAGCAATGATAACAGCAACTCGTTCATCTTGAAACAGTGATAACCTTATACAAAAATAAAAACATCATTTTTCAGAGGTTTACGACTTTATAGCACAAAACTTTGAAACTGGCGGTAGTTAGGTTAAAATAGCATTAAAATGCATACTATAGCATATAGGAGTATGAAACTATGGGAAAATGCATTGTTGTATTATGTTCGTTAAGAAGCAAAAATGACGGTTGGGAAAGATTACATGTATGTGAAGAAAATTAGAATCTGCGCATGCGTGACATGAAGAGGCGTGCTGTTTAACGGTCTTAAGAGGGTATCGAGTGTGTAAGCTCGAGGTTAGAGACTGTGCCATCATCTCTCCCGGGAATTCGTTTTAGTTAACGTTCATCATGAATGTAATTGTTAACTATTCATTACAAAGGCAACCGTATTAATGTCTAAATAATGTTTGTGTTTCCAGTGAATACCTAAGCCTGATATTTCCTTAATATTATCCCTGTTTAAATCAGGATTGTTAGGATTTTGCTAAATTAATGCTGTAAGGTATGTCCGCATTCACGGCTTCTGTTCGTTAATTTGGGTATCGAATGGTATTTTAGGAGAATGAAGCAAGGGGATCGTGACATATTTAACAACCTGGGGACTGGGGACTTAACTCACAACACTAATCTAGCAAAATCCTAACAATACTGACTTAAAACTGGATCAAAATATCAGTCTTAGACATTCACTGAAAACAAAATCAATATTTAGACATTAATAAGCTGCCTTTATAATGAATGGTTAACATTTACATTCATGATGGACGCTAACTAAGATGGGTTCCCGGGATGGATGGTGGCACAACCTCTAACCTCGAATTTTCACACACGACTCTCTCTTAAGAACGTTAAACAGCACGTTTCTTCTTATTTATCCTTACACGGAGGATAGCAATGCCTCGCACTGCAGGCGATTCCCGAGCGACAGCGGACAGAGCCGAAGGTAGCGACTTGCACAACATGCACTATAAAATGAAATTTACGAATTTTTTTCTACTGGATTCAAAGGAGATTTGCCACCATTATAGTGATTCACCCGCCCATATCAATTTATATTTACAAAAAGGAGGTGAGCGGCCGTCAGGTCGTAGTGAGCCGCAGCAAACCTTGAAGTCCATCGGTTTCTAGGATTTTCCCGAGTTAGCGTTAGGGTTGTTTAGTGTGTGTGTGCATTAGTGCGAAATCCAATAAGAGTATATTTGCCACCGTTACAATATTTGACCCGCCTAACAATACCTTATCAATTTATATTTAAATTTACGGAGAACAATACTTAGGTTACATTATGTTTAACAAAAAAAAAAAAAAAAAATACACGCAACATTTACACTGTTACAAGCGGCCACGCAAACAGCAGTTCCGTTCTCTCCACTGTCGCTCGCAAGCGGAGCCAGCAGCAGCAAAGCAGCGAGAATTTTTCCTGCTTGTACGAGCAAATCTTTTTCATGTTACACATGCGCAGACTTAATTTTCCTCACATGCCTGTAATCTTTTCCAATCGTCATTTCTGCTTCTTAACGAACTTAATGTTACAATATATTTCCCCAACGTTGTCTTCCCGTATATTCTGCAATATATCGTACCATATTAACGTGTCATAAAAGTTCATTTACGAAACTATTATTTCATGAAAATGGATCTAAAATTTGTCTACTCTGTACATATGTATACTTCATAAATATATAAGTACATTGAATTAGAATTTTGAGTGCTTAAATAAAGAAAAACACAAATTAAACAAATACATTAATACAATACTTGGAGCTAATTACGCTTTTTCAAGTAGAAGCATATTGTAAGAACTTCTTATAATTTTAGTTATATATTATTCACAAATTTTCTGGTTTTTCACTTTAACACCCACACCCACACCCACACCCACACATATAACATTAAATAAAATCAAATCGCTATCATCACTTTCTTATATGCTCTCATAGGCTATAAACATATTTTAGCATTTTTTCATAAAATATTATTTTCATCAATACATGGAAGATGAAGCTATTAATTTCTTCTTTATCTGCCTCCAAACAAATAATTTAATTATTAGCAAATGCTGGAGTGAATGTATAGTTATAGATAGAAGGATGGTATGAATTTTTCTGCCTATCCTGTAATTATTTTAATCTTCTTGGCTATTCTAAACGATACAAAAGAAATTAATTTAACTGCATGAGTTTTGCTGAAATAGTAAACAGGCATTTACTTATTAACATGTACGCTAAAATAGAAAAATAAAATATGAAAAAAGTTATAGTGCGGGTATGGTCTTTTTCAGCACATGAAAGTTAAGTTTAGCTACAAACGTGCAACAAAAATAACGCATATTTGTAGAAATACGCACCCTGAACACCCCAAAAGTTAAAAATGCATATTTTTTCTATTAAACTTCATTTTTCATTTATTTCATCTAAGGAAGAAAGTCTGAATGCGTATAAAGTGGGTTTGTTCGCTACAATTTTCTCAGAGCTCTCCACGAGGCATTGAAACTTATTAAAGATGTAGTTTACATCGCAGTCCGGCTTTCCGCAAACATTGCTGCTGTCTTCAGCAAACAAAATGTTCTGTTGAGAACTTCATCCACTGGACAATGCACTGCAGGAAAGTGCGGTGTATGGAGGTAACGGCACTCTTGGGAACCAGCGAAAGATTGCAGCGCTGGCTACCCTCCCAAGAGGAGACCTCGAATAAAAGGAATATAAACAGTGTCGTTCCACTAAACCACCAGTGTAGCTGAATTATTAAAACATTGTGGCGATGTCACACTGTTTGGGATGTTGTGAAGCATTCCCTCATCTATTAAAACTGGCCACGTCCCCTTTTCGCTTAGACTGCCTCATATTCCCAGATACTTGTGACGAATATACCGGGTGTTCAATTGATTTGTTGTAGGGGAATTTAGTGTTGAAAATCCAACTTGTGTTATTTTTAGATTAATTGACGTTTATAATTATTTTATGAATATTTGTGCAAGTAAAAACTTTGCTCTATTTTTAAGTTTTACTTTTATTTAATATTTATAAATTTTAATTGCTAGTTTTTTTAGTAGTGTTTAACACCCGTTTTTACTACTGAGGCAACACAGGCGGTGGACACTGATGATACATGAGATGAAATGATTATTGGGAAAGGATATTGTCAAGGAAGGAAGCGTTCCAGGCCTAAGTTTAGGTTACTCCTCGGTATTTGCCAATTATAAGGACTGAGGAAAACCTGGAAAAAAAAAAAACTCAGTCAGGGAGGACGGTCCTGGTGGGATTCGAACCCCAGACCTCCCGCTTACGAGTCCGCGCTTTACGAACTTCGACCTCCCGTGGCGGTCTTATTGCTAGTGAAAGTAAATTAAATATTTGTTTTGTTTATGATTTGATTTTATCGGTTAAATGAAGTGATACTCAGTAGACAATTTTGATGAGGTGTGAGAGAACCAATAATGGTGTGGTCATAGTTATAGGTATCCGAAAACGAAGTACCTCCAATGAATACATGCTTTCATATGAATGTAAACGTTTTCAACTGTAATCATTGCAACCGCTTTAGGGTGTTCTTTCAATTAACATCCTGCCTTCCAAGTTAGTGTGTCATACTGCCCTTCAGAGGTGTTGAAAGCAGAAGTAAACAAACAACACGTACCATGTACGACCTTCCCTGGGTAACCACGACAGAGTATGTGCAGAGCAACCTAATGAACTGTGAACCAACTTGCGGTGTTTTTGCCCATAGGCTAGAGCAGCACTCGGTTATGATAGAGTGGCGCTGACACAACGGTAAAACAGTTTTCTTAACTATTATAAAAGTTTTACTTATCAACTTTATGGATCGTCGTTGTTCATAAGTTTTTGGCACTTCTTTGAAAAACTATCCACCATTCGCTGCAGTTCACGTTGAATAATGCTCACTATTTTTTTTCATTGATATTTTGTTTTCGTTGTTCCAAGGCATATGAACATGTTTTGTATATGGTATGTTTTAATTTGTCCTGAGATAAAGGTCGCAAGGGTTACGGTCAGGGGACCACAAATTCTTGGGTAACTCTTACCATTCTGAAACATTCTTTCAATTTCTTTAATTAAAATATTTGCTGTATAAGCTGTAGCAGTCTTGTTAAAAATGCCAAATGACGTTTCCTGACAGTTAATGCTCTTAAAAACGTGGTAAAGTTATATTCAGGTATGTCACAGTTATTTTACATGGTTTTAACTTAAACAATTTAGTAGGTATTTGCATAGGGCCATAAGAAACGCCCGTGTGTTGTGAAAGATGTTTAAGTGATTTTGTTGGGGAATTCTCCAAACAATGACAGATGCCATCTAATGTTTCTTCGGTGAGAACCGTACACTCTGTTAGGTTTCATAGTCTGAACACTGCCCGTAGTCGGAAATTAATTGTAAAAATTGTCAATTGTTGTACCACCTGAAACTATTACACCCGGAAATATTTATTTGAATCTTCTTTGGACTTTACGAGATGACTTGAGTTAACACATATTAATCATAAATAAACACACGTTGTGCAGTAGAAAACACATACTGATGCATAATTTAATTCGCGATTAAATACACGACAAAACACTGACAGCCAGAAGCCAAAGTGACCTTGTTCCAATCAACGGCGAAAAACATTCTCAGTGGAAAAACACCGCAAATTGGCGCTTAATTTATTGGATTATTCCGTAGAAATATCCCAATCTGGCAATGTTTGTAACATTTGCAATAGATTGACTTGTTAGCCTATGGTAAAGGCTCTACATTAAAAATTAAAATAAAATAATAATACAATAATGTTCTTCGTTTTTCTTCAGTCCATTTACAAAAAGAGCAAACACTGGGTTACTATTTCTCTGTTACGAATACTTCATCATTCATATTTATCCATCTCAGGTGTATTTTTGTGTATTTTTTAATGTGATGTCTTCAACACTGACCACACATTAAAGAAGTCCCTCGGTGTGTTTGTATGAATGCGTGTGTACTTACAGAGATAATTAGCTTCCAGATAGGGGACTGACCCAGATATTGGCTTGTAAGTCCCAGGGGGTGTAAGTCCTACAACTAGAGAGGGCTAAGCATTTGAAGAAAGGAAGTTCGAGTACTGGTAAACGTATTAAAGTAAATACATCTGAAGAAAGTTTAAATAAATAACTTCAAATATCCCACTATATTGCTAAAGTTCTCTGGGGAAGGATTAAATGTCATGTATATTTTAGAACATAACTACGGTATTGGAAACCAAGCTGTTCACAAAATCGACCTTTTTTACCAATTAAAGCATTTTAAAGTGGAATCCTGCTGAAAATGTTGCGTAAATATTTGCATGTTTTATATAATGTTTTAGGATGGGTGTGTATTAAATAACTACAGCAGTTACAATGATAGCAACTACATTATGCGCGCGAGAGAGATAACGTTTATTTAGTTATTATGCTTTAATGATAAATACATTAATTAAGCCAGTCGTTGTTTCCACACCGTGGAATAGCTAGAAATGTGAGGGAAACACTAAAAAATATACTGTAGGCCATTAAAATTGCAACACATTGTGCGTGTTCATAATAGGTACGCGGAAAGAATGCTTGCCTTCGCGTTCAGTTTATTGAAGGGATTGTTAGGAACCATTACGTCTGTGTGTTCATTCTACCTCTCAAAATAACATCGTGCAGTTTCAGTATGAGTGCACTCTTGATCAAATTCAGACATCTGCTGATATTCTCTTATAGGAATTGCAGTTTTAATACCCAGTAGTTTATTATCTCACTATGGAAACAAGACGAATGGTTTACGACATTGAAGATTTGTGTAGTAAGTCCGCAAGAAAAGCAGATATATCTACTAGAGTAGATATAACGATAAGCTCTCTTTACTAAGTTCTTGGTTGTAAATATGGTCAAGAAAAACAGATTGATATAAATAATCGTGTCGAAAAGTGTGATTGATAGTTACTTCTCGCCAAATTGACGGAAGAATTTTGTGTTTTATTTTATGCTTGCGACTAGCCGCAGACATCTTTGCGATACCCTCCGTGAGGCACCACCCCAGAGGTCCTGCTCGCATTCCAACACTCGCAGTCTCCTTGAGGTATGTTAGTAGTATGGGAGGGAAAATGATAGAGAATTGTTCGGGTCTTAAGGTATTTTTAATGCTCCAGCGATCAGCACACGGCACATATTGCTTAATGTCTTATATTCTAATTAGATATATAAAGGTGATTAATTTTAATTAATAATATTTTATTTTGCATTGTTTATATCCTGATAGCTTGATTCCATATCAGGACATAATACGCCAGATTGATTTTATTAATTCCTCTTTTACATTAATCAGTAAAATTTAAATTACAATTTAAATTCTATAAATTTTAAAATCTACAGTACTAACACTATAACTAAACAAAATTAAAACTTAAAAAAAAAAAAAAATCGGTATTGGAAACCAGCAGTACAGCTATTTGAACTATAACTTATAATTTAACAATTGCTACCTGTACCCATTAGCAATAATTTTTTACACTTCATTTATGTTTGAAATAATGTGCTTTTTAGATGTCTTAACTTTTACAATTAATTACAATTACAATCTGAATGTGTTTCATTCGAATGCCCCAAATACCAGTCAATTGTAGCTGAGAAAAGATGGCTACTTGTAGGAAAACACATTTGGGACATCATTAAAGATCAAGAGGTTTTTAGGGTATGGAATGATGTAACAATGAAAATATCTTGTAAATTCGGAGAAGAGCATATAAAAGTCAAACAGGAGAGGTAATCCTGCTGTCAGAAATCGCATATTCCTCTATAAGATATTAGAGAATCAAAGACATAGAAAAGAGAAGGAAACTGCACAGTCAACGCACCATGCTGGAGACCAGAAGCAGCCTCATTGATGTCCAGGTTTTATTGCTCGGTGGGGAGCAGCCAGGATACCGAGCGTCAGCAGAAATGAAGATTAAAATCACAAAGATAAATGTGATAAGCAAACAAGTAATGGTCGATCAAGTTTTAGGATGTCAATATCGAATATTCTGAATATCTGATGATGCACGCAACGCTGCCGAACACTCACGTCCTATTAGCACTATGACGAATAAATGAAAAATATAAACAGTTGATAATGCAATCAGACACAGAAGAGTTCATCCAAGTGCCTCACGTTTTTATTTCTCTACTGTAAGAGATGTGTATTCCAACTAAGGGGTCGAGAGTATTCCAGTATTACGCATTTCCTCTTTAAGAAATAAATCTCTCACAGTAGAGAAAACGTTTAGGAGATCTCCGAGATACATAGAAGCAGATAAGAGCAGTGCTTGCTGGAGGACACGGTAGCTTTGTTGGTTAGGCCGTCAACACGGTAGGCTGAAGATTCGTGGTTCGAAACCTGGACATGACCCAAAATGTCTATGTCTAATTTTATCTTTCCAATCTACTATTTATTTTCCTATTGGTCCTCTTCACTTTTACTAAATTATTTATTATTGTTTATTACTCATTAACGTTATTCATTAGGTAGGTTATCTTTAAGATATCGAGCAAATATTTCGTGATATGTTTTATATTATCTTTATTCTACAAATGTGCTTTCATACCTTACTTTATTTAGTATTTTTCCGTTGTCTGTTAAAACCTAATTAATAATTATTACCTATTACATGCATTAAATCATATATTCGGAGTTATAACTGCATTCATGCCAAAGCTAAATGATATGCAGATAAATACGGATAGAAGTTCGATTTTAAATACGTTTATAATTATCGTTGATAAAGAAAACAGATAGGAAACTTAAACGTGGAAATAATTTCGCAGTCCATAGTCAAAATGTTGGAAGTAGTATCCCTAGGTAAAAATACAAACCTTCTTTTAATTTAAATCAGTAAAATGTTCCATATAATTGGCGACCCATATCCCAGTTAGAGCCATGTTATCCGAAATTTTATTTTTATTTATTTGATTTATTTATGGACGCTCTTTAACATCTCAGGTCATCAGCGTTCCATTCAATTCAGGGCGTGAAACGGCCGACAAATTTTGCTCAGAGGCCTCTTCTTTCAGGCTTGAGGTTCTTTTTCGTGGCGTAAATGTACGATATGGTACCCAAGGCTTTACTTCCCTTCCGAAGAAAGCCATACTTAGGATTTTTACGCCCCGAAAGAGTCATAGATCCTGGCCGGGTTTGAACCCGCGACCTTGGGTTTAGAAGGCAAGGATGGCTACCAATACACCATCAGGACCGACTTTTATCCGAAAAGCAAATTATTTTTTTATCGTTGCGATTTGCAACGAATTCTGGAATGCAGACTCTTGCTGAAGGATCTTGCCAATAAAATTTCTTTCCGATGGGTACCTGCACACTGTGGCATCGTGTGAAACGAACATGCAGACCTACTTACTAAAAAAAAGGAGCCTTGCTGACTCAGACACCCACGAGGACAATACTATTTAATTCCCTAAAGCTTTTGACAAATAGGACTTTTAAACATAATTTTAAATCGGAAGCTATATGGCATCTAAAGGCAAGAATTAGGCGATTTTTAATGAGAACACTATTTGTGTACCTGACGGCCCTGCTGTCCCTCGCTCTCGATTGTTTACGAAATATGATTGTTTGAGGTCCTTCCTTTACCGTATTCTCAAAATTGTACCCTTTGTGATTCTCGTGGAACATTTGCACGTGTGTTCTGCATTAAGTGGTTTTAACTAAAATACTGAAGAGCCCATGTACTGATGGCATAAGTGCTAAATTGTATGTGGCATTTGTTTAATAATAATTGTTTATCATTTCAAAACTCTGCTCTTATGTTATCATAATTAGGTTTAAAGTGATCCCAGAACAAAAAAAAAAAAAAAAAAAAAAAAAAAACTAGTGGACGGTCATTTTCCCAGTAATTTAAACTGCAACATACTTTTCTTCGTAGAGGGTATAATGGCTTTGTGCATTCAGTGCTTCTTCTAGCTTACATAAACTGTAAAATAAATTATTTAGGCTCTAGTATGGACCACAGTACAGTAAAAGGTAGACCAATAATAATAGTAATAGTAATACTTTAGAAGTTTGGTTAAGATTTTGCCAGTGTAGCATTCTAACCTAAGTTCTGAATTAAATGTCAGCATGGTTCCATTGAAAGACGACCACTATGTTTTCTCAGATATTTTAGGTAAGGATTGCACACTATTAATACCATGTGTTTAAAATTTATAGCATCGGTTTGTTTTTGCATTAAAAGTTCTTAAAACGTCATAAGAGCATTACCCCAACGCACAGAAACGGTTTTCTATTATTGCAGGTTATATATTTACATTATTTCCTACTGTTTAGATACCAGTTTCGTTTGGTAACTAATTTCACTATTCTTAACTTCAGCTTTACAGACCCTTTTCATATCTCCCGAAAATTGAAAGAAACGAACACAAAAATAGTATGAAACCTACTATTAATGAAGATTATTAGGATTCATTAGTAATTTACATTAACCTAGGTACACTCGAACACAAAGCAAATCATAAGCCACCACCACCAGGTAATAAACTATTGAGGGACAATCATAAGAGAAGAGGGTGCTTTTAGCTGTACCCCTCCTATCTGTTGCCTACAGTCCAGCACAAACGTAACTTCATTTCGCCTTATTCTGTCTTTAATGCTTAGAAATATCGATGCCTAATTGTGGGAAAGAGACATGCACATGTTAAATAAAATCAATACAATTTAAAGTAAAAGATTTTGCTATTTGTGGTGAGTTTTGTGTAAGAGTTAGGCCTTAAAACTACTCAAGTAAGCTATTAAACAACTTTTAATTCCTTCCTGCTTATTAAATGCACTAATCGAGCTATTTAGCAAGTGAGTTGCTCATCCCTCTAGTTTCAACGAGAGACGTTGTTATTAAAGGGAAGTGTCAAGTAATTGTGTTGGCAACAGGGCCAATCTGTTTTTTTTTTTTTTTATCTGTTTCATAATATTACAAATTCAGCTCATTTATGTGAAAGAAAATCTACATAAACACAAGCATAGGTATAATGAAAAACAGCCAGGTTAAGCAAAGATGCTGCAACACAGCGCATGAGTAATCTACCAGTGAAAATACACAAACCGCAAATAGGCCTTTGTATGATGTGTTTACTTCAGCCATTTTCCTGTGTGCGTTACGGGAGAGGGGCTATTGTAGTACCTGCTTTCTACTTATATGGCCCAGATTTAATCTTGGTTGGAAGATGTTCCCTTGTGAAATTTCCTCCGGCGTTGTTACTAGACCCGGAAAGGCAAATAACACGTGATTTCAGCATCTAATAGCCTTCAGGCGCCGTTGTTAACCTCTCGTTTATCGCCCTGAAAAATCTTTGAAGGACTGGATGTAATGTTAAAAAAAAAAAAAAAAAAAAAAAAAAAAAAAAGAAGAAGAAGAAGTTTCACGAAAGTATTGTCAACTATTGCAACATATTTTATTGCAAATGTGTTTAAAGAAAACGGAATAAATACATAATACATGTACTAAAATAAGTTGAAGAAAGTGTAAATAAAGGCTAATTGGAGTATTTATCTGTGAAGGGAAAAAAATATTTCCCACTACTTTTATAAGAGCTTGGCAATATTCGCTGCAAATGTTATTTCATCATATTAGTGTATTGGAACATTCAATAAAAATGCATGTGGAAGTGAAGGTTTGTTACAACTTTCCTTTTATTTAATGTATTTACTTAATGCAATACTATACTGAGTTATCTTAAATTAATGCAACCCCTTTGCCTATTTATTACAAAGAAACTACTGTATTTCTCATTGAATGTAATGCGCACCCCAAATTTGGAACTGAAAATCATAAACAAAGATTTGGCAAATTGTTGTACAGCATCTTAAGAGATAAGCCCGTCCGCTTCATAAAACGACCAGAACGTAGAATTTATAAGTAAACTGTTGTTACATCTTGGAGCGTATAAAATTCATTGCTAGTGTAGGTCAAAGAAGAAAAAATTATTTCTCTTGGTTTCATTAGTCACAGGTTGCCCGTTCTTCCTTCTTTCATATACGAATTCCAAAACTTTTTCTTCAATTTCAGGATGTCTTCCTTTGAGAGGACCAGCGAATTTCTGCCTACTAGCTTTAGTTGCAAGTAGTGTCAATTTGTGTTGTCGCCACAAGCGAACGTTACTCTCAGCTACGTTGAACTCTCTTCTGCCTTTTTGTTACCATTTTTTCAGCATAAAGAATTACTTTACGCTTGAAAGTAGCTTCTTCTCTGTTTGCTCTCCATTTCGTGCCTACCTACTATTCAAACGCTCTATGCAATAATAGGCCAACAATAAAAGTAACGAAGTCGCGAATTACAGCAATGCATTTTCACGGAAGCGTTTACATTCTTACGCATGGTAAGGAGCACTAGGAAACCATAGATGTTGACAAAAACACGACTCGCACAGACATATACCGTGGCACGTTCCATTCATTCATAATAAAGCGGTAAATTCCTTAAAATTTCTCCATGATTAACAGAATCTTCCAGAAAATGTTGAATTAACGGAAAAGTTGCAATACATACATACACCACAAGAATCAAACTGTAGGTGATTTTCTTATTTATATAGTTTGGCAGGGCTACACTAAAATTCTTGGCCTTAACAATGAAGAAACAAGGTTTTAGCAGTATTTTTATTTTTCAATAAAGATCAATACATATGTTCCAATGCAATTATTCCCTCTCTGAAATGGTTCTCTTGGAATGCTGCAAAGTACTTCTCTACAGTTTCAATCGCCTCTTAATTTGATGAAAAGCGTTAATCTGGAGAAAGAATTTGTTGGGAACAGGTGGAAGTCTGCGATTTACACATGTAGAGTGTGTGGTAGATGCTCCAGCAGTATGTACTTCAAATTTCTCAATTTTTCCATTTTTTCTCGCAGTTTTTCATCTAATCACTTAGAAGATTAGAATGGTACTCACCGGTTATATTTTTATCTTTCTGAAGATAATGAATTGGAAAATTCGTTTAGCGTCCCAAAAAACTGATGCCACAACCTTTTGCAAATGGAGCCGACTTTGTTGTCTTTTACGTTAATAACCGGCATCTGTCCACTGTTTTGACAGCTGTTTTAATTCTCATGTACAAGTTTCAGTCATGTCTATTAGTAGACACACAAAAGTGTGTCTGTTGCCGTTAAACCGCTGCAAACACTTTTCTTTGTTTTATATGAATGCGTTTTTGACCTGTTTTTAACAAATGCGGCACCTAATTTGTGCAAAACTCTTTCAGATGAAATCCTTAATGTAAAATATCACCTTCGTAGTACCTATAGCCTCAGAAATGTTATGTACTTTAACTCGCTAGTTATGTAATACCATATCAGGTATTGCTCAAGTGTTGCTGTTGCACTTTTGAACTTATTGTACGTGGGTATGTTCAAGACTGATGCGGTTATGTTTAAATTGTTTAGTCTTCTTTAATCCTTTACACATTTGGCGTTAAATAATCGTGACAAAGAACGTTATCGTTGGTTCTGGTGGTCTAGTGGTAACCATACTTGTCTCATAGACCCAAAATAACTGATTCAATCCAGCCAGGGTCAATGGATTTTTTCGGACTTAAAAATTCTAAGTATGGCCGCCGTGGGTCCCATGTTGTAGATGTATGACACGTAAAAGAACTTAAAGCCCGAAAGAAGAGGCCTCTGAGACAAAGTTCACCCCCTGAATTGAATGTGACGCTGATGACCTGAGATGTTAAAGAGCGTCCGTAAACAAGCCAAATCAACAACACTATCAAGGCCAAAATTTTTCAGGTTATAAGTTATGTGGAAATTGCAACAGTCGAAGGAAAATTAAATGCGCATGATGTGAAGAAGATGAAATAAAAAATTGTGTATCCCTGGCTTATTCCATTTTGCTGCCGCTAATTTGTGATATAGCCTTTGCGGGCTCCATTCATATACAGGAGCCTCCCCAGGGCGCCAATATTGACTGATGGCGCTTTGATGCTTGAAGGATAAGCTATCCGCTATCTGTTAACAAATACTGGAATTACCTTTGGAAATGCCGTATTGGGTATCTCATGTATGAACATATACATATATCCTCGTCTTGTTGGAGTTTGTGGCATTTTCCAATTTGCAGCACGAATTGGAATGTACAGATCCTCTAACCACTGGAATGTACAGACTAATATGAGAATCCATTGGTGCCTTTGTGCAGCAGTAATAATCATGCGTAGTATAATAGAGTCCTCTGCTCTTTTTTTTTTTTTTTTTTTTTTTTTTTTTTTTAAGATCGTTTAGCACTGCCTGACTTTAAATAGCGGTTCATTATAGCCTGCGGAGGCGCCAGCAGTGGTAGGAATTAATGATGTTGGAAATCAACGCTGTTCCAGCTCAGAGCGAATGAAAGTTTTATGTACTTTGATTGATATAGCTGCCGCCAGAGAGGTATTATTTCCGTCAAATGAGATTTTCATTCATTAGATTCGTATTTGAAATAAAATTCATTTTACTCACTGAATGCACACATTTATTATCTCTAACTTAACTTAACTGTACACAATGTAAGTAAAACTACAATGCGATCAGTGATTCTTTCGACCGTGGCGAAGGGTTGGAAAGTAATGAACCTCTTAAATTGGTTTGCTAATCATCGAGAACCAGTTAACGAATGGCGAGCTCGCCCATAGGCAAAACTTTTCGAGAGAAAACAAACTTGATCGCACCCTACCACATAACTAGCCATAAATTGAACGAAGTTGTTCTAGCAATAGTAGGTACCAAATAAACACTTTGTGTGCAAAAGACCTTAATGCCTCACAGTTTTCCTTAAATACATTAAATAGAATAAAACAAAATTAAAGAGTTTATAAAAAGTGCTAGATCTGGAGTTACAATTCTGAAATTATACTATAAATTGGAGGCAAAACACAATTTATTCCCTTTCTGCTTCAAGCTCTTTGTTACCTCATAGATAATATTACAAAATTCGTTAAGTAATATGTAATAATCTGAGTGAAGATATGTCATATCTCGTTCATAATGCGTGTTAAATGAAGATTCCTCTTTAAAGCACTGTACCCTTGAACAATTTTAATACTCTCGCATTGAAAGAGTGAAGCTCAACCTTAGGCTATAAAACATCTATCTTCATACCTGTATAACGAATTGTTACGAAACAATTACTCATTGCTATTAATTCTCACTAAAATGCAAAAATATAAACAATAGAATGTCATAAATAGAATAGGTATATGTATGTTTTGCATAACTGATATAATGATAAAGTTTCATTGTTAATATAAACATAAAAAATCAATATTTTTAAAATAAAAAAAGTCTACATCGCGAGATTATTTTAATTAACACGCCAGCAGATCTTGGCTGGTACTGGGAGAATTCTGTAATGTATGTGCAAGTATCAGCTTGTTAATTTGAGATATGTTTTGTAAGCAAATGGTTGTGCGTTCAAATGTTTCTCGGTGCTTTCATTGTGTAGTAGTTGTGTGCTAAAAGCAAAAAGATGTATACATGCATTAATAGTGATTATCTGTGCTAATTTTTTAAATCTGAAGTGAATTGTGACATCATTGTGTAATATTACATTGCCTATAAAGTGTCAGTAATGGTTGCTATAGATTATGACAATCATCAAAACAACAATCGAAACGAAAACAGCAGAGACAAGTTTCACTTTCGAGCAATATAAAATCAGTGTGAAGCAGTGATGGAATGTATGTGAAGCGCAGGGAGAAATGATCACGTGAGTTTGCTACAGAATCAGAATAAAAATATGAACTTTATGCACAGGGATTCTTATCTCCCCTTTTCCGGTTTCGGCGGTCTAAAGTTAGTAATTTTATTTTTATTTTATTTTTACTGAAAGCATAAAATGATAATATATTAACAGTTTATAATAACATGTGCTAACTTATGCTATTAGCGATTTTAAAAATGATGCTCCTCAGTGGTAATACATTGCCCGCATCTGCGTAAGCAATTCCTGTATTTCATCTAACTCCTTTTCCTTAAGAACGCGTCGGTTTGGAACAAGTTACAAAACCAAGCAGGAAATTTTTAAACTAGTATGCCATACATCTGATATGAGGTGCCAAAGGAGGCCTCGGACCTAACAATAGAATTGAAAGTCAAAAACGTCTGGGTAATCTAAATTTCCAAAATCAACTCTGCTTCCTCACAAGGAAATAGGGCAAAGTAAGTCAAGATAGGTTTATTACCAGCGCCGATAAAAAATGCTTGATGCTGTTCTAGCCAATAAGAGCAACACTCCAGTAGGCAAATCTCCCAAGTAAAACAGAAACCGGCAAGGATAGTAATTTGAAAGATAGAATTAAACCAATGGTGTACATTGTTCCGAATTACAAATTAAGTACTAAACATATGGTGTTTGTCGATTCCTCTAATTCGTTTAAATTGTAAAAATATGACTCAGACAGTTCGGACATTAATTTAGGTCCACAGACAATGAAGGCATGACAATCTAAGAATAAGCAAACAAAACAAAATTCTGATGTTGCTGGATATGAAGCTATTCTCTTAGCTGACAACAAAATATATCCAATAAAAGCGTAATAAAACTAAGACAATTCTGTAGGATTAAATGTTTCAAGTGAAAGAATAAGAGGAGAAAATATTAAAACCATAATTGCTGCAAATTGAAAAGTGGAAAAGATTGTTTCTTTGTTAAGAGAACTTTTTGTTTCTTATGAATAAATGACACTTTAACATAAACAAGCCTACTTTTTTATTCAAGATTATATGGAATGCAGTTATTTATTCTCACGCAGTAAGTCCCTGATTAATTACATGTATTATTTAGAAATATTCTTGATATTATCTTAAAACGACGGTATTCTGTATAGAGGCATTTACATTAGAAACATTTCAGTTTATCATTTGAGAATTGTTTCGAGTCAACTTGCAAGTAAGTTTTCAGCGCTTACGAATGAACTACTTATAATAAAATAAGGATAATTTAAATTAATTTGTAAGAATTTTCTGAGAACTATTCATTCCTGATCCATGCATGACTCAGTTCAAGGAGAGCATTGGAATATCAAACAAATAACTAACAACAATTTTAATTTGGCACAAAAAAGATACCAAGAAGCTTTATAGCTGTTTTAGGATGTAACTGCTATTCGATTGCTCCCGAAATAGATATGTTTCCTGAAACAGATGCAAAGAAAAACTAGGTACAGTAATACTTAAACATTACTACGACATTTCTGTGGACAAGTTGCTTAACGACTAGGCAAGGAATCCAGTACATTAGCTTTGCACGGTTCTTGTAGGGTTGATTTTTAATACAAAATATGGCATATAGTTCAAATGCTTAATAAGATATTAAATATGTTAATAGAATTTTACCAACACAAAGTATGTATCCAAAAATTTAATAGAATATTAATAATTTTCAACTTCATAATACATTTTTGCATATAAACTCAATGTTTGTTATTTCAAAATATCAAATTGAAACATGTTTCCTCATTTAAATAGCAAATGACTGAAGTATATATTTTATTTTAATCTATAACACATTTTACGTAATCAGTGCAATAAACTTCTGTGTTAACAACAAATTTAACATACAGAATACTCTTCCAAATAAATGTTCCCCATATAATCAAAACAAAGATGGAAGAATTCGTTAAGAAAGCAGCTCCAATATAGAGCACAACAAAAGTAAAGCCACGCTATAAAGCTACACAGTTCAGCAATTCGTAGATTTCCTGCAGTCTGAACCTGCATTATTTTTTATCCCAGAAGATATGTTATACAAGTATCAAGAAGAGTTGAAGGTACTAATGCATGATGGGTTATTACCAAAAAATGTTTTTGGAAGGATTATTAAGCCCTTCTATCGCTGTAAAAAGTGTTTAGAATACTATTGGAACAAAATTATGGTGAATACATTAAATGAAATGCATATTTTAATAATTAAGCAACATTACATTAATCTAGACTCTGCAATGCTTATGTAGACGATAACTTGCAATAGACAGTTGAAGTCACTTTTTTCATCGATGTTTTTTGAAGATAAGTGCCTAATGATTTTGTGTTATAATGTTGAAATATACATATTTAGGGGTCTTTAAACCCAGACATAACACATAAAATGTCTACTGCTACGGAATGAAAAGTCAAAATCTAATGTTTGCTTATGTACATTTTCACGGCTTTTCCTAATAGTTCAGCTGAATCTCCGCCGTGCATTAGTAGATTGCATTTGATGCGTAGAAATTTGTCAGCTTACGAAAACAAAACATTTGTGAAAATGCAATGTATCTCTGAAAGTACCATTCTGTATGCTGGGCTATTTTTGTTACCTCGGTCTTTCCCCAAACCGATCTCCCCTCAGGTTTATTGGAGTGTGTGGAGTTCTTTCGCAGATAGCAGAGGTAGTTTTTTCCTCCATTGGAATGGAAATATTGGGAAGAAATAAAGCCTTTGACACGATACTACAAAAAAAAAGAAAGAAAGAAAGGATGGATACAATGTCTAGAGAATCAACGTGTCTGTTTCTCTAGAGGCAAGAAAAGGTCCAATATATATAGCAAAGTAAATAATTATTATAAATATATTATGAGTTATAAAATTCACAGTAGCTGTGATCAGAATAATTTACTGACCATTGTTTAAACTACTATCATTAAATAAACTCAGAATAACATTACTATTTATGTCCTAAGATTGAAAGTATTACTATGTAATTGACCCTGTTGGTCTAGTGGCTACCATACTTGCCCCGTAGACCCAAGGTGTAAACCCCGCCAGTATCCATATCTTAGGGTGTAAAAATCCTAAGTATACATTCCTTTGGGAGGGTAGTAAAACCGTTGGTCCCGTGTCTTAGATTTACGGCACGTAAAAGAACCTTAATGCTGAAAGAATGTTTTGTAATAATTTGAGATATTAAAGAGTGTCCTTAAATAGTAATAATAATAATAATAATAATAATAATAATAGAATGGAAGGTTATTTAAACAAAGTTTGATGAGAAACTCAAAGGAAAACGATCAGTAAAATTTCTACTGTTTTCTTTTGTAATACAGAATATATTTCGAGTCACTTACTCCTTCAAATATTATTTTAAAAATGATTTTTATGCATTAAGAATAAAACATGTTAAAGTGTGCCTTTTTATTTCTGACAAAAAGAAATCTCTGTAGCTTTTACACATGTAGCATTTTCTATTTTTTCGTTTTTCTTCTTTCTCTGCTTCTGTTCTCCACACGCACGCATGCACGCACACGATGTTCCAGAATCGCCTATAATGTTTCAGAATACGAAACCCGCGTTGCACTATAATGGTTATGTAAAATAGCAGTTGATTTAACAGTCCATATGAACACTAAAATTCACCATGCAAAAGGCAGTTTCAAATTCAGCAAAATTCCTTAACACTTAAAAAAATAAAAATAAATAAAAAACATCTAATTTAGATACTCAAATGGAGATGAAAATATGTATCAATGACTGCCAATAGATTTAACATTAGTTTTTTATAGCATATTCGCTACTGAAATTATTGCAGGGAAAATCAAAGGAAAGAAATATAGATAACGTTCAATTATTTCAATTCTTAAAACCCCTGAAACATGCAACTAATATGACATGCATTTTAAGAACACGCGTGAGAGTACAACTTGAAAAAATGTGCGAAATTCTGGGACACCGTGCATATATGCACTGTACATATAAAAGGATTGAGATATATAGATTGAAGTAAAATTAAGCAGACAAACTTTGAGAACTTGCACGGAACACTAAATCAAAACTTTTTTCTAATGTATTTTCCTATTGAAGTTTTCCCAACCGCTAGATGGCATACGCATTCTTCGGATATAACAATTCTTCGTTCAAACGTTAGCATCTTGTGGTACGTTTTGACTCAGTGCAGTACTTGTTTACATGGAGCAATGTACCTGGAGTGAGCTGACGAATGGTGCAGGCAAGTATGACTCGTCTTTATGAACGTTACTGTTGTATTCATCATTCTCCGCATCTTTTGACGTTTGTTGCTGTGTATCAGACAGAGCGGATCATTTGGGAGATTACCTGAACAGAGACAAGGGCGCACAGTGAGAATACATGCGCATTTTTTCAACTTCCTTTATGAGTAGCTTTGTATCCATTCCACAGGTAATTGTGTACAACCTGCAAGCAGCCGATTTTTACTACAATTTTCGCAATTGCATCTGGAACAGTGTTAAATGCATCCTACACGTCCGTCCGCTGAACAGTTTAATAATGAAGCACCGTTCGGACGTGGTCAGCATTCATAATAATTGACATACTGGGTGTAGGATTCTCATGCTGCAATCACGCAACCACGTTAACAGGGGTTCCAAGTGAATGCATGAGCAGGTGTCATTAACGACTGTGTTGTTGGATCGTATCTCCTACCTGCTAGACATCATCTCTACAACTTTCTCGTGACAATAGTGCATCAATTGTTGGAAGAGTACCAATGGCTAAAATGGTACTAGCAAGGTGGTGTGCACATTTTACTTCTCGTGTGAGTACTTGACTCGGCCATCTCCAAACAAGTGGATTGGCACATAGGGTTCTGTAGGATGGCTCTTCGCACCTCCGGATTTGTCTCCTCCGAACTTTTTGGGATCAAATTTGGGATCAAATGAGTTATCTTGTTCACTATATTCCAATTAAGGACAATCCTGCAGTCTTTCACCATGTATGACAGTTCGTGTTCCGACCTTTTTATGGAGTTAAAAGGAGGAAATTTTGAACCTCTTATGCACATACAAATCTATGAACGCGTCATGATTCTACACTGCAAAGAACGCCAAATATGTGAAGTTGGCCGGAAATATTATGGAAATAGTTTTCAAAGATGCTAAAGGCATTCTATTGACTGTAGAACAAATATTACTGAAGCATATGCTAACCTTTTGAACCAGCTAAAGGAAAATGTGTCAGAAGAGACCAGGTTTATGAAAGAAAATCTTGCATTAAAATGTTATCCCTCACACGTGTGTCGTTGTAATGGCGAAAATTAATGGACTGGGTTATGATTTTCTGCCATATCCACATTATCCGCCAGATTGGCTTCATCTGCCTGTCGCCTCTTCCCAGAGCAGAGAAAATTACTTGGTGGAAAGAAAAGTAGCTCGATGAAGAACTTCATTAATGGAGGAATCTCACTTTAGTTGAGAGAAATAAGAATCATTTCAAAAGATGTCTTATGTATGCGCCATCAATATGTATTGATGATATTTGATTTATCAGTGTTAGATACGTTCTTTTTAGAGATATCTAATTGAAGGCGCACATCACGATTAAGAGCTACATTTGCATTCCTTAACTGCAGCAGTTTATAAATAAATAAACTAGATTGAAGGTTTAATCGAGGTTGAAGGATGAAATGTTTATAACACCGTAAGAGTGAAACAGAGGAACATCACAATAATGCTCATTACTGTTCACTGTTGTGCACCACGACCTCTATAGCACTCACAGACACCGTATCAAGTAGTACAAATTCAATGGTGCCAACATTTTAAACTAGAAGTAAATTACGGACATTGGCAACATCAACAGTAAAAAAAAAAAGAAAAGAAAATGGTAACTGTATACAGTGTGTGATTTTGGACTTTAGTTAACGTTGCACCCTGTCCGCACCAAAGCTATTGTTACTCAAAGAAAAGAAAATTGAAAGACCGTGAGAAGTAAGTAGAATGGGCAGAAAGAGCCAAATGAAGAAAATGGCAAAAGGGAAGACTTGGCAGATAATACGAAACAATTGCTACTGGAAATGCTTTGAACAATAATAACATTGAAAAAAATTCTAGAGCTTGAAAGACGAAATAAGAAAAATTAAAAGGCAGTTTCTAGAGTTTTAGATGAGAAACATGGAAGGAACAAAACAAAGATTGAAGCTAAAGTAAGAAATGATAAATGAAGTAATCACCAAGAAAGCTTACATCAGAACTTGGAAAATACAATGGAAGTAAGACTAGAGGAAATACAGTAGTGACTAAAGAATATTAAAAAGAGAGGACATCAATTGTTTTCTTGTTTGTTGCAACTTAACTTCCCTTATAGCAGCTAAGATCTAAAGAGATGATGAATGAACTTTTGACTAAACGAGTGTGAAAATGAATAACATTAAAGTTACCTGGCATTCATCATTTCAGAGTGGAGAAGAACTTAGGGGAAAAAAACTCTACCCAGGCAACACACCTTACGGATTCGAACTCCGGACTTCCGGATTTGTAGACAAACACGCTTACTGAAGACCATGGAGGTGTTCTAAGAGAACACCAGCATGAAATTAAACATAAAAATAGAAGCAAAATAAAAAGACAGTAGAGGAGTTTTTATATGATGTTTGAAAATTGGAAATAAATAGATGCTGAGCGAGGTATTGGAATCAGAGGTTTGGTAGCTTAACAATCGTTTAATATTATATTGCGATAATTAAATATAAAAGAAAGGCTGGTATTTATTTGCTTTTATATTTTGTGAGGGAGGTGTTGCTAAGAGAAAGAGCAATTCAACGATGAGTGAGAATCGACAGAGAGAGGGGGGATAAAGAGAGAATGATAAACGTTATAAATAAAAAAAATTAAAATGAATGTGAAGTAAAAACAATATAAATATGCACAAAATGTAAAGTAGTATTTGTACTCCAGCAGAAGAAAGAAATAACTGTCGAAAAGCCCCTACCCCCTAAGAACATGTGTGGTAGAAACAGGAAGAAAGTGGAGTATGCACTCTAGAACCTTCTCTAAACGATATGAAAAACACTTTGGCCTTGGTGAGGTAAGAAGCGTTAATGAAACAGAGATTGTAATTACTTTAGAAATAACGTAAAACAAAAGGCCAAAACTATGCAGGTTTTCTAGTGTACTCAAATGTATGTCAGGTGGAACGAGTAATTAGTACTTCTAAGAGTACAGTTATATAACGGAAGATTTCAGCAGTTCAAGACAATCTCGAAGAAACAAAACACTCAATATGAAACTTGTAACAGAAAATTTGAAAAACAGAGACATAGTAGCTTTTGTCATAAAGTGCTGAGAAGAAAAATGGACAAGTAGCAGGCTAGTTCAATTCGCAGAAAGCCACGATTTGAAAATAAAAAATAACACTTTTCGAAAAATATGGAAATTAAAACTACCTCCAGATAGAAAAAAAAAATGAGAACGAATTCATACTAATAGGTCAAGTAATGCTGAGTCTTTCATGGTTTAGTCGCCCGTTTCACGGCAGCTAGAGGGTCGGTATTTAGAGCGTTAATTTCCGGCGTAACGGATGTAATATCCGCGCAACTAATTTACGTTCTCGCAATTATAAATGCAATTATAATGAAAATAAACATGTAACTTATGACAGGAGATATTGGAATTTTTGTCCTTCTGCACCTACACATTGCAGGAAGCATTTCATAAAATTGATATTTACGCGCTTCAGCTCATCTTCTGAAATTAACTCAGTGTCTTGCCGCATAGTTTCATATGTCTGGCGATTTGTTCCATAATTCTTGTTTTTCAAAAATTTTCCACAAATAAAAAGCACTTACTACCAGATTTAGGGACTGTGCGGGCCATAATCCCCCTACAATTATCCTTTCTTCAAAAGAGTTCTAAATTGCTTATACGCGATGGCAGAGTCTTGCTGAAAGCACCCAGTATCAGTTAGTTAAAAAATGAGCGAGTAGGTATATCATTCCTTATCAATGCATTTGTGGTGATCTCAAAAATGGTTGTTTTACTCTGTATGTATTTACTGTGCATCCTAAATCTATATTTTTGTATTTGTCAACTCTGTTATTATTTTAGTTTTTGCAAAAGAACAGAAAACCAAACCAAACATAAAATATATTTCGTTCGATAAATTTAAACAAAGGAAACCTATTGATAAATAACGAAGAAACTAAAGTAAAAATTATATTCAAAATAATTAACTATGTAAGGATGATGTTTAGTTGACCGGAAGTGTGTCGTTCCACATAAGAATTCAGAAAAAAATGGCACATATTATAATCATGTATCAGCAATAAACGGACATTTTGCAAATGATCGAAAGAAAAACGGAATGTTACAAATAACGTATGCGGACCGAGAAATAAATACAAATTCTGGAAAAAGAAGCGAGTGAAGGATCCAAAGCACAAATATTGAATTGGAAATAGAGCAAAGCACACAATGAGACTGAACCACAATCGCTGGGAATATATAGCAACAGTATGAGATTCTTGAATTCCCATTCATCCAGAAATGCCGGGAGCGAGATGGGTTGACGAGATGAAGAGAAAATCTGGCAACCTGTGGCCTCGAACAACACAGAACGGAGAATGTGAACATACACTGCAGTGTTCAAATATAATTGAATATTTGTATAAGAGCACTGCTACCTAAGATAAGTTATGTGTGTATTAGATGAAAACCAGATGATACTGAAGAATTTTATAATATTGTTTTTGATCCACAATTATTTCAGTTTTCACAAAATTTCCAACTTTATTCTAGAAAAACATCACCAAGTCACAATGGACTGTCACTGTGCTTACATTTAACAAGTCACACTAGAAGGAATTTTTCTTCCGTCACGTCGGTAAATGTATTTCAGAGCGACCATACTTGGATTCCTTTGTGAAAAGTACTTAAGAGCAATCAGCTGGTGTTCAGTGTAAATATTGTTATGTTAAAAAGTTTTGTTCAATTGTTTCCTTATTGCTATATGTACCTTCAGTAAGTTTCCTGTTACTGTGTATAAGATATAGTCTCCTTGTTCTTTTCTACTGGTCGTGCACATAATTGTGATACAGTTTTAAATCTAATTCGTTACTAGTAATTCTAACTTCATGGTTGCAATCAGAAATTGTATAGCGGGAAAAGGTTTATTATACACAGTCGCATTCTTTAGCAAATTTACGAATTGACATATCTTTTCTTCCTCAATGTTGCATTGCAGCACGTTTTTTTTCAAGTGGAATCACAGCAATATGTAAACACATTCAAGTACTAGTAACAACTTGAACTACAGGTTTATGTTGAAGTACGATATTCATGGCTACCGTGTGGTTGATAGTAAATGCAATAACCCCCATGAGTAAAGTGCTTGACCGATAGTTATTTACATTTGGCCCTACCAATCTGGTTTTATAGATTGTTTCTCTAACAAATACATCACTCTTTTATGAAAACAATAACGTGTTTTATATTTTAAACAATATTTTAAAATAAGATTCTATTTGTTTAATAATGAAAAATAAACACCCGAATAATAAAAATTTAAAGTTATTTAAATGTCATTTTTATCTGAGTGTATACATTTAAATTAATAAATAGCGGTGTGCTTTATCAACCTTAGACCCCAAAGCTTAACAATTTAAAAAATATGGAAGTACAGGCCCATATATGTAATATATACGCAATATATAGGATAAATTGTCACTTTGCACATTCGCATTGCTGCATTACGACATTCAGCCGCATTAATGGGACTTAGTTTGTCGTCTGTAAAGTCACCAAATTTGGTTTACCGAGGACTTGAAAGGTGTGCTGCTCTCTAAGGACTCCAAACCTCTAGAGATTATTTCCACAGAGATTAATAGTGACACAAGTGTCTCCGTCATCTCAACTTGGACGATTTCTCTTTCTCCCTTCCTGCAGGTTCTCCCTTCTCTTTTCTTCTTGTTGATGAAAGTTTTCCTGAAGATATAATGTATCCTTCTTTTTCTGTCAAGAAAATGCAATCCCCAGGGTTTGATGTTAGGATCTGTTATCTAATTCGCCCTGAGTTTGCATGTTACTGAGCTAAGCTGAAAGAATATTTCTCTTTAAACTGATATGTATGCTTTTTAGTGCTAACAATCATCTTTAATAATTGGAAAAGAAAGAGACATTCATAATTTACCACACAAAGCTACAGTATAAACCTGTTATCATTATGCCATGAAAGAATATTTTAGTTTGTAATATAAACTGTTTTAAACCAGAAAGGCAGTACACTTTTAAATATGAAAGGTATGGTAGTTTTTTCGAAGTGTTTTTCACCATTATCCTAATTAAATGTAACGTTTCCCTGATTAACTTTTATTAATTCTTGAGTGCTTGCATACTTTTCACATAATTTCACTAAATTATTTTTACATTTGTTGTCAAAGTAATTTTTAAACTTTCTTAATGAGATACGCAATACATATTGATACTTGAACTATAATTTAAATAACTTCACAATAAACTATCAGGCTGCTCATAGAATCTGAGATGATCGTGCCTATTATTATAATTTAAGTGCTTATTGCAATAACGTGACAAGCAAAACAATGTACATGTTTCAATATGTGCATTTTTATTACCATAGCCAATAAATACTAGACATTTTTAAGTTATATGTTTCAAAGTAAAATGAAAAAGTTTTTTAGTGCACGATTTTTGTGGTATATCGTACAGTAGATTACAAATTAACGCAAGTAATAATCACAAGATTATCTGAAGTTAATGATAATATTTACGAGTGTAGACAGTAAATTTATCTAGGATGCTCAGAACAGCGAAATGATATTTATTAAAAAATTTTCACGAATAAAATTAGAATAAAATGAAATATAATTAAAATATTCTCTAAAATATTAAAATTTATATAAAATATTTAAATTTACATTTAGGAATACCTAATAAAAGGTAAGTCTGGAATAGATGAAGATCGATTACTACAATTCGATTTATTTCTCAACTGAGGATAACAAAATGGAGATTTAAACGTGCTAATTGCTGATACTGCGCTTTTACTTTATTGCTATGAGAGTAAAATTTTATAATTCCAGAGCCGATTGGCTGGAATAGTTAGTTGTATTTCTTATTTTACCTTTTTAAGATATGAATGTTGGTTGTTGCAATTAATCGATTCTTGCTCACGGATTTGTATTGGCGACACTGAGAAGACAAATGCACGTCCATCCGTTGAAATGTTCACAGTAAAAAGTACGATAAATTTACAGTGATATTGCTGTGTGATTGATGAAAAATAATACCTCGTTACATTTCATTGATAGAAAAGTGTCACAAAAGTTAAAACATTCGGTACAAAAGCTTTTCACAATGCAAGTTCAGTGCAAATTTGTTTTCAATATTATCTGCTTGGGAGATATGTATTTAAATCTTTAAGATCAATAGGTTTTTACTAGCAATAAGTAGGATATTGTAGTTCTTTAGATATTCTGACCTCAGAATATCTGATTTATAGAATATTTCACACATTGAGGTGCGCCCTAAAAAGATAAATGCTTCGTTTAAATTTTAAGTCTTAAAGCATATTAAATACCGATAGTTCATCGTAGGCCTTGGTGACTTTATAAATGACATTTCAGGGGCTTTAGTGACTGAAATGTCCTCCTCCCCCTTGAAAGAAAAGTATTTACATTTGTTTTTTTTATGAATTATGTTAACAGAAATGCTTTCTAAGCCTCTTTTACGTTGCTTTATTATTATGAAGCTGTGAATATAGTAACAAAAAAAAGAAACATTTTCATGTCAGCTGCTTTATTTCCTATTACATGTACTATAATAATAAATTAAAATCATTTATAAAACTGATTTATTTTCTTCATTTTGAAAAACCTGTAAGATGATACATCATGAATCATTGACAGTTACCTAGTTGAGCTCTGGATTTAAGCTATGCACCCTTCTCTGTTAACTATGCTGTGTGACGGGGAAATATCAGTTCCTGAATCGTCTGCTGAAACTTGCAGTTCTTTCAGAATGTCAGAGTTGGAAATTCTCTCTTACTCAGCTAGCTTCTTGCAATGACTTGTCACACTCTGCATAATCTGAATGCGTGATACCTTATTACAGTAACATATTTTCCTGCATAATTTTGACACCTAGTAGAATATTCATGAAATACGAGCATATAGGAAAGGTGTTCCTTTAGTACTCGGAAATCTTTCGGGACAAAAATCCGGACTTTCCCGAAGGTGTGACTTGTCACATTACTGCAATTAGTTATTGTTTTGTAATGTTAATGATAATGATATTCGATAAAACTCCATTAGAAGACAATTTCGTATTATTAAAATTGTATAGGATAAAATTATAAAATAATTATATTAAATTTATGTTATAATAATATTGATTTTTACGGCGTAGTTAGTTTCCCTTTATGCTCCCACAAACAAATGAAAACATATTATACAATGATTATGCTTCATAAACATATTCTTAAACTCAGCTGCATTAAGTAATAACAACAACTTTTCTGCAAAGTGCGTTCATTGAAATGTTTTACAGTCGAAATTACAGTTTCACTATATGAAAATGAATTAAGTACTGATTATAAACGATGTGCCTGACTCATTACTTCCCACTTCGAATTTTTATGAACCAAAAACGAGAACGTATTTAAAGTGTTGCATTTATAATCAAAAAGATCTATAATCTGTAAAAATTGCTTTACACATAACATACAAATAAGAAATCATTTATAATCATAAAACGCAGTTTTTAAAAACACATCTAGGGTGCAATGGTCTCTGGGTGAGTTTTGGTGACACTGCTATCAGAATATAACTCTGTTCCTAACATTTACTTTATTGCATAAAAATGCTAAAATATATCAAACACACTAGACTTAAAAAAAGATAAATGTATAAAATACTACTTATATGTACCAAATATCTGAAATAGCACAATTAAATTACACCTAAATGTGTTTAAATACAGAGTTTAGCTCTATTTTTAAACTTACAGATTGTTTTTCAGCATTGAGTTGCAACATACAACAATTTGCTTGTGTAAGCTATAAAAGTAAACGATTGGCGATTATCTGCCAGCAGAACCTTATTTATACATTAAGAAACTTTCTCCTGCTCCTATAAAATAAACTGGAAAAGATATCAAATTAAAATTCTGAATGTCCTTCCATCATCTTAAGGGGAGTTTTTGCAAGGAGAATTTGCGCTATTAAATACAGTTTCAACTCTACTTTCTTCATCAATTCAATATCGTAAAATAATTTAACCTGGTATTTCTTAAAGTAACTGATTGCAGCTCGAAGAAAATCGAAGTTTCCCTAATATAATACAATTTACTTTCTACAGGCTGTCCGGGAAAACCCTCAAAAGTAATGCAGTTATTGACTCACGGTTTACAACATAAGACAAGAAGTTTTCTTCACGCTCTAGTACATCTCGTTATGAACGACATTAGTGGTAAATTACATCTAGGCGAAACACAATCTCTTGCCATACGCACGAGGAGCATCTTAGCTTAAGTTGCTGTCCCAGATTTGGGCCGTTCTGTTAGAAGTGTGTTGTGAGATGTCTTGCACAATGTCAATAATGGCAACACCGGAGAAATAAAGAATTATTAGTATAGCAGACATGTGTGTAGCGCTGAGCGTGCAAACTGCGAGACAATAAACGCATTAGTTTCTGAGATATGGTTCCTTCTTTTTCACTAGGTTTTCCCCGACACCCAGTATTTCCGGATGTGAAAGGCATTTAGTGCTATCTCTAATAGATTTTTCTTTACTGTCATCAAGAATAATAGTTCACTTTTATGAAGTACTGCAGTATATACAGTTCTTAATCTTGTTTGAACTGGAGCAGATAGCAAGGGAACTACTGTTTCACGACATGAAGGTACATTTAAAAGAAATTCTGAAGTGCATACTTATTCCACAGAAGAACAACAACAACCTCATTCACTTGTCTAGAAAGCGTTGTCTAATCTAATTACATCAAGATGGAACTCTTGAAAGCAAAATCGGTCCTGGTGGTGTGGTGGTAACCATACCTACCTCCTAAACCCAAGAGAGCGGGTTCAATTCTGACCAGGATCGACGGATTTTTTTTACTTAAAAGTCCTCAGTATGGCTTCCTTCGGAAGGGAAGTAAAGCCGTGGGTCTCATGTGTAGATTTACGGCAAGTAAGAGAATCTCAATCCTGAAAGAAGAGGCCTCTGAGCAAAATTTGTTGGCCGTTTCATGCCCTGAATAGAATGGGACGCTGATGACCTGAGATGTTAAAGAGCGTCCATAAATAAACCAAATCAACAAATCTGATAGCAAATGTGTTTCTTTTGGTACAAAAAGTCATTTTAGTTCACACAATAAGATAAATAAAATAGTATACATAGGACAGAGAATGCAGATAGGATAGAAATGAGAGTGATTGCTGCTTTTGGACTAAGGAAAGAAGTTTAGGCACCCATCTTACACTAACCTTATTCATGTTTAAATGTTCATTAATAATTCGAAGGACTGTTGTTTTAGAAAGGCCCAACCTTGATGCTATTTGTAACTTGCTTCTGTAACTTGGAGCCGCCGGTCTTCCATAATTCCGCCTTCCACAAGAACGATGTTTTCAGGAGTGAGCACTTCCAAGGGTTCTTAGTCTTCAATGTTTTCTCGACCCTTTCGAAAAAGTTTGGCCCATTCTTTTAAGGTGGAATATGTGGGGGATGCTTCTCCATATACACCGTCAAATCGCTGTTTAATTTCATTTGGAGAAAACCCTCTTTTGTGAAGAACTTAATAACAGCTGGATACTCCATTTCGAACATGTCACAAGCTTTCACACATAACGTTCTTTATGCAACTATATCTGAACAACTGAACACAGTGGAGCGGAAGTCACAGCTGAAATTATTTACTTAACAAATAAGGTATGACACCAGATAGACTTTTGTGAAGGCGATAAGCCTTATCGGCGAGGCCGGAAACTTATGGACCTACCCTCGTATATCTTTATTGCTATAAAATTCTACATACACATTACAAATATATTTTATGCATGGGTCGCAGACCGTACATCCTTAAGTATGATACGCAATTAGAAAAAGGAACAAATAATAATACAATATTAATAATAAATAAACATTAAAAACGGGAGGTACAATATTTTAGATATATGAATGAAAATGCATTACATATTATTTACAACTACACTGGTTATTGCGTTCTAAGCAGAAAATAAATTGCTTCTAGCTTCACGCACTTTGGCTAGGAAAATGGCAGTTCGCGAGCCCCAGCTGTTAGCCACTTATTTGTTCATAGATACACTGCCTGCACTCTAGATCTGTTGTTTTGAGAGCCAATCCTGTAGGAAGGTCTGTTTGTGTGAAACTTGTACCACCCCTGGTTAGAGACCACAGTTTCCAAGGTTATAACTACAAGCTCGGGATTTCACGGCAGATTTGAGGAGTACTCACTCACTAGAGCCGGCAGATCTCATGGTCTTCACTGGGATTGCAGTCAAGTCAAGGAGATGAAATGAACCTAAAGAGGCGGCGAAAGAGAAAGTGGAGAATGTGGCATTAAATCACGGCAGGGGAAAAAACAGAGAAACAAAAGTTTTGCGTTTTTCCAGCATAAATGTCACCAAGATTCAAACTCACTCAGCACTGATGAGCTATCGAAACGAACTTATATTTCCTTCGAAAATCTGTAATATACTTGATAAAACCTAACAGCTATAGCATTAACAATATTATTTCCAGCTGATCCGTTACGATAGTGTAAACCATCTAGATTAGCAACTTTGAGAAAGCAGGTACTATCAACATGATCAAGAATGAGTTTGGTTTTTTCATAATTACATTTAGGCAGCTTGCTGAAATAAAGGTTTGATACTAAATATTAGGCATTATTTTATCGAATTGTTGTTATTGATAAGAGTTTAGCCGGAGTTGAAAACAATATCCAATAGGTGGAGAGATTCATTTCCCCATGATAAAAAATATCGAGAGCGGAATTAAAGGTCGAGCAAATGATGATCTTTGTTTTTGATCACCAAGAATTCATTATGACAGATAAAGTTCCGTATGGAAGATGTGTGCAAGAGTATATTAGCATTTCAGGAAAAAATGTGCAAAATGCACAGAAACCGACCTCAGTTACTCGAGGCTGGGCCGCTCATTCTCCATGACAACGCTTACCCGCACACCGTAAATATTGTAACCAATAAACTACACGAATATGGATGGGAAACCTCGTCCACCTCGGACATGAGTCTACTAGACTAGACTTTGGAAAAAACCCATACTTGAGAGAGGTTTTTCTTCTCCGGAAGAACTTTCTGACGCAGTTACCCGAGCCATTCGACAGATGAACTGAAGTGACGTTTCGAATGAAATAGTAGTTTCCTAAACGTTAGGAGTTGGGAAACTGTATTGAAAGGCTGTAAAAGATACTGTCAGAAAAATAAACGCGTAAGTAAAAATAAAAGGTGTGCATTATTTATGAAATGACTCTCGAATAACTTCACTACGTCTGCAGTCTTGGGCTCACTTTTCACTTCTCCCGTTCCGTTTTACAACTAAGAACGGGCGGGAAGAGACATGTACGCCTGCCTAATGCTATGTTTCTGACGCTGTCGGGTCGATGATGCGATATAGATCAGAAAGACTCCCGCCCACGCCGTTCGACAGCATTTGGCGGCGGTGTCTTTTGTGTACTGTAGATACTCTTTTGTTGGCGGCGGAGCGGTTTCTTTTGACATTATTATTAAGCAACTGTAGCTTGTAATTATTGTGCCATCTTTTTATATTATTATTAAGAAACTGTGACTGGTAATTATTGAAGTTTTACAAACGTGACTTGGCCGTTTGTGTTGTGACTGTTTTTTAATTTTTGACTTAAGTAAAATATTGCGTTCGAGGGAAAGGGACCGCATATTGTTGCTTGACGAATCCGTAGGTTGGCTGTCTGTAGTAGAGACACTTTAAATGTACAGAAAGGTGTTTTGCACTTACATTATAGAACTAGACTTGCTAAATTCTAGCAGTGGACATAAAAAAAACCTGGATTATAACTTTAAAGTTCTTGTAGTGTCAATGGAATATAAATACTTAAAATTATGGAACACTACTGCGGTAAATAAAGGAAAATTACAGAATTTAATAAATCTAAAAGTTTATCAACGTACTCATAAGCGATTTTAGGTAAAAATTAATTTGACTTTTGAATAACAATGGCAATAGTTGAAAAAGTATTAGTCGAATTACTCTCTGATAGATCAATAATAAGGCTTGATTAAAGAAATATTGGGCTAGAGTAATATAAAACTTAAAAAAGACAGTTTTCCTCACTCTCTCTTTGTGTTTATTAAAGTAAAAGTTTCTCTCAACATATTAAGTGTTTGGCAACATACCCCACGGAGTTCTGAGTTAGGAAGTTTGTACACATTGTTTAAACTGCTAAATGACGAACTTACTCCATAACGCCTTTTCTTCTAAATGGATAGGCCCAAAGCCTTACGTGTAACCCAAGTAAAACATAAATTTAAATGATTTTATTGCTGTGTTTTGAATTGCCCTTTACCATGTTAGGGTCAAGTTTCCGTTTGTAATTATTTAATAAAGCAGGGAATTTGGCTTTTGAAAATTGGATTTTTTGGAAAGCATTCAATGTAGTGTATTCATTACTCAAGCGGGAGAGTTTATAAAATTCTTGTACTGAAATAATTCCTCATTAAATAGTTTATTCAGTTGTATATTTGTTGTGCCAATATTTCACGATTTATCGTTTGTTTAAATTATATATTGCTGAGTTACGTCTACCCAATTTCCAAGCTAATAGCTATTTAATACATGCATTATATTTATATTTGTTATTTTTAATAAATTGTTTCACAATTGTAAATCATTCTTTTTACTTGCTGTTATGTTTTCTTTTTCCAGTCGCACCCTGTAAGATTTTCTTTCTAATATACTTCAAAGGCTGAAACCTGTTCAGGCTTCAACGGAAGGGTATCAAATTTTGGTTACTGAGTTATACAACTGTCATACATATCAACATTTTGGTAACAGAGCGTCGTCGTAACTTTGAGTGTCCAAATTTTTGATAACATAATAGCGACTAAAATGTTCAACTTTACAGCTAATTATTTTCTGAACTTTAAGTTCATTAATGTATATTCACAAGCAGCATTATTTGAGGTCTTAGTTTTATTAATCGTTTAACAATATGGTTCTTTAAAAATCAATAGGCATTAACGTTGATTCTAAGTAAATTATTTTCTTTCTAATATTGCATTATTTACCTAGGATTTTACATTTTTAGTGGCTTGCTTAATGAATAATAAGTAATTTTATGGTGTTCATAACTATAATGTTATTCATATACTAAGTTTCTAATATTTTAATAGTCTTTATTATTTTATTATTATTTTATTCTATAATTTTCTTGGGAATATTTCCTTCGAGAATCAGTATCAAAAGACAATACAGAGAACAAGATAATCAGAACAGCATAACTGAAATATACAAAGCTGTCACACAACCACTTGATATTTTTAGTTAGCCATATTTCCTCTTTCGTAGATGAGGAAAATGAGGGTTGACCAATACATATCTCTACCAGTGTTAGTTCATTTTTCATAATCAATATACATAAACAAACATATATTATAAAGATAAAAATATAAATGATATATATTTATAACTACTCCCAATAATACATTATTTATGTATATTTACAATATGTCTGATCTTACTTTTGTTCTTTTTTTTTCAGGTAAGCAATCCATCAATGCTGACTTGGGAATCTGGTAATGAAACATTTGCTACTGTTTTAAGGTAAGATTTGTTAGCACAACAATGAAGAGCTTTTTGCAACTAATGTTTATGTAAGGACATTCGGTTTGGACACTCATTTGCCTTTGGTTTTTAATCTTTTCAATCGTCATATGCATAATGTTGTTCCAAGAATTTCTGAATGTATAGAAGTGGTGTTACAATGAGATGATTATTCAAACCACTTTTTGTGCCTTTGTTGGAAGTTGCAGTCGTGATTTACTTGCGCTTGTTAACGATCTGTAAGGTACAGTTATTTGTTCCTGTAACTCTTTTTATCTCATTGAGGCAAATTTTCACTTGTGACATATGAAACTAGATGCATAAAGTCACTTCATCTCCTCCAGTTGACCTCACTAGGTTAGTAGCCTTTCTTCACTACATGGACCACATCTCTGGTGTACTAAGTAACCTCTGGTCAACTGTCAGCCCCTAGGTACTACTGCCATGATATCTTCATTAATCACAGGCAGGTCAAAGAAAAACTCAACAATAAGACACTGATACATTTTCACGCAGCTCTACGTAAGCTGCCATTCGGCATTACTCAACTTGGAGTTTGTCTATTTTTAATCCTGGACTGCAATTTACTCCAGCTAAAATATTATTAGTGCAGTCAGGAAACAGAACTCTACATGTGCCGGTAGGGATGGTAGATACAGTGTGTGTAGCACGATCCGCAATGACTTACGGGACCGAAATTTGGTGTTGAGAACGAACAGAAAAATTGGATTGGGTTAGAACGAGTTTTGAAAGAGTGGGGAGGGATGCAGCAAATTGCGCAATCTTAGGGAATTTGGTGCCTGTAGCGAGAGTATAGAATGCAGGACCCAATCAGGGAAGTACTGGCTACAAATTGTTCACAGAGATCAGAACACCAATTAGCGCGATATGAGCAGCTGAGAATGGGAGGGAGGGATAAGATCTGGGTTTTAAAATTAAGTAGTGTCTGGAAAATATAGGAATGAGTAATATTTGATCGCAGAGCGGGAAAACAGGAGGGGGGCTTGGAGGAAAATTAAGAAACGCTTGAGGGACATTAATAGGCATGTGCAGGAAAAGTTTCGCTAAAGATGCAATCAGAGCTGAAAATCAGATGGGGGTATAGCGTTATATCCAAACGGGCCAAACTCTTCAATCAGAGGCTCGCTTGGTTTAAGTTAAGTGCGTGGTGAATGGTTAAAGTAGTGGGCAGAGAGGGTACAGAATCTTCCCTATGTGTGCATAGAAAAAATCTTGGGAATAAGTTCTGGCGTATTGCAAGGGGGTGGAAGAATGCAGAAAGGGATATGTACTGGCGCCGTTTTTAATGGGGGAGAGGGCAGTGGCAGTACTGGACTTTGCTGGCATAGGAGGGAGGAAGAGGGAGTAGGTAAAAATTTACATAAAGATTGGAATAGGAGATAATCGGGAAGTGGGATAGGGGAACAGGAGTTACAGTATTTTTTAATTATCGTACATATATGTATGGGAGTGTTATTTACTTTTGTACTGTTTTTTCCTGTTTGTTTATGTATTTGGAAAAATTCTCTTATTATATATTTTTCACTTATTTATTTCATTATTATATATACTGTTATCTTTAACAGTTAAATATTGGTTTGTGTAATTTCATACAGAGGAAGCATGCGACATGGATGAGCTAGATTTGTGACAAATATATTTTGTTAATAAGTACACTACTACTGCTCCCACCAACACCGCCACCACGACCACCACCATCACCACTACACCAAGGTGCGGTCAGACAGAGAGGCAAATAAACACTTAATAACACTGGAAGGATTTCCAATTATTAACGAGGTAAACGTGGCGAATAGTTCCCACAAAGATACCTAAATGCAATTTTTTCCAGTATCGGAACCTTTTTCTTTTGGTTCTCTTCTGGACTCCTAAAATATAAACTAAACTTCAGTAGTTTAGTGACAGCAATGATAATTAATGGTATATTAAAATAAAGTAAGATCGTAGCCCCAAATCGTGTACGCTGAATTATATTTGGTGTTAAACATCCTCTCTTTAATTACGTTTTGCTTCTCTTATCACCCGTTTAATTATATTATAGGATTAGCCTCTAGAAACCAGCTAGAAACTAAATTGGTGTTCCCTTTTCAATAAAGCCAAGTTTCTCGGTCATCACATTTTAATTGAAAGATTTGGGCAAAAATTTCATGGGGCAGGGTTTTCCAGAATTTTACAATTGCGGATGGTTTGTGTTCTTCAAGGTTGTGTTGTCTTGCTAATATTCTTCCATTTATTAACAGACATCCAGAACGAAGAATTTCCAATACATTCGTTTAATAATTACGTAAAGTACAATAGCAATGATGTAATTAACGGAAATTACGGTTGAGATTATGGTAAAAAATATATAATTGCAGCTAGCGTCAGTTTAATTAGCTTAAAAGTATAATGTACTATTTATCAATTTAATTTATTAGAATCAGAGTAATGTGAGGAAAAAGTTCAAGATCTCGGCTGGGACTCGATCCATGGATGATCGACTTACCGTATCGATTCACTCATCGCCAGTGCTACTGTTCCTTCACTGACCACAGCCGCAGATCTCCTCCATCTGGGCCTAAATATCCTGAAAACCTCTAAGATTATCTCTGTAACCTTAGATCCGCGGTTTAGTTGTACAGAGCACGGTAGCTCAGACGGTAAGGGCCTAGGCGCAGTAAACCGAAGTTCAGCGGTGAAAATCTCATTCATGATCTCGATTGTTCCTATCTGATCCTGATTCCAAATCTCAGCCTAACACATGCTTTGTGTGAAAAATTGCATTTTATATTATTTTAAGGGTGCATTTCAAACACAGTAGTTTGAATAACATTTTATATACATGTCTTCTCAATCTTTGTTAGTATATTTTTGCACTCAGACTCTGAAGGCTGCATTGTCTAGTTTCCTCCAGGGAGTATTTCCAACTACAAAAGCATAGCAGGGACGTTGAGAGAATTCTCTGTGGTCGGAATCCTAATTAACAAAACTTTGCTTACTTTTTAATCTATGTTTGTGAGATGCCGTGTTTTTATGCTGCTCTGTGTGGTACCAGCATTTCATCTCAAACAAGGGAAATCTCTTTGTCACTGTCGGTGAATATTGCAATAAAGTAAAAGCTAAACAAGAAACAGAACAAGGCTACAAAATATTAAGCATAATTGTTTATTTCAGTTTAACTTCAGTTTGTTTTGAGTTTACCTCTACATAACAGGTTTAATAAAATGTAATGATGCAATTCGTAGTAAAATTGCTGTCGTTATTGAGTCATTAATAGTTGACTGACTTTTCTTTTACCATAACTAGACCGTTTATATTGGAAAGATAAAGCCTAAAGTAAAGTAATACAGTGCGAGTATGTGGACACAAACTTCAACGTTATTCGTTTTTGTTATCTGAATGTTTTGGTATAAGAAATCCAAGGTGTGCTGAATAGGTTGCTAGATTGTATAATTTCAGTGCAATATGACAGATGTGATCTGATAAAGTTAAAATAAATAATGAAATACCCATCTCCATCTGTCATTATCTCATGATTGTCGAAACTAACAGGAAACAAAGAATTAGTGAAATAACCGTAAACAACAACTGTAGAACGATGATACTATAATTGCGGACCATCATGCTCACGATTAAAATATAATCCTATTTTAGCCAATCGTGTGATTAAACTGCCCATGACCAGTCCATTTTTATCCACGCATCTCATCAAGGTACTCTGTAACATTAACTGAAGCGTGTGGCTGTGCTTCGTCATGTTGAAACTACATGTGCCTTCGAGTCAACAGAAGTGCGTTCTCCAGAGTACTTGCTCAAACTACTCTCGGCATATCTTCACACGGCAGTTTCAATAATAGGCACCTAGTGACAAGGCGATTGTGAAATAGAGGTATTGGAGAAGTTATAAATATGTGATCAAAGGAAAGATCGTTCATAGTTAATGTGGAATGTATGCGGGAGACATTTGCACACAGTCTTAAGTAGGCCCTGCTTAAAGCTAGCCTGTTTCCAACATCCTACTTACTCCTTTGAGACTTCACCCATACAAACTGCAGTTAGTGCATAGGTTGAAACGTGATATCCCTCCAGAAAGACTTGCTTTCTGTGAACATTGTCATTGAGTCCATTCTAGTAGATAGGTACCTTGGAGCGGGGTTAGGCATGATTAGAAATACCTCCTTAAAACTGCAATGCACACATTGAGTGTCTGTAAATGTTTTATTTTCCCTTTTTATGTTAGTATTTTCTGGCGACGACATTATACCTGTTTGTAATCACGAAGTGTTTCTGTGGAAACCCGATATTGTCTATCATGCAAACTGATACATTCACAGAGTGGAAGTAACAATGCATGCGGACTTTACTCCTCTTAGATATCACTATGTCGGGTACTGAACATGCCTTCTCTTCTAAACAGCGTCTCTCGACTATGTACGACTACAGCAGCAGAGAAATATTACTCGTATGTCAATTTGCAAACGCCACTCGAAATGGAAAATCCTTCGGCACAACGCTTGCACGTTCTGCGGTGATAAGATGCAATTGTTACTGTTGTAAATTACTCAAAAAGGTTCCTTGTCTCACGTCATGCAGATAATGGAGTGGTCTGTTACTACTTTATTGAACAGCGTCAGCCTCATAAATTGTTACACTTTGCACCATATCAAGGCGCATTTCAGCCAACTAACCTTTCGTTCCATTATTAGCCCAGCGCTCCACAAAATAGATAAAACTGAGCATTACATTGACACAACACAAATGACATTCGCTGAGAAGGATTGCATGATGTTCAGGAAAAATCATTATTGAAGAATGAGGCATCGGAAACCTTGTATTATTGCAAAGCATTCTACTACCATTTCTGAAGTTAATCATTAGAGTTCCTATTCATCCACCATTACAATGCATTTATAACGATGCCAGAGAATTTCTAAAAATTATATTCAAAATATGCATATTAATAATAATAATAATAATAATAATAATAATAATAATAATAATAAATGCATTAAGTGCTGTTGTTATTGGGAAAATAATGAGTAAATGTTGCATCATTGTCGGCGTAAACACTCTAACCTGACCTACTGTCCCGATAGGAATAATGCCTGCGACTCGTAATACAAAGCATTCTTGCCTGATTACCCTATTTTTCGCAGATTAAACTAATAGAGAAACAAGTTCTGTTATTGAAATGTTAATGTCACCGAGTTGTAGATTAAGGCCCTTCTAATAGAAATCTTTCGAAAAAGGTTTACATATTTAATTTTCTTTGTCCACAAAATGCATAAAAGGTACACAAACTAAAAATAAGATTAACTTTATTGTTACAACCACAACTTAATTTAATTCATAATGACACTGCGATAAAAGCAAAATCTGTTGTTGAAATTGCCACGAGGATAAGGAAAAGGTAATGTGAAGGCATCATCATCATCATCATCATCATCATCATCATCCTCGACGTCGTTATTGTTATTATCATTATTATTGTTACTATTATTTTTGTTATTAGTGTTATTGTTTTATTATCATTATTGTTATTATCACCATTATTATTATTATTATTATTATTATTATTACTCTCGATACAACAGTCATTCTTTGCTGAACGCGTTATAATTAGAAGTTGTGAACACAGTTATATCTAAAGCTGTGTAGTAATTAATCCACCAAAAAACATGCGAAATATGAGAAAATATAAACTCAAAGGAAAACTCTCGAAAAAAGGGGTGCCAAGGTCGTTAAGGCGCGAAATCTTGAGCGGGAGGTCTGGAATTCGAATCCCACTAGGACCGCCCTCCCTGACTGAGTTTTTTTTTTTTTTCAGGATTTCCTCAGTCTTCATAATTGGCAAATGCCGGGGAGGTACCCTAATCTTAGGCCTGGAACGCTTCCTTCCTTAAAAATAATACTTTCATAATTTATTATTTCATTTCATGTATCATCAGTGTCGCCGCCTGGGATGCCTCAATAATAAAAACGGGTATTAAACACTATTAATGAAAAAAAAACTAGGAAAATCTTCTAGGATTTCTATGTTGGCTAGTTATTTTATATTACAGTGATTTTGATGTGCATTATATGATAATTATAATGAAAATTATTTAAAAAATAAAAATTGCAATCCTGAAGAACATAATTGCATTGCTCCAATCTCTTCATTCATATGAAGGTTCACCCTTAGTTTCCTAGAAGAGTGTAATAGTTGAATAGTAAGGCACGGGAACGCATTCTCAGAAACATACAGGAAATGTTAGTTTTTATGTATTATATTTCATAATTTATGAAATGGAATATGTTAAAATCCTGCCCCATTCATTAGGTAAATGTTGTAATAACAATTAAGAGGTGAGGTCTGATTGCAGTTGGAAAACTTAATTCACGCTCCAGTACTGAAGGTAACTTTTCACGTATTTTCCTCCTTAACATTAAAGCATTGTGCAGTAACAACCAACACGTACAGTAATAATCACAATAATAATTTAATAATATATTAAAATATTATTAAATTGATAATATTAAAATAATAGCAGATAATTTGAAATACTACTGACCAGCAGCCAAGTGGGACCAAGTGTTTGTAGCTCACATCGTTGTAGCTGCGGAATTTTAATAGTCATTGTTTCTACAGATTGTCATAGGGACTTCCAATATTTATAATAATTATTTTATAATTTATAATAGGAATCTGCAATTTTTCTTCGCTTTCTCTACTTGGTGTAGAAATAGTTAAAACAGGCAAATGGAGATTCATACAATATGCACAAAGTTTAGGATCATAAAACTACTTTGATGACTTAATGCTGCACCTTTAATCTGTAACCATATGTTTAATCTTGGATTATTAAATACAGAGATGGTCAGAAATATGAATTTTGGTATTGCATCTTTCCTAGCAACAAGAAGGAACTCTGAAAATGTTTATTCATGCTCTTAACAAATGATGTTTTGCAAAAATAGTGAAGAAGGCATTCTGTGTTGCTTTCGAACAAAATGTAGGAAAGATCTACCGACAGATAAATCTATCGGTGCGTGGTATATACAATTTAGAGATTCTGGTTGTCTGTGCAAGAGGAAATCAACCGTCCGCCAGTCTACTTGTGCGATCGACCTGTGTGACTGGGTCGGCTTTTCAGCTACAGCAAATACATCCCAGCTGCTCCAATCTGTTATCTAATATATACGTACTTATTAATTTTATGCTCTTTCGCTTTTAACTCAAATTTAAATTATTTATGAGTGCTGACATATGCAATTATTGGTAATAGCGCGATATTTTGGCATGATTCTTAAGCCTGTATCCTCTGGTGCAACTCAATGATACACTTGCGACCTGTTTTATAGCGGATACCATGACAAACTGTGCTCATGCTCCGAGATAAGAAGTACAGTCAAAACTTAGAATGGGACAGTGGACAGCATCTAGGGCTGAAAGAAACGTTGACTGACTCGCTCCCATAGCAACTGAGAAGGATGCGCGAGCAGGCGAGCATTGCCAGCTTGCTAAATTTTTGTGACTTCATTTAGCTGCAACAATGTTTAAAGTTTACATTTACTAGCATATTCATTTATCTACTTCTTTTATAATAGCCTATAGCTACAAAAATAAAACGTTTTGGATTACTTTAATTGCAAATGCATTTAGCTCAGGCTATATCAATCTGTACCGCCAGGGTAGCCGAGGTCGTTAAGACGCGGATTCGGTGAGTGGGAAGTCTGGGGTTCGAAACCTTCCAGGACCGTCCTCCTTGATTGAGGTTCTTTTCAGTTCCCTTAGTCCTCATAAATGGTAAATGCCTGGGAAATACCCTAAACTAGGCCTGGAACGTTTCCTTCTTTAAAAAAATACTTTCCAAATATATCATTTCATCTAATATATATATATATATATATATATATATATATATCTGTGTGTGTGTGTCGATCTGTGGGACACTGCTGTTTGTAATTTTGGTTTTCTATGGCGCCATTCCGGGGCATAAGGTGCATTATTATTGCATTTACATAACATGACATACAAACAGTGAATATTGTATATGTCAATATATTTTTTAAAATTTCATTTTGCTATTATACATCTGCTCTGGTATCTCTAATGTGTGTTTTATGTTCAAATATAGTAGTTATAACTTTATCAGCCTTCTGTTATGTAATAAGTACTAACCTAAAACAGATATATAATTGTGTATATCAGTATATTTTATATCCACTGGTTGGTAGATATTCAACATTATTTTCAAATTAAACTCCCTATGTGGAGTTAAGGCTGCAGCAACATTATAGTCACGAGCCACTACTGATATGTGACAAGGCTAAAGCTGTAGTGCTAACAAACCCACATTGAATACTTTTACAACGAATAAAAACTATTTTAATTGTTACTGTGTTTGTCTGTACTTTCCTTATAACTTCATGTGTATATAACCTTGGAAAAAGTTTTGGCCAACTTCAAGGCTCATTTTAATATTATTCAGTTTATTATTAAAACTTTCACTTGCAAACTAAGGTCGCTAAAATAAGATTTGCCTAAAATACAGAAAATGTTTATTAAAGTAAAAAAGTAAGTACTTAAAAAGCTTTTATTTTAGGACTTTCTCCATGTAACATGTATGATTGATATGGACTATTAGCATTATGAAAAGTGAATGTATTGTCAATAAAGTACCTAACTCGGATGTGAAACTAAGCGGCCTATGTTTTTAACAGACGAACGGAAAGACATTTAGGACGAAAGCCTCGGCTTGGTGATATGGAAAATAACGACGATGAAATTTGTGTTCAAAAGTATAAATCTGGCATCTGGTTGAAAAAGCATTACTGAGCATAAATGAATTTCACTTTTATATTTTCAAAAACAAACATTTAGCTTTCCAAACACATATTTAAACTTGGAGTAGAACGAACTTCCCCATGGACACAAAATGTCCCTTAACAACTAGCTGCTGTTTTTTTTTTTTTTTTTCGGATTGTTAATAACAACTACAAGGAAAAGTATCAGAAAATGCAATCGTGGCAGCACATTGATTGCATGCTGTAGTTCAGCTGTTCTTACCGCAGATCCCTTTTTAAAAATATTTGATATCGCGCACCCTCAGATTTAACTCAAAGTTTAAAATTTCAAATTTGCATACTATAAATAAATTAAAATGCACCTTTTATCAGTATTTGCCTTTACATTTGCCTTTATATTATCTTTGCACAATAGTAATAATCATAATAAAAATATTACATTAAAAATTTGTAAACACAAAACATTAATATTAATAACTAATAGTAAATGGTGGTACAGCATTACTCGTTAATTTGAATTAGTAAAAGAGAGGTATGATGTTGCATATCACTTTCAAGACGCCATATTTCGGGCTAATTACAAAATTATTGTATTCTAGTATTGATTCTTTTCCATAAATATGCACAATGATTTTTCATACAAGCAAATTATTACAAAAGGCAACAACAATTCCTTGATCTCTTTGGTAGTCCAGGAAAATCTGTGCCTTCACAATGGACACTAATATGTCTGTAGGCGTTCTTACCAGTATTTGTGGCCTGATGAATCCATAATGCATTCTGAATAATTGTTTGATACGGCGTAACTTTTATGTAATTTGATGACGTGCTATGTTTCAATTGATAATGTAGTTATGATGTCATTATAGAACTAAACATATTTATTGATATTATTATGTAAAAAAAAAATGTAGAGTTGTGAGAAGTCAATTTTCAAGGATATTTCCCGGTGATCTAGCTCCCATCAAAAATACCTCTTTTCCATATACTTAGAAAAAGGTAATTGATACCTATAAAACCATACAAATGAATCACCATATGGTTACCAAAAAGAAACTTACCGACCGAGAAATCCAAGAAAAATTATCCCAAGTCTTACCAAATTACCTATGTACATGTTAAAAAGCGCAATTGGTGATAATAATCTTGTCTCAGATCATTGCTATGCTATTTATTACTGCCTTCTTCCATTTATTTTATTTTTGTTTCAACTTAGATATTGTTTATTAATATTTACAATCCGAGCAGTGAAGTACTGGCTATGAATTTTTCACTGAGACCGGACAATAATTAGGGCATCTATCACCATGTGCAATTCAGAATGAGGGAAAATATTACCTGGATTTCAAAATGAAGAAGGTGTCTTGAAAATATAGGAATGTGTAACACTTGAATCGTACATTGAGGAAAAAGGAGCTGGGTTTGAAGGAAAACCAAGGAAATCTTGAGGGACATTAATAGGTAACTGACTCTTTCGAAGTGTGCAAAAAAATTTTCGCTGGAGATACAATCGGAGCTGAAAATCGGATGGGGATAGAGCGTTATATTCAAACAGAGATGTCCAACTTTGCAATCAGAGGCTCATTGGTTTAGGTTAGATACGTGGCGATGACAGAGAGGACAGACAGACAGGATACGAGAATCTGCCCTGTATGTGCGGGAATAAATGTTGGGAACATAACCTGGCGTACCGCAAGTGGGCGGAAGAATGGAGAAAGAGATATCTACTGGCCCCGTTTGTTAATGAGGGGAGAGGGCAGTGACTGTGCTGGCAGATGGGAAGGAGGAGAAGGGAGTAGCTAAATTGTTAAGCAAAGTGACGCAGCTCAGTTTGGCAACTGGGAAGGGGGATAGGTGAACATGAGTCACATTATTTTTGGAATTATTTTTACATATATATGTGGGAGTGTAAGTTAATTACTTTTGTTCTGTTTTTTTCTGCTTTTTTCATTTATCTATTTCGAAATAATACTGTTTGACTCTTAAGAGTTAAATATTAATTTGTGAAAGTTGATGCATTTCCTAGTGAATTGGGAAAGAACTTAAGAGTCCCAGAACCGTGCAACATGGATGAGTTAGATTTGTAACATGTATGTTTTTAATAAATACAACCACCACCACCACCACTACTACTACTACTACTACTACTACTACTACTACTACTACTACTACTACTACTACTACTGCTACTACTACTGCTACTACGACTACTACTGCTACTACTACTACTGCTACTACGACTACTACTGCTACTACTACTGCTACTACTAGTACTACTACTACTACTACTACTACTGCTACTCTACTGCCACTGCTACTGCTGCTACTACTGCTACTGCTACTACTACTACTACTACTACTACTACTACTACTACTACTGCCACTACTACTGCTACTACTACCACCACTACTACTACTACTGCTGCTGCTGCTGCTGCTGCTGCTGCTACTACTACTACTACTACTACTACTACTACTACTACTACTACTACTACTACTACCACTACTACCACTACTACCACTACTACTACTACTACTACTATTACTAAATGTAGTAGTGGTATATCTCTGTTTCTAAAACATTCCACACATTCGATGTTGAAAGTTCTGAATCTTCTTTATGATAAACAAGTTATACCATACTCAGCACAGCTTTGATGTATATTGGTAGAGTAAACGTTAGTAATTATTGGAAAAACATATTATAATGCAGCAAACTGAAAACGGAAAATGAGGAGAGGAATAAAAATTTGCCTGAGAGATTTTACCACCTTTCTCTCTAATACCACTAAATACTCAATTTTTCTTTAAGATTTCACTCTCAATAGAATCCTTGATACGCCTGGCATAATAATGAAATATTATACATTAGATATTTATGCAGTTATAAGGCAACTGTTTCATAAAGATAGCTCTCCATCTCAATTTAATTATATTTAGAATTATTTATTTCGAAAATGTATCCATTAAGAGAAGAATTCTGTCGCAGTTTCATTTCACGTGTTTTAATAACAGGATAGTGTTAAGATAAATGGCATACCTGGCTATTAAAATTTAGGAAAACTGCTTTTTGCTGTTAGATTTAATGGAGCACATTCATTCTGTTGTCAAAACTTAGCAGCGCCTGCTATTTACAAAGCTTTAGCTAAATCCGATATAAGCATTGAAGTCTGTGGCAAACGCTTATACAGCAATAACGCAGTTTTGTTCAAGGCATTTATCTTTCTTCACTGAAGGTTCATAATCTCTCATTGTATATTACATTATTATTCCTCTTTAGTTAGCAGAAAGAATTATCTACACTTGGCATCAATGAAGATAGTGCAATTATTTTCATTTCTTAATATGTGTATAGTTTCCTAAGTAAAACTTTGTTTTTGGCACTATATTTCTTTATACATAACTCGAAGTTCACTTAATCCAACATTTAGCAAGTAAAATGCACATATTAGAAAATTTTTCTTAAAATTTATTACAACTTTAGGAAATATTAACTTCTAAAATAATGTGTTTAAACAAATAAATGTATTTTGTCAAATATAAAAAAAAATATTCTGTGCACGCTTTCGTAGAGGTTCACAGCGGAACTTATTAAAGAGGGGCATATCTTTAAAAGAATAAAATCATAAAAATGTTAAAACGACAAAAAAAGAGATCCCTGCGCAGAATTCATTAGAAAAGCCCATTAAAATGCTTATATACAGTTTCATAACTCTTTATACAAAGCATTCACAGGCTTTTTAATTCACCTTTACAGTTGCGTACATGAGATCTACTTAGAAACTGAACTGAATAGAGTTATTAAACCTTCATGCGTGAGCTTCTACTCGAAATCTGTGAAATGAGAGGTATACGCTGCAATCGTGATTAGGTTAAATTCAGTGACCGAACGCAGTATTTTGAACCTTGTCATTCTACCTAATATCAGATAAGAACTCCAGACGTCCATGATTACTTCCTACCACCGAATTGCTACTTATTTGATGCAAAGTGGGAATAATTTAGGAGTAGTACAACACGAAAAAGTTTCAATAAAGTGTCAATAAAGTACCTAACTCGGATGTGAAACTAAGCGGCCTATGTTTTTAACAGACGAACGGAAAGACATTTAGGACGAAAGCCTCGGCTTGGTGATATGGAAAATAACGACGATGAAATTTGTGTTCAAAAGTATAAATCTGGCATCTGGTTGAAAAAGCATTACTGAGCATAAATGAATTTCACTTTTATATTTTCAAAAACAAACATTTAGCTTTCCAAACACATATTTAAACTTGGAGTAGAACGAACTTCCCCATGGACACAAAATGTCCCTTAACAACTAGCTGCTGTTTTTTTTTTTTTTTTCGGATTGTTAATAACAACTACAAGGAAAAGTATCAGAAAATGCAATCGTGGCAGCACATTGATTGCATGCTGTAGTTCAGCTGTTCTTACCGCAGATCCCTTTTTAAAAATATTTGATATCGCGCACCCTCAGATTTAACTCAAAGTTTAAAATTTCAAATTTGCATACTATAAATAAATTAAAATGCACCTTTTATCAGTATTTGCCTTTACATTTGCCTTTATATTATCTTTGCACAATAGTAATAATCATAATAAAAATATTACATTAAAAATTTGTAAACACAAAACATTAATATTAATAACTAATAGTAAATGGTGGTACAGCATTACTCGTTAATTTGAATTAGTAAAAGAGAGGTATGATGTTGCATATCACTTTCAAGACGCCATATTTCGGGCTAATTACAAAATTATTGTATTCTAGTATTGATTCTTTTCCATAAATATGCACAATGATTTTTCATACAAGCAAATTATTACAAAAGGCAACAACAATTCCTTGATCTCTTTGGTAGTCCAGGAAAATCTGTGCCTTCACAATGGACACTAATATGTCTGTAGGCGTTCTTACCAGTATTTGTGGCCTGATGAATCCATAATGCATTCTGAATAATTGTTTGATACGGCGTAACTTTTATGTAATTTGATGACGTGCTATGTTTCAACTGATAATGTAGTTATGATGTCATTATAGAACTAAACATATTTATTGATATTATTATGTAAAAAAAAAATGTAGAGTTGTGAGAAGTCAATTTTCAAGGATATTTCCCGGTGATCTAGCTCCCATCAAAAATACCTCTTTTCCATATACTTAGAAAAAGGTAATTGATACCTATAAAACCATACAAATGAATCACCATATGGTTACCAAAAAGAAACTTACCGACCGAGAAATCCAAGAAAAATTATCCCAAGTCTTACCAAATTACCTATGTACATGTTAAAAAGCGCAATTGGTGATAATAATCTTGTCTCAGATCATTGCTATGCTATTTATTACTGCCTTCTTCCATTTATTTTATTTTTGTTTCAACTTAGATATTGTTTATTAATATTTACAATCCGAGCAGTGAAGTACTGGCTATGAATTTTTCACTGAGACCGGACAATAATTAGGGCATCTATCACCATGTGCAATTCAGAATGAGGGAAAATATTACCTGGATTTCAAAATGAAGAAGGTGTCTTGAAAATATAGGAATGTGTAACACTTGAATCGTACATTGAGGAAAAAGGAGCTGGGTTTGAAGGAAAACCAAGGAAATCTTGAGGGACATTAATAGGTAACTGACTCTTTCGAAGTGTGCAAAAAAATTTTCGCTGGAGATACAATCGGAGCTGAAAATCGGATGGGGATAGAGCGTTATATTCAAACAGAGATGTCCAACTTTGCAATCAGAGGCTCATTGGTTTAGGTTAGATACGTGGCGATGACAGAGAGGACAGACAGACAGGATACGAGAATCTGCCCTGTATGTGCGGGAAAAAATGTTGGGAACATAACCTGGCGTACCGCAAGTGGGCGGAAGAATGGAGAAAGAGATATCTACTGGCCCCGTTTGTTAATGAGGGGAGAGGGCAGTGACTGTGCTGGCAGATGGGAAGGAGGAGAAGGGAGTAGCTAAATTGTTAAGCAAAGTGACGCAGCTCAGTTTGGCAACTGGGAAGGGGGATAGGTGAACATGAGTCACATTATTTTTGGAATTATTTTTACATATATATGTGGGAGTGTAAGTTAATTACTTTTGTTCTGTTTTTTTCTGCTTTTTTCATTTATCTATTTCGAAATAATACTGTTTGACTCTTAAGAGTTAAATATTAATTTGTGAAAGTTGATGCATTTCCTAGTGAATTGGGAAAGAACTTAAGAGTCCCAGAACCGTGCAACATGGATGAGTTAGATTTGTAACATGTATGTTTTTAATAAATACAACCACCACCACCACTACTACTACTACTACTACTACTACTACTACTACTACTACTACTACTACTACTACTACTACTGCTACTACTACTGCTACTACGACTACTACTGCTACTACTACTACTGCTACTACGACTACTACTGCTACTACTACTGCTACTACTAGTACTACTACTACTACTACTACTACTGCTACTCTACTGCCACTGCTACTGCTGCTACTACTGCTACTGCTACTACTACTACTACTACTACTACTACTACTACTACTACTGCCACTACTACTGCTACTACTACCACCACTACTACTACTACTGCTGCTGCTGCTGCTGCTGCTGCTACTACTACTACTACTACTACTACTACTACTACTACTACTACTACTACTACTACTACCACTACTACCACTACTACCACTACTACTACTACTACTACTATTACTAAATGTAGTAGTGGTATATCTCTGTTTCTAAAACATTCCACACATTCGATGTTGAAAGTTCTGAATCTTCTTTATGATAAACAAGTTATACCATACTCAGCACAGCTTTGATGTATATTGGTAGAGTAAACGTTAGTAATTATTGGAAAAACATATTATAATGCAGCAAACTGAAAACGGAAAATGAGGAGAGGAATAAAAATTTGCCTGAGAGATTTTACCACCTTTCTCTCTAATACCACTAAATACTCAATTTTTCTTTAAGATTTCACTCTCAATAGAATCCTTGATACGCCTGGCATAATAATGAAATATTATACATTAGATATTTATGCAGTTATAAGGCAACTGTTTCATAAAGATAGCTCTCCATCTCAATTTAATTATATTTAGAATTATTTATTTCGAAAATGTATCCATTAAGAGAAGAATTCTGTCGCAGTTTCATTTCACGTGTTTTAATAACAGGATAGTGTTAAGATAAATGGCATACCTGGCTATTAAAATTTAGGAAAACTGCTTTTTGCTGTTAGATTTAATGGAGCACATTCATTCTGTTGTCAAAACTTAGCAGCGCCTGCTATTTACAAAGCTTTAGCTAAATCCGATATAAGCATTGAAGTCTGTGGCAAACGCTTATACAGCAATAACGCAGTTTTGTTCAAGGCATTTATCTTTCTTCACTGAAGGTTCATAATCTCTCATTGTATATTACATTATTATTCCTCTTTAGTTAGCAGAAAGAATTATCTACACTTGGCATCAATGAAGATAGTGCAATTATTTTCATTTCTTAATATGTGTATAGTTTCCTAAGTAAAACTTTGTTTTTGGCACTATATTTCTTTATACATAACTCGAAGTTCACTTAATCCAACATTTAGCAAGTAAAATGCACATATTAGAAAATTTTTCTTAAAATTTATTACAACTTTAGGAAATATTAACTTCTAAAATAATGTGTTTAAACAAATAAATGTATTTTGTCAAATATAAAAAAAAATATTCTGTGCACGCTTTCGTAGAGGTTCACAGCGGAATTTATTAAAGAGGGGCATATCTTTAAAAGAATAAAATCATAAAAATGTTAAAACGACAAAAAAAGAGATCCCTGCGCAGAATTCATTAGAAAAGCCCATTAAAATGCTTATATACAGTTTCATAACTCTTTATACAAAGCATTCACAGGCTTTTTAATTCACCTTTACAGTTGCGTACATGAGATCTACTTAGAAACTGAACTGAATAGAGTTATTAAACCTTCATGCGTGAGCTTCTACTCGAAATCTGTGAAATGAGAGGTATACGCTGCAATCGTGATTAGGTTAAATTCAGTGACCGAACGCAGTATTTTGAACCTTGTCATTCTACCTAATATCAGATAAGAACTCCAGACGTCCATGATTACTTCCTACCACCGAATTGCTACTTATTTGATGCAAAGTGGGAATAATTTAGGAGTAGTACAACACGAAAAAGTTTCAATAAAGTGTCAATAAAGTACCTAACTCGGATGTGAAACTAAGCGGCCTATGTTTTTAACAGACGAACGGAAAGACATTTAGGACGAAAGCCTCGGCTTGGTGATATGGAAAATAACGACGATGAAATTTGTGTTCAAAAGTATAAATCTGGCATCTGGTTGAAAAAGCATTACTGAGCATAAATGAATTTCACTTTTATATTTTCAAAAACAAACATTTAGCTTTCCAAACACATATTTAAACTTGGAGTAGAACGAACTTCCCCATGGACACAAAATGTCCCTTAACAACTAGCTGCTGTTTTTTTTTTTTTTTTTCGGATTGTTAATAACAACTACAAGGAAAAGTATCAGAAAATGCAATCGTGGCAGCACATTGATTGCATGCTGTAGTTCAGCTGTTCTTACCGCAGATCCCTTTTTAAAAATATTTGATATCGCGCACCCTCAGATTTAACTCAAAGTTTAAAATTTCAAATTTGCATACTATAAATAAATTAAAATGCACCTTTTATCAGTATTTGCCTTTACATTTGCCTTTATATTATCTTTGCACAATAGTAATAATCATAATAAAAATATTACATTAAAAATTTGTAAACACAAAACATTAATATTAATAACTAATAGTAAATGGTGGTACAGCATTACTCGTTAATTTGAATTAGTAAAAGAGAGGTATGATGTTGCATATCACTTTCAAGACGCCATATTTCGGGCTAATTACAAAATTATTGTATTCTAGTATTGATTCTTTTCCATAAATATGCACAATGATTTTTCATACAAGCAAATTATTACAAAAGGCAACAACAATTCCTTGATCTCTTTGGTAGTCCAGGAAAATCTGTGCCTTCACAATGGACACTAATATGTCTGTAGGCGTTCTTACCAGTATTTGTGGCCTGATGAATCCATAATGCATTCTGAATAATTGTTTGATACGGCGTAACTTTTATGTAATTTGATGACGTGCTATGTTTCAACTGATAATGTAGTTATGATGTCATTATAGAACTAAACATATTTATTGATATTATTATGTAAAAAAAAAATGTAGAGTTGTGAGAAGTCAATTTTCAAGGATATTTCCCGGTGATCTAGCTCCCATCAAAAATACCTCTTTTCCATATACTTAGAAAAAGGTAATTGATACCTATAAAACCATACAAATGAATCACCATATGGTTACCAAAAAGAAACTTACCGACCGAGAAATCCAAGAAAAATTATCCCAAGTCTTACCAAATTACCTATGTACATGTTAAAAAGCGCAATTGGTGATAATAATCTTGTCTCAGATCATTGCTATGCTATTTATTACTGCCTTCTTCCATTTATTTTATTTTTGTTTCAACTTAGATATTGTTTATTAATATTTACAATCCGAGCAGTGAAGTACTGGCTATGAATTTTTCACTGAGACCGGACAATAATTAGGGCATCTATCACCATGTGCAATTCAGAATGAGGGAAAATATTACCTGGATTTCAAAATGAAGAAGGTGTCTTGAAAATATAGGAATGTGTAACACTTGAATCGTACATTGAGGAAAAAGGAGCTGGGTTTGAAGGAAAACCAAGGAAATCTTGAGGGACATTAATAGGTAACTGACTCTTTCGAAGTGTGCAAAAAAATTTTCGCTGGAGATACAATCGGAGCTGAAAATCGGATGGGGATAGAGCGTTATATTCAAACAGAGATGTCCAACTTTGCAATCAGAGGCTCATTGGTTTAGGTTAGATACGTGGCGATGACAGAGAGGACAGACAGACAGGATACGAGAATCTGCCCTGTATGTGCGGGAAAAAATGTTGGGAACATAACCTGGCGTACCGCAAGTGGGCGGAAGAATGGAGAAAGAGATATCTACTGGCCCCGTTTGTTAATGAGGGGAGAGGGCAGTGACTGTGCTGGCAGATGGGAAGGAGGAGAAGGGAGTAGCTAAATTGTTAAGCAAAGTGACGCAGCTCAGTTTGGCAACTGGGAAGGGGGATAGGTGAACATGAGTCACATTATTTTTGGAATTATTTTTACATATATATGTGGGAGTGTAAGTTAATTACTTTTGTTCTGTTTTTTTCTGCTTTTTTCATTTATCTATTTCGAAATAATACTGTTTGACTCTTAAGAGTTAAATATTAATTTGTGAAAGTTGATGCATTTCCTAGTGAATTGGGAAAGAACTTAAGAGTCCCAGAACCGTGCAACATGGATGAGTTAGATTTGTAACATGTATGTTTTTAATAAATACAACCACCACCACCACCACTACTACTACTACTACTACTACTACTACTACTACTACTACTACTACTACTACTACTGCTACTACTACTGCTACTACGACTACTACTGCTACTACTACTGCTACTACGACTACTACTGCTACTACTACTGCTACTACTAGTACTACTACTACTACTACTACTACTGCTACTCTACTGCCACTGCTACTGCTGCTACTACTGCTACTGCTACTACTACTACTACTACTACTACTACTACTACTACTACTACTGCCACTACTACTGCTACTACTACCACCACTACTACTACTACTGCTGCTGCTGCTGCTGCTGCTGCTACTACTACTACTACTACTACTACTACTACTACTACTACTACTACCACTACTACCACTACTACCACTACTACTACTACTACTACTATTACTAAATGTAGTAGTGGTATATCTCTGTTTCTAAAACATTCCACACATTCGATGTTGAAAGTTCTGAATCTTCTTTATGATAAACAAGTTATACCATACTCAGCACAGCTTTGATGTATATTGGTAGAGTAAACGTTAGTAATTATTGGAAAAACATATTATAATGCAGCAAACTGAAAACGGAAAATGAGGAGAGGAATAAAAATTTGCCTGAGAGATTTTACCACCTTTCTCTCTAATACCACTAAATACTCAATTTTTCTTTAAGATTTCACTCTCAATAGAATCCTTCATACGCCTGGCATAATAATGAAATATTATACATTAGATATTTATGCAGTTATAAGGCAACTGTTTCATAAAGATAGCTCTCCATCTCAATTTAATTATATTTAGAATTATTTATTTCGAAAATGTATCCATTAAGAGAAGAATTCTGTCGCAGTTTCATTTCACGTGTTTTAATAACAGGATAGTGTTAAGATAAATGGCATACCTGGCTATTAAAATTTAGGAAAACTGCTTTTTGCTGTTAGATTTAATGGAGCACATTCATTCTGTTGTCAAAACTTAGCAGCGCCTGCTATTTACAAAGCTTTAGCTAAATCCGATATAAGCATTGAAGTCTGTGGCAAACGCTTATACAGCAATAACGCAGTTTTGTTCAAGGCATTTATCTTTCTTCACTGAAGGTTCATAATCTCTCATTGTATATTACATTATTATTCCTCTTTAGTTAGCAGAAAGAATTATCTACACTTGGCATCAATGAAGATAGTGCAATTATTTTCATTTCTTAATATGTGTATAGTTTCCTAAGTAAAACTTTGTTTTTGGCACTATATTTCTTTATACATAACTCGAAGTTCACTTAATCCAACATTTAGCAAGTAAAATGCACATATTAGAAAATTTTTCTTAAAATTTATTACAACTTTAGGAAATATTAACTTCTAAAATAATGTGTTTAAACAAATAAATGTATTTTGTCAAATATAAAAAAAAATATTCTGTGCACGCTTTCGTAGAGGTTCACAGCGGAACTTATTAAAGAGGGGCATATCTTTAAAAGAATAAAATCATAAAAATGTTAAAACGACAAAAAAAGAGATCCCTGCGCAGAATTCATTAGAAAAGCCCATTAAAATGCTTATATACAGTTTCATAACTCTTTATACAAAGCATTCACAGGCTTTTTAATTCACCTTTACAGTTGCGTACATGAGATCTACTTAGAAACTGAACTGAATAGAGTTATTAAACCTTCATGCGTGAGCTTCTACTCGAAATCTGTGAAATGAGAGGTATACGCTGCAATCGTGATTAGGTTAAATTCAGTGACCGAACGCAGTATTTTGAACCTTGTCATTCTACCTAATATCAGATAAGAACTCCAGACGTCCATGATTACTTCCTACCACCGAATTGCTACTTATTTGATGCAAAGTGGGAATAATTTAGGAGTAGTACAACACGAAAAAGTTAAGGGTAGCATGCAGTTTTGTTATCGTTAGTACCAACATCTTGGCGTAATATCAGAAAATTACCTTTGCGAAATAAGGCCAGAGGGCAAAGGAAGGGGCACGATGACTGAAGAGAGATTTAAATTAAATAAAAACAATTATAATATATTTTATAAAAATTTTACATATATATTGCACCATATAAACATATTTCGGCCGCATTACTATCATTAATAAACTACATGCAGTTAATTCCCTTCTCAAAAATGTGCTATATAAACTATAATATGCCATAATTAGGCAGCATATTAGAAACAGATAAAAGTCGAATCAGGAAGTGAAACAAACGGAAATCACATCGATAAGTTATTAAAAATACCAAATATGTAAAGTACAAGATATTTGTAACATTAAAATATTTCGGGAAAGTACAGAATTTTACTAATCCTTTCGCATTATTGCAGCTACTTAGAGAACACTGACATTACGTTCATATCTTAAACAATTTCTAAGTGTTTATAAGAGATTAATGATTATATTTCTCCTGAGTGATCCTAGGCAAATATCATGCATGTTACAGAAACGTACATTTAACACAACTTTTAAATAGTTATGTTTCGGTAAAATAATTAATGTAAAAGTTTATATGAAATACTGCATTATTACTTTGATAAGATAACATTTGTATTAATAAGACAAAATTCAACGAGGAAACTTTACAGTAGGTTTCTGTAAATAAAAATGTTAATATGTATAGTCACATCGACGAAGAAATATTTATTTTTTTATTTTTAAGAGTTAAGAAAACTACAGACATTTGCACTCTCAAGATGTTAGATAATGCTCGACTGTAGCATTTGAAGGTGTCAAATAATCCTGGAAGCCGTGCTTAATATTTAAGGAAAGAAAAAATGCTTTTAAGAAATTGCACAAATAATTAACGGTGTGTGCTTAGATGTATTAATAACGTATCGTCCAAATAAAAGGTAAATATTTCAAATTCAACTGGCGATGAGCTCTATGAAGTTACAACCAACGCCAGGAACTACACAAATAAGGAAAGAATGTGTTTCCTTTCATAAAGGGCGGCCGCTAAATAGCAAAAATGCACCACAATATAACTTGTCCCACCACTTCAAATGCACCTTAAATAGATATTACAGATATTCTTTAAATTAAAGTCTTGATTTTCTTGAACTGAAGCAAGAGAAATTTCCGTGCCGTTTCAAGAATTGCAATTTTTAAAATCCAGACAGTTGACCTCACACCCATACGAAGCAAGAAGGGAGCTTCCGCTGAGCACGTAATTAAACCAAAGTGACTGAGAATTTAAGTTGTGTTCCGTTCTCAAACTAGCAAATAGAACCAAGGTAATTGCAGGATATTTTGCATTATATATATATATATATATATATATATATATATTTATATTTATATTCTTAAAATTGTTACAAATCATCTTACACAGAAGGAATGCATTAGGAATGTTTAGTAGTGTTAAAGTTCAATATCAAATGGGCTAATCTCATACGAGATATATATCGTATGTGTCAAAGCCGTTTAGAAAGTTTTCAAGGGTTTATCAGAAATTTAAATCTAAAATTAAAATCAAAACAACATCGGTAATCGATCTTGTGAATATATTGTGTATTAATTTATTTTTATAGGTTGTGATTGGGTTTGGATTCGTTGTGGATAAGGAGGTGATCGAATGTTATAAATGGACTGGTACCTCAGGGAAGATTGGTCGAACCTCCACGCAATATCGCAATTTTATAATGTTTAGTCCTCGGCTATAAGCTCAATTTATTTGATGAACATTTTTGTGACCTACACTATAACAGGGAAAGGAGATGATAAACAAACAATAATATAACACTCGTAGCTCCAATTTTCACAATTTATTTACACTTTCGCTTTTTCTCACACTTCTCCCACTTACTTCAGCCCCGACTAACAGATAACTAACAAACAAGCGTTCTATAGTCCATTACAACTAATTTCATTAATTCCACCGTCCGCCGGTCTTATGTGCTAAAAATAAAACTTCAACACACTTTTCTAAATGTCACGTGATACGATCTTCCAGCACATATCTTCCTATTGGCTAATTTATATATTTTTCCTTTCATTGGCTATTTTCTAAGATTTTAACAGGGTCCACTTACGGCAAAATCTTTAATCTCAGATTCTTGACCTAAATAATATTTTAAAAGAGAGCCGTAACAGAGATTTTATGGTTCCATTTGGATATTCATTACCTGTTAACAAAAGAATCGCTCGTCCTCTCCAAATTCCTGGGATTACGTTTTGTCCAATATCCGGTTGTTTTCAAGATTCTAGTTGATCTAAAGTAAGATTAAAAAGAAATCCTCTTAGTCTAAAAGGTTTTGATGACTGGCTATTTAAAGGCAACCTTCCCTTTACCGCCACGGGTGGCCGAGGTCGTTAAGGCACGGACTCGTGAGCGGGAGGTCTGCGGTTCGAATCCCGCCAGGACCGTCCTCCCTGACTGGGGTTTTTTCCAGGTTTTCCTCAGTCTTCATAACTGGCAAATGCCGGGGAGGTACCTAAACTTAGGCCTGGAACGCTTCCTTCCTTAAAAAAAAAAATATCCTTTCCCAATTTATCATTTCATTTCATGTATCATCAGTGTCCACCGCCTGTGGTGCCTCAGTAGTAAAAACGGGCGTTAAACACTACTCAAAAAAAAAAAAAAAAAACCTTCCCTTTCAATTGTATTTTGCCTTCTTTCTTATTCTTGAAACAACATGTGTAAACCATATGTCTATGACCCTTTTGTGATTATATTATATGCATATTATATTATATACATTGTGATTATATTATATACATATTATTTCTAAGCGGGCCCGGGATCGATTCTAGACAATAGTCTCAATCTGTAGTCTTTTATAGAAAAATTATAATAAATATGATATTAATGAAATTTATACTCCAGTTAATAGTTTTATTCACTTTAACAGACTGAATTGTAGATGCGTTTGTTTTATTTAATGTTAATATAAGTGTTGTTATGATTAAATGTTTGCCTTAAGAATAATATTCGGTCAAATTCTTATTAAGGTCTCTCAGGCTTAACCAACCGTCCCCCCCCCCCCTTCTGATTACCATTCTCTTATTAAATTTTAAGCAGTACACTAAAAATCAATCATTGAGTTTAAAATGGAAGTAAGAAATATTGTTGTTCGGGCTATTTATGTGTAAATAAACAAATATGAAGCCTGGGTTGCATATGCTGTGATTAACGCTTGTACAAGTGTAGAAAACAGATATTTAATAAATGTGTGTTCCGAGTTCCTTCTGTAGCTTTCTAACTGTGCCGAGTGAGTCCCCTTCTTTGCACACTGTCGTTCTTAGTATTGCCGATAGGATATTATGTCGTTTTCCAAAAACTTGAATAATCAACTGAATAACGCCAACTTAAATTATACATTTCTAACTGGCATTCGGTCATTTCAGGCGATTAAGACATGGCATGGCATTTTCCAAGATTAGTAATATTTACAAGGTTTTCAGTATATGGCTAAGGGCCGGTTTCATCAATAAACGCTAAATATATACCTACTAACATCCTGTTTGTTAACATGGTGTTAACTTTTTAATAACTTGTTGCGTGCCTGCTTTCCATCAAATTTTTCCATCATAATTTTAGTTAATACATCGTTAAAATTCCCGAGAATTGCGAATAACACGGATCAGAACATAATGTCAAAACTAGAGGCTTTTAAATGTGCTTTTAAATTTTTAATTTCATCTCTTTATTTATAAACATTGCGCATGGAATTAATGTTAAGAGGAAAAAGGCACAACAATTCTAAATTTTAAAATAAGTTAATTGTCGAGCTGGAAATAAAAAAGCTGGAGTCTTTTAAATCTGTGCTTTTGAACTTTTAATTCCATCTCGTTATTTATAAACATAGGGTATGAAATTAATGCTAAGAGCATCAAAGACGCAACGGTTTTAACTTTTAAAATAAATTAATTGTCGAGTTGGAAGTAAAGAAATAACGGAGTCTTTATAATGTTATATAGTACAGCTACTGCCACAGTAAATTGTTAACGTTGTTTGGAATTTGTTTCGTAATCGCAGACTTATAACCAGAGTCCGACGTTAGGCTAAATGTCCTTTTTATTTGGTTGGATATATTTAAGAGTAAGATAGAAATGAACAAGTTTCCGTACATTTGGTCGGTAGGACCAGCTTTTATTATTTTTTTTGTGTGTGTCTATTTTGGCTTCTGTTGGCTATTTTAAGTTTTTTATGCTGTTTTAGATCCTTTTGATTTTTCCTTGCAATTACGTACGCATTTTAATAACTACATAAAGAATTTCAAAACATCCAAGTGAAAATTTTATAACAATTAAATTGAATATTTGCCTTACAAAAATATACATTGAGAATCCTGTATACATTTGTTTATTTTTAAATTCAAAAATTTCTACTGAACCCATTCACTTAGGTTCTTTAAATGGTAGAACCCTCATAAGTAAAAAGAACGAGTATACGAACACCAGGATATAGAGAGGATTAGAGAAGTATTATAGTTTTGAATAGTCCTGGCAAATTACCTTGTATGGATCTGCGTGTGACAATTCTAGAATGTTTGTAGTGGGGGTAGCTTCTCAGTTGCATAAATGTAATAAACAATCCCAAGTAAGAAATATGAGAGCAAAACACTTGTGCAGCACACTGTCCCTATAATGTATTCAAAAAGATACTAACTTGTTTCCACTATAAACGCATAAACTGGAAATAATTCGACCAGAAACCACTGCGTATTTTTTTCTCATTCGCCAAGAATATTCAAAACTACTTTACTTGGTCTAGATCAACATTTCTATGATGTCCTGAAAGGCGAATGTTCTGTTGTGACTGGTATGAGTCCTCCCGAATCGATGTTCGAAACACTTCAGTGGAATCAGAACGTTCTTTTTCCATGATGAAAAATGTTCTCTTGACAAGTAGCTGACGATGACAGTTGATACCTTGAAAAAACATCTTCTTGTTGCTTGTAACCAAGAAGAGTAAATTTAAGTATTTGAATTGTGTGATTAAGAAGTTATTAAGTATTTTATGACTTGTTTTAGTTAATAATCAGTGATATTACTCTCTGTTTTCACTTTTAATAAACTCCTATTTTAATTATATCATTTACTATTTTCAGTATTTTAAGTGTCTTTTTGCCTGTCTATTTTACCAACATATATGAGGGTAGGTCTATAAGTTTCCGCCCTCGCCGATAAGGATTATCCCCTTCACAAAAGTCTTATCTGATGCCATACCTTGTCTGGAAGTAAATTATTGCAGCTGTAACTGCCACTCCGCTATGTTCAGTTGTACAGACATAGTTGCATAAAGAAGGCTATGTATAAAAGATTGTGACATGTTCAAAATGGAGTATCCAGCTTTTATTAAGTCCTTCACAAAAGAAGGACTTGTTCCAATGAAATTAAAGAGCGATTGGACGGTATGTATGGGGAAAAATCACTCTAATATTCTACCTTAAAAGAATGGACCAAACTTTTTTTGAATGGGTCGAGAAAGCATTGAAGACGAAGAGCGTGCAGGTCGGCCCTTGGAGGTGCTCACTCCTGAAAACATCGCTCTTGTGCAAGGAGAAATTATGGAAGACCGACCGGCGGCTCAAAGTAACAGAAATAACAACAAGGTTGGGTCTTTCTAAAAGAACAGTTCTTTGAATTATTCATGAACATTTAAACATGAATAAGGTTAGGCAAGATGTGTGCCTATACTTTTTTCCTCAATCCAAAAGCACCAACGAGTCATCTGTTGCCAGGCATTTGTGGAGCTCTACGTGGCAAGGAGAGAAAAGTTCTGCAAACCATTGTTACAGGAGATGAAACTATGGTTCTCTACTATGACCCCTTACCCAAAAGAGAATCAATGTAGCGGCGTAAATCTGGCGAAGCACCGCCTCTAAAGTACAAGGCCACTCAATCAACCAAGAAGATCATGGACACAATCTTTAGGGACTGTAAAGGAATACTTTTCATTGACTTCAAGGAGAGGAACACCACAGTAAATGGGGAGTGCTGTTGGCCTACTGCACACATTACGTGCTTCCATCAAAGAGAAAATACGAGGAAAGTTGAGTGATGGTGTGCGCCTTCTTCACGACAACGCACCTGTGCACACAGCTCTTATTGCAAGGAAGCTGTGAAGAAATGTGGCTTTAAGTATATCGACCATCCCCCCTACAACCCAAATCTAGCTCTAAGTGTCTATTTCCTATTCTCAAAACTGCAGGACCTCCGAGGAAGGAAATTAAGTATGACAAAGAAGTGATGGATGCAGTTTATGCCCATTTTGCAGACAAGAATTTTTACTATTTGGGGAGGGGGGGTTGAAATGTTAATTCAAAGAAATGAGAATTGTATTACAATAAAGGGAAACTATATTGAAAATTGAAATATAGGTTTTGTCTTTATCATAACTAGAAAATAGTTAGGCCGAAAACTTATGGACCTACCCTCGTATGCCTGAACTTCTGCTTATTAAAAAAGTGTTACTTTTTCATTTATACCACTATTTAGTTGCGTGTCTGTCTTTAAAAGATATTTACTTAAGGTACCTCCATAACGTAACTGGATACCCGTTTCAAATTGAGATCGTAAGGGGAACCGTTCAATATCGTATCAGGAGATATTGTACTGATCTAGGCCTCCTAATTTGAAGTCTAGGGTCGCCGATTGCTTGAATAGTAAGCCTTTAATACAATAAATTTCACTTCTGTTGCCTCTAGGAGATTTAATATTACAATTAAATGCATCGAATACCAAGAAAATAGTACAGTAAAAGTAGTTATTCATAAATTGCAGTAATCCTCTAATTATGGAATCGGAAATGTTGCGGAAAGCATGCTGATCTTTCTGAAAGCATTAGATTTTGAATTGCTAGCATTGTTCCCAACCAACAAATGAAAATAACCAGTGACATTTAACTTAAGCAACAGGAGAGAGAGAGAGAGAGAGAGAGAGAGAGAGAGAGAGAGAGATGCATGTTCTCCCGTGTTTCATTCACAACCTTCTGGCGATTGCTTTTCATTACATGTACCTTTATAAAAAGTGTTTTTATAAAAACGTCAAAGTTTATGCATTTTACAACCCTTCACCTGTTAGAAATGACATTTAAAGGTCCAAATGTAGCATTTCGATATATACAGCCGGATTTTCGGTCGCCATATTCCAAGCATTAGCAAATTTATTGCTAAACATTTAGTAAAGTGGTGTTAACCTAACAAGAGGCTTTATACGCTATTAACAGAAGTTTGTTAACTTTTAAAAAATATGGATAAATTAGGCCCTAGGACCTTTTGTTTCCTAAGCGAAGTCCTCACAATACGATATTTCAAGTCGATAATGACTTTTGACTTGCTACGGATGTTACAATAAGATTCTTGTCTTAATATTCCGTACCAACTGTCGTATATTATTGAGTTTGTTTATCATTCATTAACTTAATGAGAGCAGAAGCTATGGCGTTAGATCTATATTTGTTTAAATGCCTTTATTTTAATTTATGTAAAAAATGCTCTTTTTTGTTTCTCAGCACTTCCCAACGGCTTCACAAAACTGATAAGTTTCAGTACAAAACCAATTTCCATCATTATTTCCAATCTTTTTAAGCAATGGTAAAACCGAACTAAATTGCCTTCTCTTGTGCACAATTTCCATATGTTACTGTTGTACATATATCGGAACATTTATTTTTTCAGCACACTTCAGTACACTTCACTTATTCTCACAGAGCTATAACAATACATTTTTAGCGTAAAGAATGCCCGCAAGAGTGATTTAACTCAACAGACGGAAGGGACTACTTTTGTTGCATATAGATCTGGCATGCAGTAATGTGTAGTTTGTCACCAATGGAGTTATTACGAGTTAGGTATTATTGTTTATTAAAAGCTTAAAATTACCATAGCATAAACTTTCGATCCTGTCGTGGGGATTGGCCTTCAACCTATCATGCCAAGGCGAATCTAATACAAAAATTCCTTACCTTGTAATATGAACTTATATACAGTAGTATTATGAAATATTATATAACTTTTATATCTGTCATATACTATTTTTCTAGGATAATTGTTCACTTACTTCTTATCTATATAGGTCTATTACATCAATCCTTTCTACAGTCGTAAAATGTCATATCAAATGTTTCTCACTGGATCTAATGAAGTTTGCTCAGATTTTATTCACCATTTTTAGTGGAATCTGCTTAAATTTAGGGTGAAGCAGTTACATTTGAATTACAACGTAATACTGCACACGTAAGGAAAGCATCTGTTAAACTTCATTCATTTTATTTTCATGTTCGTATTGCTGTAAATTCACTTTACTGTCGTAAAACAGCTGACTGCTTTATGTTCTCTTTTGCTCCAAAGCAGCTGAATCAGGTCTATTCAGTTATAATTGTTTCTTTATTGTAGGCATTGTTGTGTGTGATCTAGATATTATCAACACATTGTCGTTCAGCTTAAACCCCCAATACTTAAAAATATTTCAGTTCGGGAAGTTCCTATCCAATCATTTCAAACATCGTTAAATTTCTGTTCAATGCACTAATACTTTGGCTAGCAATATGTGCTTTGCACCAGCTTGCATCAGAATTCTAAGTGTAAAATATGGAATGTTAATTAGGGATACTTATTACCGTTGTTACCTCCACTTTCTTATTTCTTATTTTGAGAATTTTCAGGGAAAAAACTGCGTTTTTCACTATTCATGCACAAAAGTTCAACTCCGTCCTTAGTTTTAGAAGTCAATTTCGCTGGTCTTTCAGCATCTCTGTCATAGTCATCTTCCTTCCTAGTCATTTTCTATGATTCTGTTAGCCTTCAGGGCTAAGCTGATCTCTTGGGTCACATGCCAGTTGTATGTACAAGTATTGATTTTACGCCTTGCACTTGTGGTATGGTTGACATCTGCTGAAATCAATAAATAACTTTAGTGTCATTATTGTTTTTGTAAGTAGCAGTTAATCATCAAAGGAACAAAATATTCTCAGGATGAGATTTGGTTTAAGGATATTCACAAGTGAAATGATGTCAAAATCTTGGAAAAGTTTATTTCTAAAACTTAAAAAATATGAAATGTGAAAATATAAATTTTTTACTTCAGAAGATATTATAGCCTATTGAAAGCTTCAAATGTTATAAAAATATCCTAGTAACAATTCAAAATATTTTTGAATTTAATGATTCTTCTTTGTTTTCATTCAAGTTGTTCCGCACGATGCGGTTATTAACCAATTTTCTTTAGATTTTCAAGCCCAATCAGAAAAGATGAAAAAAGGTGAAATGTTTTCAGAAAGATCGTATATTATAATGGGAAATGAGTGGGGACATTATTAAAACATGATGTGAAAGTTTGCAGTCCGTAGTTCCAGGTTCCAACATAATTAACTTCACACCGGCATGTTCGTGTGTATCTTTTCTTTTTCCCCACTAGGACGGACCTGTGCATCACTTCAGGGTTTCCTCGTTTTATTTTTCAGAGTTGTCAATAGTCACATCATTTTACTATTACAGCCCAATATGAGACAAGCCGAATTAAGACACTGTCTCTTTAGATTTCACATAGATACTAACCTTAGGTGGCGCGTGTGTATATAAATGAATGAAATTTCCATTTTTTCAGCTTTACACCTTACCCCTCCTACTGCGCGCTACTATCTAGTGTCATTATTGTAGTTTATATAACTGTGGCTTCAGCACACTACGCCGCCTTTTTCTCCTTCTTCCGATTTCAGCTATGAAAATTCGTGCACTTTTAAGCGTGGTGGGTGCATTATTAGATTTTAATTTATTTACATCATTTCCTAATAACCTTTACGTAAGTTTCAAATCTTTATTTTTAGCCTGCAAATATTCAAGCTTTGCCGAGATTTTCATAGGACTAAATTTTGAAATCGTTAATTAATAACGTATTTAAAATATGGAAACCGGTTTAAAGATATTTTTAGACAAATGCTATCTTATTTTGCTTTAGCAATGACTTATTAACATTTAATTTTAGCTTTTGTTTCAATATATAATTCCGTTAATTTTTTATTCTTGAACAAATATCCCTATCTTAAATTGCTTGTCTTAAGACCCCTATACAGTTTCTAAAATGATTGAGGTGTAGTTCATTAACATTCTGTATAACCGTTTGTAGTTATAAAATGACCAATCAGACTATAGTAGTACCAACAAGTACGTTTATTGAAGAAAAAAAAATGGTAGTACAAAATACATAAGCATTTACCAAATGGTAGACAAATCACCACAATGAACACTTTTATTTTTCAAAGAACCATATTATTCCTTACATATGACGTTTAATTAATTAATGAATTAATTTTGTTTCTTGGCGTATTCCAAGTGTTAATTCTCTTTTGCCTTGACCGAGTTCGTTGCTCAATTTTTAATTGCGGACTTGTGCCGCACCTGTGCCACACTTTGGAAAAAAGAACAAGAGAACGCAGTTCCTGTGCTAGAAAATAAAGGTAGGTATGAATAAGAAAAATGGGAAGAGTGAAGAGGTGCGATGCTGAGGGACAAGAAGCATGACGTAGCGTGACGTAACGAAATGAAAAATGGAGGTGAGAGAGTTGGGGAATGAGAACATACAGTACCTTGCATAGCTTCATCTCTAGCTCTCGAGTTTATTGTACATTATAAAAAAGTGTATTCACTCTTTTTGCTTTGTTCATCTCAGCTGTTGCTGTACTTTTATTCATGATGCATCGTTTGCAAGGTCTTTACAATGTTAAAAATTAAAAACTAGTTAAGTTTCGTCCTTTTGTCATTCAGGCTACAGAGAACTCCTGAGTCGTCTGGTTATGTGTAACCTACGAGGGCGTTCTAGAAGCTCTCGGCTTGACCAAGAAAACTGAAGGTGTCAGAGATTTTTTTTTACATAGCTTGTAAATCAATACATTAAGTTGAATGACTTCCAACTTTTAATACACTTGGAAAAATAAGCCTCTCTCTCAGCTTCAACCCACTCATTTGATGTGAATCTTCGCTCACCCAACATCTGCAGGTAATCGCTATGAGAAAAAATCCGGTGAATATGGCGGATGTGGAAACACTTGGAAGCGAAGTTCATACAATTTTGGAGCAACAGCGAGGTGTGGATGTTTAACCTTAATAGCATCTTGGTCCAGTAGAGAAGCGTAATACTCTCCGGCAAGGTTGTACCCTTCTGGAGGTAGTCTACGAGCTTCAACCGTGAGAATCTCAGGAAACCGTAGCCACGACTTTTTCTGCAGATAGAACCCTTTGTGCTTTCTAAGGTGCACTTTCAACTTTTGCCATTCTCTGTTTGGACTGCTCTTTCGTCTCTGGCGTGTAGTTTATTTCCACGTTTCATCTACTGTTATGAAACATCAGAGGAAATCACTGAAATTGGTTTTAAGCAATTCTAAACATTTTCGCAAAATGTTTATTCGAATGCGGTTTGGCCTCTAGTAACAAAAGCGGCACCCATTGAGCTGAAAGCTTTCTCATAAGCAAAACTTCGTATAAATGTAATATGCATGGCCTATCGAGATCTTTGTAAAATCAGCCAACTCGCGTACTTTCAATCGGAGATAGTTCAGTACGGCATTGTGAATTTTTATGAAAATCTTGTCAGTCGCAGGAATTTTGGGACGCACTGAGCGCTCATCATTTTAAATTGATTTTGGACCATGCTTATATTCAGCATCCCACTTTTTACACATCGAAGATGAATGAAAAGAATCCATGAACGTGGAATCTAACTCTCTTTGTATTTCTGTTTGAATTAAACTTCTCAAAAAGAAATACTTTATCACAGCTCGTATTTCAGTGTTATTAATTTTTTAGAAAATGTTATTTCTTCTAGTTTGTTTACACGATCATCACAAACAAATGATTACACTTGGTACAATTCATTCAATTCAGGGCGTGAAACGGCCGGTAAATTTTGCTCGGAGGCTCTTCAACTGTTATAATAACCCTAGCATTTAAATCCCATTCATGTGTTTCATATTATATTTCTCTTTTCATTCTCTGGTTTGTTACACACCTACTACATGTGAGAATAGCATAAGAAATAAGTAAAGCAATACATTACATATGTATAACCTATTTTTCTATCCTTTGTCTTTTTACGATATGACATGTTCATAAAATACTTTGTGCCCATGCACCTGCATCCGAAATCATTCCCAGGTCGTTTATTTTTAAAGTTAATATTCATGATATTTGGAAAATTAGGCGCTATACCAATTACTGCAGAAATGGATCTAATATAATTTGTTTTCCTCTTATCTAATAATATCTGCTCTTAATTCTGAAACATTCATTCGAGTGTGAAAGTTGCTAATGTATTTCTGTTTCTGGGGCCGTCCTCTCCCTAATGACTAAAATTGCAACAAGTATTCAAATGCTGCAGTACAAAATTAGTCAAACCTCCGAAGTTGTAAACGAGGTATTGCTTTCTTAAATGTTGAGCTGGTTTTGGTGCGTCAGGCGCAGAAATACGAAACGCTTTGAACACACGTGAACTGTTGCTGATGAACATAGTTTGATCCGTTGGCCACCAGATGGGGTTTGGTTTAAATGTTGGCTATAGCAGCAGAGGTGCTGGAATTCCATGCAATTAAGTCCATAATCACTATTCAACGTAACTTTCAAGCGAAATGCAGGAAGGATTCACCTCAATCAACCATTATATTGGTGGTGTTCATGGATCGTGTGCAGTAATGCTACCAGCATAGCTCTAAATATCCACATTAAACATTTTTAAAATAATAAAATCTTTCACAGCAGTAATGTTTGTTGGTGCTTACTTTGTCATGATAGCGTCATGTAGTTACAGTGTATAATTCCGGAAATGTTTTTGTTTAAATCTGTATTATTTATTCATAGAATTCATTTATTTGTCCACCCTCGTTTATTATCTACAAAGTAAAGTCTATAGTTAAAATAATGTATTGTATTATATTATATAATAAATTATACAACTTATTTCAACCCTATGCTATAAAAGTTCTCAACCTGACCAAGGATCACAGCTATGAGAGATCCCCCCCTTTTCTTTATCCAACCTAGTTTGTAAATCAATAGATTTAGTCGAACTTTTTTCTCCCCTTAGTAAAATAAGATTTGTCCAATTGTGGAAAATAAGCGTTTGTCTCAGTTTAATCCTCCTCAATCTTCATCCACCCAGCATTTATTCAGATTTGGTAACAAAACGCAATCACTAAGAGTCAAATCCGGTGGATATGGTGGATGTGGAAGCACTTGGAAATGAAATTCATGCAGTTTACATGAACACCCCAGATATGCGTGAAAGCGTATTATCTTGATGAAAGTGAACTTTATTTTTCGCAAGGTGTGGATGTTTAGTCTGAATAGTACCCTTCAGTTGACCCAGTAGTGAAGCCTTCCCGGTGATGGTTCCGCACTTCTGGAGTTAGTCTACGAGCATCGCACCATGAGAATCTCAGAAAACAATAGCCATGACTTTTTCTGCAGATGGAACCGTTTTTGTTTTCTTTGATGCCCTTTCATCTGTTAGCATCCACTGTTTGGACTGATCCTTCGTCTCTGGCGTGTAGTGATTAATTCATGTTTCATCTATTGTTATAAAACGTCTCAGAAACTCACCGAAATATCCTAAATACTTTTGCGAAATGTTCATTAGAATGCGTTTTTGGTCCACTGTTAACAAACGTGGCACCCATTGAGCGGAGCTTTCTCATATCCAAAACTTCGTGTATAATGTAATGGACACGGCCTATCGAGGCCTTTGCAATGTCAAACTACTCGGGTGCCTGCAATTGACGATCATTGAGTGCGGTATTGTGAATTTGTGTCACAACCGCCTCAGCTGTGGCAGTTTTGGAACGCTCTGATCGCCCATCATTTTGAATGATGTGTGATCATGCTCCAACTCAACAGCTCACCTTTTAACGGTCGAAAAAGAATGGAAAGAATCCTTTAATGTGGAATCTTACTCCTTTTGTATTTATTTGAGATTAAACCCTTCAAAACGAAGTACTTTATCACAGTTCGTATTTCATCTTTATCCATTAAGTAGAAAATGTTACCTCTAGTTTGTTCACATGATCGTCATAAGCAATTGACTATATTTACAGCGCACATATAAAGGATGATTAACAACTGTCATAGTAATTTGGCCATCTTCAAATTCTGAAACTTGTCGTTAAAACGGTAGTTACAGGATGTCGACCAAAATACATTACTTACTTTATTGATGACAATCACTTTGAGCAAACTAGAATATTTCTTGTTACACCATTCAATGAGACCAAGTTTCGGGGGAACTTAAATGAAAATGCTGGAGGTGAATTTTCAGCCACATCTTACAAAGAAGAGTCTTGTAATTTTCAGGAAGTTACGTATTAGTAGTTCACTGTTTTTAAACCAAGGAAATCATTTGAAGCTTTAAATTATGTCCGTGCTGCTAGCTTGGTTCCATTTAATTTCTCCTGTAAAAATTCATAGCTATCACTTTTCTAATCTGCGGCTCCAGCAAACGCTCCTTCTTTTAATGTAGTATCACTCAATCCAGGGAAATTACTTCTTCCATATTGGAAACGATCACCCCACTTTGTTCATGCCCTTCGTGAAATTCTTCATATGTCCTAGTTTAATGTATAAATGCGATAGAAGCACATTATTGCAGTCAATTAAAATGTTCATTTTACAATATATTGCCTTGAACTGAATGCTTTGCATTCTTTAACTATTTAGTATTTGCAAGAGGAAATAATTAGCTGTATTCTGAACCTCGCAGAAAGAAAGTGCGTGATACTGTACCTTAAATGCAAATTAGTTGCTTCTGTTTCTCTTGAAACACTAGAACACTCGGGGTTCATAGTCGAAAATTATCTGCAATAGATGTTACAAAATTTACAGAATGGTCCCAAGAGCTCTTTAGTTGAAGTTTGGGGTGAAATTTCCGTCGGACAAGCACGTGGTTTCAATCCTCTTGATGAAAACTCTCTCGCAAACTGCTCGACTTTCAGCAACAATGTTGCAAAAGCTCAGAAATATTTTATAGGAGCTCGGAAAGTCTTGAAAGAGAACATCTTACCATTTCGGAATTAAATGCAGCAGTGGAAGAAAGCGTTTGCTTGTTTCCCTACAATATCTAGTGTCTATAGTAAAACGGAGACGCAAAAGTTTCGCTAACGCAATGAGAATTAAGATGATTACTTGGTCATATTAATCTTGAAATTAATCTTACTTTTCCTCATTGATAGCAGTTATTTAATAAGATCATTTTATATGTTTTTATATTAGATAAAGGCTATAATGCTCAATATAAAGCACAGACATATAATGCTAATAGCTATTAGTTATGTTAATTTAAGAAGTTCATTTGCTTATGTTATTGCGTTAGATAAAGGCTATAACATTCGATTTAAAACTCCAAACATTCATTGATAATATGTTTTAATCATATAAATGTAATAAGTTCATTTGTACATGTTTTTCTGTTAGGTAGAGTTTTAATTTTCAATTCAAATAACAAATATTCGTTGGTAATATGTTTTAAATCGTACAAATCTAGTAAGCTCATTTGTATGAATTTCATATATCAGATAAGGGCTATCTTAATATTTGTTTGCCTTTATGACAATACTTAATAATATAAATGTAACTGTTCAAAGGAGCACATGCATAGTCAGGAATATGAAAAGATTAACTGCATATAAGGAAAATTGTACTCTTAAGAGAATCAACCAATGACAAGCGTAACAACATTAATAATGTGTACCAAGAATGAAACACGAGACAGGCAGCTTTGTTGAGACTCAATTGAAATTCCCGAATCTCATTCGTTTAGTATACTTATATTGAAAGTAATGCATTGTAATGAATAGTATTGTTACAATCCATTGTAATAACTGGCGGTTTATGTTTCAAAATGTATAGTTAGTTATGTTTTGTATTCCGTAGATAGAAGTTGTTCTTTATATTTCATTAGAAGGAATCGTGATTAGCACTTCGTAAAGAAAAGCTCCATTCAACAATACGTAATGTTAATATTAATATTTCGTGGGAAGAAGTTAAAAATCGTTTATTGTGGTGAATAATAAGAGTCGCGAGTTATACCAGGACAAAGACAAAATAAGACGTGTTAAATATATATTAATGATAAAGAGAATTTACGCAGAGTATCAAATAAAATCGAGTAAATTATCGTGCCAATCACGAAAGAAACATTGCCATTAAAGACAATTGTCAGGAGAGAGATAAAATTCTGTCACGTCTGTCTCGTGTTCAGTGTACATCTAATAATATTCTCAGAACTCATTTTATCAGAAAAGTGTACAGTTGTGTATTAATAACAAGATATTAATAAATATTCGAGTATATTTCTGTAAGATACGAATTCACACTTTCTCATCTTGTGTCCCTCCTTATATTATGTTGCAAATTACATACGATTCTAATAAATTTAAGTGGGCTCAGTGAATTAATGCTGGTTCGTTTATTTGTGATTCTGAAGAGTAATTAAACGGGCTGTGAACGTTACAATTCCAATAACATAGTATATAAAAGAATACTACACATAGCGTCATATATTTGGTATTGTAAAAAAAAAATATTAAAAAAAAGCTTATTTTGCTTTAAAACTGTAGTTTCAAACCGTTTTATATGTATAAATTTTATTTGCCTGAAAATAAAACAGGATAAGTAAACACTGCTGTAATTGCCAAAAGTGCTCATCACCATTACTTCAATTTATTACAAAAATGCATAATGTTGATCAGCGTGTTTAATATAACCCTTGTACATAGATGAACTTTAAAGAAAAACGTGTTCTATTAGAATATTATTATTATTATTATTATTATTATTATTATTATTATTATTATTATTATTATATCTTTACCTTTTACCTTTGTTGAGAAGCAACAGTTACCAATTGGAGCTAGTTTATCATTAAGAGTTATGTAAATTGTGATGTTATTTCACGTAATATTTTTATAATGCTTTCCTTGCTCATTCCCATCCTTTTTCTGTCATATCGGATGATTCGCCAACTAGCATTTTGTTCCTATTGGCTTTAATAGCTATTGAATGCCCTTTATCAATCGATCTTAGTAATGTAACTGACTTGAATTGCCATGTCCTGTCTCCTAGAGACTTTGAAATACAAGGTTGATCAGACATTTCGGTCATCAATTCAAAATGTGTTAGCTCCGAAGTTTTTTTCCTGAGTTCAAAAACGGTGACAGAGGTAATATGGGACTTTTCCCCGTTTTGTTATACTTTTTTTAATGTACATCTAGTATATGGTTTTTATTTCGTATTTTTTTAATTTACTAAAATGCTTGTAATAAATTGTAATTGAGCTAGCTTTATTGTTAATTGCGGATTAAAACTCTGTATTAATAATCAAATCGGGAAAGTTATAACTTGCTTCTACCCTGTTAACTATTTGTCTAGGATTTGAGGAATGATTGTATCTCAAGTGTGGCATTAAAAATCCTTTATTCTGTTAATTGCAATATGGTTACGAGTTTTAATATGTTTGAATGATCATTGTAATATGAATATTTTATTGTTATATTATTCTTTTTACATAGGCTTAATATTTTAAATGTGATCTGCATTTAACATGTAAATGATTCATATGTACGTCTACCTGGAAGTGTTGGTATAGGAGAGATAAGTACATAAATCGGGAATAATTTCTAGCGAAGACACGACAAAGAAGGCGAATGGTTATATAGAAGAGAGGGAATTTAGGGCAGGATGGGGAGTAAAGCGAAGGGGACTCAGAAGGTAAGCGTTCTAGGCATGCTTGTATATATGTACATGGAATTATTTATAGTAAATGTATAATGTAAATATATTGGTGTCTTTATGTGTATGTATAGAAAATGGCAGTCTTAGGAGTTACTGTTGTTATTGGGTATTATATATTTTGATTGTTAAATGGACGGTATTAGCATGTACGACCATAAAGCCTATACGATAATTATAAATATACTTGTATCCTTGTAAACATACCACAGTGAAAGTCCAATACTGCTACCATTATTACCACCACAACTACCACCATCTGCAACACCGTCGGTCCTGGGATGTAGTGGTAACCATACTTGCCTTTTAAACCCAAGATCGCGGGTTCAAATCCGGCCAGGGTCGATGGAATTTTTCGGACTTAAAATCCTAAGTATGGCTTCCTTCAGAAGGGAAGTAAAGCCGTGGGTCCCGTCCCGTACATTTATGGCACGAAAAAGAATCTGAAGCCTAAAAGAAGAGACCTCTGAACAAAATTTGTCGACCGTTTCACGCCCTGAATTGAATGGGACGCTAATAATCTGAGATGTTAAAGAGCTTCCATAAATAAAATAAAAAAAAAACAACCTCCACTACTAATACTGCTACTACTACTGCTGTTTCCACTACTACTACTACTACTACTACTACTACTACTACTACTACTACTACTACTACTACTACTACTACTACTACTACTACTACTAATACTACTACTACTACTACTACTACTACTACTACTACTACTACTACTAATACTACTACTACTACTACTACTACTACTACTACTACTACTACTACTACTACTAATACTACTACTACTACTACTACTGCTGCTGTTTCCACTACTACTACTACTACTACTACTACTACTACTACTACTACTACTACTGGCTACTACTGCTGCTGCTGCTACTGCTACTACTTCTGCTACTCTACTACTACTACTGCTACTGCTACTACTACTATTGCTACTGCTACTGCTACTACTTCTGCTACTACTACTACTTCTGCTACTCTACTACTACTACTACTACTACTACTACTACTACTACTGCTACTGCTACTGCTACTACTACTATTACTACTACTACTACTACTACTAATACTACTACTACTACTACTACTACTACTACTACTACTACTACTACTACTACTACTACTACTACTACTACTACTACTACTACTGCTACTGCTACTGCTACTACTACTACTACTACTACTACTACTACTACTACTACTACTACTGCTGCTACTTCTGCTACTCTACTACTACTATTACTACTACTACTACTACTACTGCTACTACTGCTGCTGCTACTACTACTACTACTACTACTACTACTACTACTACTACTACTACTACTACTACTACTGCTACTATTACTGCTGCTACTACTGCTACTACTACTTACTACTGCTGCTGCTACTACTAGCATTAATAGATTACATTTATACATTTCTCTTCTCACATATATTGCAAAGTTGTCTTTTCTCAGTCATACTCTGGGGATCATACCCTTTCAGTATACTTCAAATATAAAATATTCTCTGGGCATTACCGGGAAGGTACCAAATTTGTACAATTTATTTGAAATCATTCCATTCCTTTTCTTTAAGAGTTCTATAATTCCAAAATTTGAAGATACATTTTTATGAATTACCTACTAAAATTGAGCAGTTATTTGAATCACCATTTCGGTCAGCTTATTTTGCTTTGGACTGTCCACAATTTTATGGAGCCGGAATACCAGATATAAACTTGTTCGTGTATACCATATATAAACTCTTGAACTTTTAATGCTACCTCAAAGACAGGATTTACCACAGCAACCCAAAGGCGCTGAAAGGACTCCAACCGTGAAGCGTCGATGTTACGGAACAAGCCCCCCAAAGCATGGTGTTAAACTTTGTAATATGTTAACGAGAAACCGCTAAAGTTGGCAGTAAAACACTGAACTCTAAATAAAATTATTATCCAACCAGATTAGGGTGAAAAATTAAGCAAAAATTTAAACCTGAAGGTTCTGGTAAAATAAATGTCTAATTTGGGGCCGACCTGCAGCTCTTACTTCAAAGATAAATCAATTATTTTTGTATCACCGGCAAAAGAGGAGGGGGGAACGAATGATTGATTTCCATATATTTTTTGGAAAAATGATATTATACTCGATAATATTTATACTTAAGGCGTTTATTTTAATAACTTAATTGTATATACTATTTTTATTTCAATACTTTTATGTTTGAATGCTTCTTATTTAATATAAATTTAATTTAAACAAAAAAGAAAAAGGTATAGATTTAGACATTGAGGAAAAGTTTTAAATCAAGTTGTTAAAACCCCATTTCCTACCCATCTACTTTTAAGTTTCAAATGGCAGCTATATATTTTGATGCTTAAATTTTAAACAGAATGAAATTGTTAACACATCTTGTTTTTTTTTGTTTTTTGTTTTTTGTTTTTTTTTTTTTTTTCCCGTTGTCAGTGAACCTGAAATGTTAACCGTTATCGTTGTTTATATTTGCGCAGAATCTAACCTGAAAAGATTACATGACACAAAATAACTATCCGAAATATCAGCCATCCGAACCGTCTTTCCAAGAAACAGAGAAATTATAAATAACGAAAAATAACGAAATCGCCCATTTTTATTATTTTGGATATTTTGGAAAACATACAATGTTTTTGTATATCTTTACTTTCAGATCTCTCAATACATAGAAAAGGCATGCCAAAGCGAAGTAGCACATAATACACTAGAAAGTTCTTAAGTAAATTATTTTGGGATATCAATTGCGTCCATTTTTATCTTAACGTGTTATATATATTTTGTTTCAACGTTGATTTACAATGTCTGCAAAGTTCAATATATGTGCTGTCAAAATGAGTTTTGTTAACAAAACGTTTTCCATGTAATGGCTGATAAACGCCATGCTTGGAACTGGAGTTTAGTGATACTTGCGAAGAATAAGATAAATGTGATGCTGGTCTTCAAGAAGCTTTTGGCAATATTAGACGGTGGCCCATTAGTATTCAGTCTTTCTACAAGGACGTGATAGTATGGGAAGTAGCCCCACAGGCAGATTCTCCGTTCTCAGCACATATTACATTCAATCATTGCTGTAGGTTGATTTTGTGATAGAGAGCGAGAAAATTAGGTGCGGAAATTGTAACAGGTCATACTACAGTGTTGCAAAGGCATTCTCCTTTTCAGACATGAATAAAAATGGTTTAGCTACGGATGTCCAGCGTCTTCCAGAAGTGCGGCAGCGGGTGAAAAATGTGACAGGAGATAACGCTGAAGAAGTTTAAAAATCTGTAATAAATAGTACTCTACTAATGAGTACGTTACCATTACCATCTGTGCTGCTCTTATACAATGTTATTAATATGTGCCATACTTATTTATGATTTAATGGAAAGGTTTTATTATAAGCTCCTCTTTTCCAAAGCCAAACACTAACGAGTTAAGGATAAAATTATCTTAAGACTTTGCATAGTGGTGATGATAAATAATAATACAGTGAGCAACTTTTAGAAAGACGTACGTGCTTTCCTCATACACAAAGTGAACTATATGGAAGGTAATGTATATTCAATGTTTGAGAGCTACATTACTATCCCTTAAAGATAGCATACTTGCTTTTTATGAATTTAATACTTTAGGTTCCTGCAGCCGGACTTTATTAAGCACTATCTGTTAATAAAACTTCATTTTAAAAAATTGTATAGATTATAACCTCTACTTTTGTTACGTTTTCCGCATTAATCTTCTTCGATATGCTGCTTTTGCTATATAGTAGGTGTTTGTTGCACACAATGGAAACGATATGGTTGGAGAGGGTGTATGATATATTGGTGGAGTTGAGAGTGTCTTATGGTATGGAGTACAGCTTTTGGAGAAAGAGGAGGGATGGGAGAAAATGGATGTAAGATTTTGAGTGCTTTGTAGAAGCGTATTAGAGATTCCTTTGAATTCAGCTAATGCAGTTGCCATCTTAGAAACTGTAGGGTAGAGAGTATTGATATGTTGGCTCAGGTTGCTTCAGTTATCTTAACCATATATGAAAATAAAAATTATTTGGGCAACAAGAACTGAATTGGCAGGTTATATGAACATTTATTAGAGTATGGAAATTAAGAAATTTGGTTGCGGAAAAATATAAGGAACTTTTTAGAGTAATCAGAAATATGCTTGAGCTTCTTTGTACACTACAAGGAAATCATTTAACTTTTTCTTTTGTTGTATTTTGTTTGGAATTCAGTATGTAGGCATACAGCATAACTGCAGAAGGTCTGGGCTGAAACCAAACCTTTTAATATGCAGTTTAGTTAGCATTTATAAAAGTTAAAACACTTTTATAATAGGAATTGATTTCGTACAGTATAAAAGTGTTTCATGTATATTACATCATCTTGGAATCGAAAAATATTTTAAAGTACTTTAAATGAGTTATATACCCCAATATCTAGGAGTTGGAATAACATTAAGGTAAACAATATTGTTATTATCGCGTTATCTTCCACTTATAACTATACTGAAATTGTGGGATCCATTCCCCCAGAAGGAGAAAGGGCAAGCTGGAGAATCTTTGAGCACTTGTGGTTAAAATGACTTCAAGAATCTTATTTTACAGTATAAATTGTATTTCCACTTGCAATCACAAAATAAACTCTTTTCAGATACTGTTCTATGTAATTTATGGACTGAAAATGAGAAAAAGAGTAAATGATGAATAACTCTGATAGAATTTGTTTGTTTATTTACATCAGATTTACTTAAACTTGATGCTTGACCAACTGCAGGTATCTGAAGACTAAATAGCATACCTGGTAACTTCTTTACTTTCTAAGCTGTATTACATGTTATATTATCACATATGGGGGTTGACAATGTGGGGAAATGTATTGTAGCATTGAGTCGAATAAGAATTAGAAGTGAAGTGACGGTTGGGAAATATTACGTAAGGTTTTTAACGGGTTTGAATGAGTCGAGTGTGAGAGCATGAGGAGAGTGGATGTACAGCCAACTGCTCTATGATGGTCATCTTGGTCGCAGTCCATCTAACATTTATTTATTGTAAATATAAGACATTATATGATATGATTATTGTTTGTATTTTAAGTGATAGGTAAGGGGTTGCGACCATATTGCTTATTATTTTGCTTCAGTACTTCATCGAGTATCTCGTCACAAAGTCCCCTAATTATTCTCTTTATTTAGACGGAGGGTTATTGCAGTCAAAGTTAAAGGAGATTCAAATGTTAATTTTACTTTCCTGTAGTTAAAAATAGCTTTTATTTCATTTTGGCATAAGTTAAAATCTTTTCACTTTAAATAAATATTCAGATGCTACCTGTTGTAGTTTATCCCTTTTTTGACTTAATTTAAAATATGATTTATTCTGTAAATACTAGCCGTTAAAATAATTCCATGTAACTTATTAATTTGAGATCTGTCAAAGCATACCACATCATTTCATTGTGCTCATTTCAACAAAAAAAAAAACATTAACCTAAAATCAAAAGGATTGTACAAAAGAGTAATTTTCCGGAAATAATTGCTAATGCATAGACAGGCTTCCAAAAGATTACTTTATAAAATAAGCATACTAAAAGTAACATAAGTAAAATTTATGGTAAATACAATTGTTCATTTCACTGTTCAGAAAGAAATAACAGACATATTATGTTCTATAGAATCGCTGGCGGCTGTTATAATATATTCTCTGAAATGAAAAATATGAACGAGCATTCTACCATTTAAGTGACATCTCTTTAATCTCAAATGTTGATTTTTTCGTTTTAACTCATATTTAATTGCACCCTTGTGTGCTATTTTACTTCTTTTGTGAACTAGGCTTGTGGAGTTTAATATCGTTTGGAACTACACAACTCGGTCGGATTAACGTTATATTTTCCGGCTCAACGAATGAAAAGCGATGGGGAATTCTTGTTGTTTGGAAATCCACAGCGTAGGGGCGCATTAGTATGTTGGTAGTATTTGTGCAGCCACCAGATACTACCCTCACATACAGGTATGTAAACAGAACGTGCAACAAGTGCACGTTCGTTCCCTTCTGGCGGAATTTTGGTGCTGATAGTTTACCATGCGTTGAATAAACTCGTTATATATTTAATTATACGATAAGCCCCAATGCTGCACTTTTTAGTAATTAAAAATATACTTAAGAAAAGCACTTCAGAGAGTGTTTCAGTCACTGGAGAGAAACAGGAACAGAAACTCGGTTTATGTCATTCAAATCGTTTAGAATTCTGGTTTATTGTTAAATTATGCTTTATCTACTTATACCGATCATAAAATAAATAAAACAACGTTATTTTAACAATAAAAGTATACCTAAAATAGAAAAAAAAATACTTAAAATATTTCCCAACTCATCAAGGTGACACCGTTTATCTCCATATTATTTACAGTTCCTTTCTCTGTATTAAATTTGCATTCATTCTACATATGTAAGCCAGCTATAACATACTTGCTACTTTAAAGGATAGATGTTTTTAGATTATAATTCCGTGTCATGTGCGTCTACAACATGATCGCCGAAGGTAATCCATAAAACTTCAACCAGGTTAACACTACCTATTTTGTATAAAGTTTTAAATTTTAAAAAGAACTCGTTGCATGTACTATGGAAAGAGTTCTTTTTATGCTGAATTTTTATGCTGAAATAGTGAGAAATATCCAACATTAATTCTTTCATTTTATCATTTACAACGCACTATAATTTGTAAAAACAAAGTAAAAGAAAAACAACTGTATGGTGAGAGACTCCCATTATCAGAAATGTAAAATTTTAAGAATATATTAAACAGTTTAGAAGATATGGGAATTTGAAGCTAGACTGTTAAATAAAATAAGTACAAATATAATACAAGGTTAATAACCGAAGGGAATACACATTGTTGAAAAAAAGTGTTCCATCCTAAAGCAGAAATTTCTTAATTTAAAATAACGGTATTCCATAATATTATTTGATCTACAGATGACTGGTAGTAGTTATGTAACAAATTTACATAATTTAGACCAGAAAAATCCGAAGTAAACTGTTTTAAGAATACAATCTGCTGTTTCTTTTCACAAAAATTATACTCAATTGTTGTTATTGCTATTTTAATCCTTAAAATATATTTCTTTTATAGCTCCACAAAACATGCTCTTGTTTTCATATCCAATTTGAAAGAAATGACAGGCATATGTGCATTCCAGCTACATGCTAAAAAACGTTTATAGATTAAGTGCATCGCAATAGTTAATTTTCAAAAACGTTTCGATAATGTTTACGAAGTGTGATGATTTTCACTGTGTAATTTATTCTAGGAACTTAATTTCACGTCTCTTCAGCTGAAATTTCTGTTTAGGACTATAAATAAGTTGGATATATAATGTGAAATTGGCGTGTTACGTGGGTAATGCACTCTATTTGATATTCGTAGACATATCATCGTTTACTCAGGTTTGTGGGTTTTTTACGTCAAGTACTATCTTTGTTAACAGTTTGACTTCGCGGTAACATAAATATTGGAGGAAAGTAAACACGTAGGAAGGAAGATTGAAGAAAAAAAACCCCTCTAAAGTTCAGGACACGAGAGCTGGAAGAAAAAACCTTGTGCGGAAAGGTGTTTGTGTTTGTTCGTGTCAATATATGTATGGGAAAGTGGAAAATGTCACTTAAAGGGAATCGTAACTTTTCAGAGGCTGAATGTCAGGCTAGGCAGAGTAAAAATATTTTTCGAAATAATGTAGAGATTGTTTCAAGTTTAATTGAATTATTATTGAGTTCTCAAGGAGCATTTTACAACAAAGTGCGTGCACAAAGACAACGATAAAATATAAAACCATATCTATATAAATAAACACTGGTGTAATACCAAAGTTTGCAGCTGATAAATGGTATAAACAAAATACTAAGGATATGGAATATTATTATAATTTATAATACAAACAAAAATTGTACTCATCAAATAATTAATGTCATTAACGAGCTATCAGAATTCAGTAACAAAAATTACTATTATTAAAACCATCAGTAGCAGATGTTTATCCTAAAAATATTTATTTATAGGATATATAGGATATATTTATTTTCTCTTGATAAAGTACATTGATGAACTAACATGTACATATCTTATATATCAGCATTTTATTGAGGAACCGTATACCAACATTGCTTTAAGTACTTTTGAGATAGCTTTATATGTAATATTAATTATGAGGAACTAATTCTGCAAATTGCTTTCGATTATTGTGTTGCTAAATTAATTTTGCTTAATAAATTATGAAAGAGGCTTATAATTTACGGTATAAACAGTTAATTTTTATGCTTTTAGAGGATATCTGAGTCCATGTCAAAACGTTGTATTTAATTTCTGACCTTAACAAAGCAAATATAAATTATATATAAAATAAGATAAAAATGCTTTCATGCACGGTATGTTAAACTAAGCTTCTCTTTAATGTTTAGATGTTAGATTATACGCCATGTTTCAAAATGTTTTTGACAAGTTTAAAATACTTTTCGAGGTTAATATAAACGTTTATTAGGAACCCACTCTCTCTTAAATAATGTATTGTCATTCTCGGTATATTAATTCTAAGAACTATACTGAGAAAAAAATTCTCAATAGAATAACTATTTATGTAAGTAATGCACTGAATTAGTATGGTAGGGACAGAAGAATGAACTTTTGATGCTCAATAGCTGGCCTACGCTGGGAACATCTTCACCGGACGGCCAGGATCCAAGAGCAGTGAGGCACAAACGTAGACGTGGTCCCAAACATTGTTTCCAGATAGAGCACCCCGATACCTGCTAATGACCCCCATTTCAAGTAATTCGAACCCCCAGAAAGGCTGCTCCCACGCCAAATTTTTACAAGGGCAAACCAACGCCACACCGCTCACAACACCAGTCCGCCTGCCCTTGTACTTTGGATCCTGAATGAATTTGAAATGCGGAAAATTCATGACAATAAAACATCCATTCCTAGCATCGCCTAAGCGACCAGAGGAAACCATGAAAAAACCCAAGATCCGGATGGCCGGTCCCAAGGGGTTTGAACCCGGAACCTCCCGATTGTGAATCCAAAGTGTCACCGCCTGAGTCGCTCTGCTCGGTTAAGCGACGCAAGTTTACATGAAGGTAATACGTATAATATTACAAAACATATTTAAATTGGTGACATTGCAGTTCAAGAAAAATTCTTCTGCACTATCTGATATATCTGAAGCAACTTCCGAACAGGATGAAATGCTAAAACCCAAACAACTGACGGCCATAATCGTATAAGATTATAGCTGAACTATTTCTTCTATACATACTACGATTGCTTCATTACTTAAATTTCTTATATTGAATTAGAATTAGAGTTCATGGTTCCTATTGACCGCCATGGGTGGCCGAGGTCGTTAAGGCACGGATTCGTGAGCGGGAGGTCTGCGGTTCGAATCCCGCCAGGACCGTCCTCCCTGACTGGGGTTTTTTCCAGGTTTTCCTCAGTCTTCATAACTGGCAAATGCCGGGGAGGTACCTAAACTTAGGCCTGGAACGCTTCCTACCTTAAAAAAAAATATCCTTTCCCAATTTATCATTTCATTTCATGTATCATCAGTGTCCACCGCCTGTGGTGCCTCAGTAGTAAAAACGGGCGTTAAACACTACTCAAAAAAAAAAAATGGTTCCTATTGCAAAGCTGATATATTCCGAGTCCTCTACATGCTCTAATACACTTTGAGTCATCCTGTACCTATCGAGGCAAATAGAGTTTAATACCCTGGTATAAACCCAAGTACAGATTCAAGTGGAAACAGTAGTGGGATATAAAGATTATAGCTTATCGATCGGCCCAAGCAAACAAAAGAATAAAACGATCGTCATACAGCTAAATCACGAAGTTCAAAGAAAGAAAGAAACAAACCAACAAAAATGTCGTAGTATGACTCTATCTCTAATTGTTCCTAATCCATTAGCTTTGATGACATAGAAGCATCTGCTATGAGAGATTAAACAATTGTATTTGCAATGCATTTGCGCTACCGTTCATAAACTTCAATACACAAAATAATTCTCTGTTATTTCTAACATTAACACAAATAAATAAATCAGCACAGAAGTATGTTTATTCAGGCGGGTTCTCATCGGGAATTTTTTGGTACAGAGCTTGTGTTACAAACATGTTCTGGTCGGTATGGTTCTTTCATGTTTCATACAAATGAATAAATTCTATACACATATAGGATAAAGTTCCGTATATCCCTAGACGAGCGAAAACAATTCTTATTCTGTAACCTGATTATTATTTGCACATTGACTCAATTAACGGTATTCTTTTTTTTTTCCATAAACAACAGACATGGAATGGTCAACCACAAAAAAACACCGTTACGTTTAATAGAAACAATGGAAATGATAAAAGGTATTTGAGATCCTCAAAATAAGAATTTCAGAGACAGGAACGCAACCAAAGAAGTTAAGCTTTAAATTGCTTTTGTCCTCAAAGGTGAGACTGGAGAATAGAAATGAAGTTGCATAATTTAAAATCCTTCACAGAGAATTGAGTAAAATAAATAAGTTAAAAAGTCCTAACGTTCTTCAATGACTAATCCCTTTAATTTTGAATGGTATACGCCATATAAATTCCTTTTCAGCAAAAAAGTCTTGTCCACCATCTGCGCTTTGCCTTTTTCCTCATTTTCTTCCACAATAACAGCACAAACAACAGCTGCACAGAGCAAGAAAGTTTCCTCCATGTTGAAACTGACTTGCAATAATGTCCTGTACAAATGTTACAAATGTAAACACTCTTCATTTGTTTTGTATGGAACAAATCTGTATGATAAAAATGTCATATACATTCTATACAAAAGTTCACGATATGAATCTACCTTTAGAGACAACTAATTTCCATTACAAGGAACAAAATTAAAGCTTTTTTTTTTATCAAAGTATCGCTTTGGCTTTAATAACTTCCTAGCCAAGTGTAAGCATGAATCCTTGGAGGTATTCTGATCCTATAGCCTTGCATTATTTTTTAAAATTCAGATATTGTCTACGCTTTTTAAATGCGCTTCCTGGACATCTATATTCATTTTGCTCCATATTAATTTTATAGAAGCATTGTCGAAACTTTGGGATAACCAAGCACTTTATTTTCTTTAAATGCAATACAAAAAATGCGTATTACATAAGGAAAAAAGATCAAATGTCATGAAAATTCGGCGCTGGTGTTCAACATGCACACAACACTGCTCAAAAATGATGCTATGTCCATTTATTCTGTCAATGTTGGTCCGTATCTAAATGTGGAGCTTAATAACTATAGCAAACATAGAAGAAAAACTAAAAGAGACTTCATAGAAACGAATTCGATCAGAGGGATATGAAGCAAGGATGTGCAGTAGTTTACCTCTGTAAAGTGCAAGGATTTTCACTTTCGTTCTCATGCGCGGATGGACACACACACACAGAGGCAATTTTACCCAAAACTATGCATCACACGCCCCGACAACAGCAATTAGCGCTTTCCAGAAATGCGGAAAATTTGTTATCTGACGTGACTATCTAAGAAGCACTAAAATTTATTACGGCTTTTAAGGCAACCTCATTTATGCATTTTTTCCCTCTCACTTTCCCTCGGTTTTGCTCTCTTTTTTATTTTCATTTTCTTCAGCTGTAAGAGCATATAAACGTGAATTGGAAATAACAAATATTTTTTAATATTGTAATAAAAGTGTGCGTAAATAAAAATATGTTAAAATGATTTCTAGTTAAATTAATATTGCTTATTTGTTACTGATAAATTTCAACTTAAAATATAGGATCGTTTTAAATCCAGTTGATATTGACTAGTTAGTGCATTTTGAACAGCAACTGGAAAAAAAAACCTCCAGAAATGTGTATTTGCACTGTTCTTGTTGAACATTAGTTTTATCCTCTGGCCACCAGATAGTGTGTTTTGTGAAAATAGTGGGTGGCCACACATTTTGAATACTGGAAGTCTACTGATAGATAAATATATCCGTTCATGGCTTGCGAAATTTATTGGTTATGGCTATATGTGAAAGAGGAAGTCATCCCTGTGTCCGTCTACATCCGCGGTCGACGTAGAGCATGTGCGACATTCCCTACAGCGTAGTCTTCAAACATCCACATTGAAATCTTTAAAATAAGTATAAGAATACTACAGCTGCTGTGTCTGGTGGGTTTGTCATAGTACGTTCATTATTATATGCACAGTTACATTGCTAACCTATAAAAATATTTTGGAATAACCATTTTAGGTTTAAATTTTGTTTACTTTATTTGTTGCAATTAAATCTCATATTAAGATTATCCGCAGAAACGCTATGCTACTATATAACACCGGCGAACAATATAACTATATGGCAATGAAACTATTAACATACATAATTATATTATATGAAAACACACACCCACTTTCTGTTTCATATGTCTTTACATCACAATTATACGTTGTTTAAACAACACAGCTTCTAATTAGCCGCACTTTATATAAGAACTCACCCAGCTTTGACCAATTTTCTTACTGCGCAAGCAAGTCAGTATGCTAACCTATCTCTATTCAAGTATGTAAACTTTGCTCAAAAGTATACCCGTCAATGTTCCTGTTTGGGCAGTGTGCCAGTATATGTTGCAAATCTTCCAGGTTTGCACAAAGAGGGCAAATTCTATCGCCTATTTCATTGGTCATTTTTTGGTTTCCAAGCCCCCAGTCTAAGCCAAGCTGATCTGTTCTTAAAATTCAAGTTATGTATGTATGGTTCCTTACCCAGTTGATTTTAGCTCATTACTAAGTTCCAATTATGTTTTTTCTCAGCATGCTGCTTCTTTGTCCCGCCTGTTGATGTCAATTGAATTTCTTCTTGATTTCCTCCATTGCTATTCCTTCTCCCCCTCTCGTACCCATCACATTCCAACTCTTTCTACCTTTCTACCCAGTAACTATGGTGCCAGTTTCTTACTTGATGGAAGCAAATTGCCCTTAGTGAAGAATGTTCTTCCTTTAATATTTGTAATCAATGTTTGATTTTTACAATGAAATAAATATGTATATGTCGCTCTCAGTAGCCATGTTAACACGAAGAAACAGAAACTCAACAGTTGTAGTGCCTACCTCACAGTCAATATGTGCTTCATGTATCATGCTGCAGATGTCTAAACGATATTTTCACTCTTCCCCCTCACGACCCCCTCTAGCCTAGCTCGCCATGTTATCATATCATTTATTGATAACTATCTAACGTACATGGTCGTGATAGGGGCATAGCTGCAACGCGAGTCTAAAAAAATTCTATCATGACTTAAAACGGGACCAAATTAAGGAAATGTCAGTCTTATGTATAAACTGAAAACCAAACAATATTCACATTATGAAATGGGTTATATTTATAACCAATAAGGGTTACCTACAATCATGAGGGACATTAACTAAGATGGATTCCCAGAAGGGATGCTCGCACAACCTCTCACTCTCGGCCCTCTATTCTCTACTTTAGACCGTTAAACACACGCTTCTTTTTAATTTTGCGCATGCGCAAACTCTAATTTTGCTTACGTATATGCTATCTTTCCCCAATCGTCATCCCTGCTTTTTAACGAACTTGCAATGCATTCTCCACATTGTCATTCCTCTGTATGCCCGGGTCACCTTAATCAAGTCCCCGTCGATTGTGTACAGAAAATGGGACAAATAAAATAAATATAGTTCCTGAATTACAACAACAAAAATAATGATAATAATGATAACAATAATAATAATACTGATAAAACTTGGAAAGAAAATAACAATAGTACACACACACACACACACACACACACACACAACTTTGAAATTGTTTTGCGCAACCGTATTTTGTTTTACTAACTATGAATTGAGTGTGAATTCTCCTTCTAGTATCTCTGTCATAGCTTGCATTTCTAAAAAAATGTAAAACACTGCACAGTAGAGTAACACTGTGCTGAAGGCGTACACTAAATGCGAAGACGAGTTACCATAGCCATTGTAGAGTTTCTGCGCTATAGGGTGGGTCCAAACCTTAAGTCTACGACAGGAACCAATGCTGATGATTTGAGGCTGCCTATTGCCTCAAATTAAGCTATGAATAGTGGCACGTGTTGCTACCAATTTTATGCAGTTAATGCAGTGCAGCGATGTAGAGGGCAACTGGACTGAATCTTCTGCTTTTAGAGCGGTCTCCGCAGTTTTTTATGGAATGTCTCCAATTGTGTACTAAAACAATTTACAAATGAAAATTAAACAACAATATTCAGAACTCCAATATAAATGCTAGAACAAATAATATGAGGCGTGTTTGTGTTCGGTGGGTTCTAAGATAGCTGATTCCTTAACTAAAGGTTCGCCTGCAGTTTAAAATGATGTTATAGGACGATGTGGAGTTTCCTTCAAAGACAATCACTGCTGATGATACTTTGCTACACCTTTCAATCCTGAGAGCTAACAGCAAAGCTTTATGTAGAAATCTCCATCATCACCAACACCAAAACGCAAAATGATTCCTTCTGTACCTACACACACAGCTATAACTAGGGGGGACACTACAGAGATTTACTCAAAACTCTGCAAAGTCATATCACAGGCAAAAGGCCACATTTCCACGCAACAAGCAAATGTTGTTGCTCAATATCTCTCAAATTCATTATGAAGAATTTTCCTAACCTACCTATAATTCAAATTTAACCCCATGTGACTTTTTTCTTTTCCCCATATTAAAGAAACGCAGTGGGGCGTTTTCTATCATCAGAAGCAGTGTTGAAGGCTGCGGAGGCGATTTTGAAGGACCTGTCAAAAATGGTGTTCAGCATGTCTTTGAAGACAGGGGACTACTCTGAGAAATATCATCAAAAGTATAAGAATAAGTTAAAGTAAGTCATCAAAAAATAATAATCGTTCATATTGAATAGGTATTATATAATCCCATTATACAAAAGTATCAATAATAAAAGTATATATCACTTTAACTTGTATTATAAATTTATTTTAATACCAGACTCATTGAAACACCTATTTAAGAAATGTTTGTCTTAGGAGAGATGTAAACATAAAGTACCGGTCATAACCGCCCATGTTAGCATAAAGGATGAAGTTTGCCAGTATGAAAACGATTATTGAGAACTCTCGTGGGAGCGCCTAGGACTGTTTCCTCGGAGTATGTAATCTTCAAGCGTATTGCCCAGAAAAGCAACGTTTGAAAGCACAACTTCTGAATTCCATTGTGGAAGTCTATGGCAACTGGAACAAAGATCTTTGTTCGGTTTCAGTTATATCCAGACTTTAAAAAAGAGGGGAATAAGCGGGTAGAGAAGTAGAAGAACTAACTTCTCTTGAATGCAAACGAACGTCTTATCGTTACTGCTGCCTTTCGTTCACTAAGTTACGTCTAATGAGTCCCCCCTCCTTTCTACATGGGCCCAAATGATTATCCCTATAGCCTATCACGTTTCTTTCCGTTTCCTTATCTGCTTTAAGCGTATTCTGTAAATGGTTTGTCGCTCTCTATATATCTGCGTGCTGCTAAAAGTTATTATATTTGGCTATATGTGACAGCCTTGTAAAAGTAACATCAAACGCAGCGTAACGTGTTGATAATCATCTTGTAACAAAGATAATCTTGAAAACATTTAAGAGTCCTATCGCCTTTTCGGATGGTTGTAACATTAGACTGCTATGTTATTTGGTATTTCTTTCTTCTTTTTTCCTGTTCATCGAGGATTCTGCTATGCATAGCTGTCCCTTTAGAGGTATTAGGAAATAAATGTTCACTGTTTAAAAACAAAGGAAGATATTGTTATGATTGCTTCTTACAAAACACATAAACTCTTCAAGTTTATACAACAATATTGATGTGAAGGACGTTTTTTGCGTACCTCGTGCGCTAATATTTAATGCCAGGAAAAATCTGTCGTTATGTATGCAGCAGTATAATACACAAAACTAAAGAAAGCGTCTGGATGCCACAGCAAAAACTTCAGTGCATGTTGTGATTAGCAGAACAGAAGCATTTAAAGAGTGTACTTGTTCCTCGTGAATGCGATGAATGGAGTCAGTCTAGATGTCTACAGGAGAACTGGGGACGCTTCATTGAGTTGCCCTATCTCGATTTCATACACCAAGTTAAGTAAATATATGTTAATAAGACTTCAAATGATCGGTTATTTCTCGATATCTCTAAGCGGAACAGCCTGTATTATGCCTTAATTTAGTGTAGCCGGCGCTCTCTGGAGTTTTAGCCAATTTCCTTTCAGATATATTCTTTATATGTCATATAATGCTCCAATAGTAGTATTTTATTTCATACTTTATTTTAATCTAATTGAGTGGATCTGTAGAATTATTTAATCATATTCTTTTTAAGAAAAATGCACATTTGTAAGCATACTCTCCTTTTCCAATTATTATCATAGAAATAGCTGGTTTGTTATTTGCAGATAATCTCGTAGAAGGGTCAATTACTAATGTTGGATTAATGAAAGTAATTGAAGTACTAGATAGGAGTGTAATAATTAATATAAGTGCTTAAAAAGTATGGTAGCAATTGTATTAGTAAGGAAGAGAAATTGTGGTGGTTCATAAATTTGATTACCTACATAAGTAAGTAATGGTGGATGAAGTGAGCATAAGAAAAGTATACTAGCCGAAGGAAAACTCTCCTTGAAAGCCACAAAATCAAGATTATAAAAAATACCAGGGATGGCGGTAGTTGAGGTTAGAATGCTTTATGAAGTGGACTAGGGAGGGTAGAGGAGGGTAGACAAATGTGAACATGATCCACAGAAACTTTTGTAAAGAAATCTTGGACATGCCTAGAGCTTCATCAGGTTGTTGCATAAGCAGAATTAGAAAACTGGTGGCAAAGGGAAAATTTTGGAAATAGTATTAAAATATTGGTATGGAATTAGAAATTTAGATGTGCAGAACAGTTTACGGCAGTGTCTCAAAGTATAGAAAAGATTAAATCAAGGTAAAATTTTATTCAATAGGATTAGGGAAATTCTTTAAAAAAATTAATTTTGGAGAAATTTGGAGAGCTAGAGAATCATTAGAAAGGGGTTTCTGGAAAGAAAATAAATTAAAAACCTACGATATTTGATGTATTCTCTAGTTTTAATTTTAAGTATATTTAGAGTATATTTAGAGACTTGAAATCAGCGTGGAGCAGAGAAAATTATGTTGACCAGTGTGATAAAATAGCAAGAGAAGGTTTTGCAGGGGCTAGAATGGCGGTTTTGAAATTGAAATTATTAAGAATTAGAAGGCATTTAGAAAAATGTCCACTGTAACCGAAAGAATGATAATTGACATATATTGTTAGAGCGTGAAGAAACCAAAATTGTTAGAGAAAACTAGAAATGAAAAAGGGGTCCATTTTGCCAAGAGAAAGCGGAGGGGAAAAGATTATGAGATTATTCAACAAAGAATACAAAGGAACTAGAAAACGGTGTAGATAAAGAGCTAAATGGTTCAGGAAAATTAGTAAACAAGATAATAAAGAAGTAAGATTATTAGATATAGATGTAAAAATAAAATAGGGCTCAATAGTTACATCACACTATGTTAAAGGGGAACTTAGGAACTTAGTATAGTGCTTTGTGAATTGATTAGATGAATTCTTTTAAGTGTTTTGGTTAATATTAGTTTTGGTAAAGTTAAATTGTTAAATATTTTGTTTGCTTTTTAGGAATAAATGGGTAATTTAGAATTAGATGTGCTGTGTCACATGTATCAGTGCTCACATCACCTGCCACCGAAAAAGTATTGAATTCAATATAAACGTTAATCAATGAATTTCCCAAATTCTTGCACGCGACACCAACAAACAAATGCATCTTTATGAATAGGACTAATTTGCACTAAACGCCTGTATCAGTTGTACTCACTCCTCTATACCTCGAGAGTCCAATGCGGACCTTGCCCTAAAGCAGCGACCGCTGCGTGCTCTACCTCGTGCGAAGCAGTATTGCAGTGATCAGAATGCCGATACCCCGTCGGTTGCCTATCACGTGATTTTCGAGTTCAATGAATGTCTTCTTTATATATCAGGCAGCTCCCCAATCGTCCTAAGAAGACTGGTAACAGGGATCGAACCTGGAATCTCTCGGCCACCAGTCAGCAACGCTAACCATTATACCAAGAAGGTAAATGAATCAATTATACATTTTCACACTTTCCATATGTGAAAGGTTTTTAACTAACTCTTGATTTGCAGTTCTGTCTTTAGCTGATTTGCAGGGTACTTTCGTGTGTAGTTTTTTGTTCCAGAATAAATAAAATTATTATTGTGAAGTATTATTATTATTATTATTATTATTATTATTATTACTATATCATTTGAAGTATCTCACAAGGATATGCACAATTTCTAAGAAAGTATGAAACGGTTTATTGTTAGGGATAATTGACTTCAATAAACATCTTTTTGAGAATATTCCCAGTTTGTTTTCTTTCCTCTTCGTCGAACTTGTCGACTTCTTGAGCAGGGCAAGAACAGCAATGTTGTTGCAGATTAAAGAATCATGGTCGCACTGTACAGCACTGAGGTGCTCAGGAAAAAAAGTTTCTGCCGTCTTTCTTTACTGGCTCCGTCAGAGGGCAAGGACATGCTCGGATCTGCTGGCAGGCAAGGATGAGGAGCAGGTAGGCAAATTCATGTCGAAGGTGTGAGAGCTCAGGTCTAAAAAGACTGAAAACCGGGGGAAGGGCGAGGAGAACTAAACTGAATTTTTGTAAAAAAAAATGTATATATGTATTCTTATTGCACTAACAAGGGGGAAGGGATTCCATGTTCTATATGTGTATATAAAGCTAATATTTATATTATTATTATTAAAGTTATTGCTATTATTATTTTAACTGCGTTAAGCAATTGAGGTAACGTATTTACTTATTTATTTAAGTAATGTATTGTTGTGTATTATGAAAGGCTCATACAGTCCGGTGGGCCCGTGCGAAGGTTGCAAAGTTATTAGTAAGTATGTTAATTTGAATAAAATACATTCATTAAATCATTTATTCAACTTTTTAACAACATTGAGAACTTTGTGGCATACTGAACACTTTAACTCATTGTTAACTTGTATAAAAAGAAAATGTTCTTTCCAATGTGCTGTCGAAGATCGGCCAGGTTTTGAAGAATATGACGAAATCTTGCTGTTGTGCTCACGCCACTGTGTAATGCGCCTAATACCCTGCAGTGAGCCGTGCACAGCACCAAAAAAACCATGAGTTGACGATCGCTGTCTGCAGCAAAATATCATTTGCTTTGGTTATTATCCCTCCAACTCGAAATACATTGGCAGAGGAGACTGGAAGAAAATTAATATTTCCAATGATAACGGCAAATGAAGAGTAGATTGGAAATCCATCCCTGTATCCATCAACAGGACTGTCGCTACAAATTGACAATAAATTACCAAATGACAGAGTAGATAGTACCTTACACTAAGCTAATGGCAAGTGACAAACAAATTACCGAATTGACTTTTTCTGAGACATTGATTGATGGTGACACTCTATCTGAACAAAGAATCGTCTGCCGATGCTGCATATAAAGAGAATGATGTTCAGATACTCAGCTTGCTCCTAAGTGTCCATTTCCGTTCATCTGTTTATACATAAACGTCATTCTTCGTAGAGAACGTATGCATATCGTTTAGATTGGCATTGTATTTCAGTTATGTCTTAAATATCATTATTATTATTATTATTATTATTATTATTATTATTAATAATAATAATAATGTACAATGGCTTTAAAAGCAATTTGTTAGTGAATATTATTTAAATATTCGTCCGTTGGGCATATTTATGGTTCTCTGCTGTCTAAAAGTGTTTAAAATTTTATTTATTCTTCCTATTATTATTATTATTATTATTATTATTATTATTATTATTTTGGCTTTGCACTTATTATTTTTTCTAAAAACAATATTGTCAGTTCAGTAATGAAGTGATAATTGCTAATATTATAGAGAATAAGTTATTATTACTACTATCACCACCAATATCTTACTACAAGAGAAAGAAAAATAACTTTATATTTCACGATATATAGGTAAACAATAAACCTCATCAAGTATTTAAAACTTTTCGTAAAACTAGCGATTTTTCTTCTGTTTTTCTACAAAAAATATAAGAAAATTTTGTAAGAGCTTTCGTACCTTGAAATCTAAGAAGAAACGACCTTCAAGATATTGCTAGAACAAATATAAAGTTAACTGCTGCTTATAACATGCAGGACAGTTTTGCAAGAAGTGTGTCGAGAATCTGCAGTGAATAATTTCAATAATACAGGCTAAAAGTTATTTCATTTCAGACTAACAGAAATTTGCAGGTAATTGTAATAGTGCTATATTCCTAGGGATTTCTGAGAGTCTTTGGGGACATTTAAACTGAATAATTCTAGTTTCTGTGACGTTGTATATATGAATAGCGACGAAAGTTACATAAAACAATGAGGTACATGAGTGGATGCAATGTATCTCACAGCAGGCTTGCCATTGTCTCCCACTTTACACCATAAATCGCCAGAAAGAAACCAGAACTACATAAATAAAGTGAAAATAATCAATATCGTAGAGAAATACACAATATTTTGTTAAGATATTTAAAGCAGATAACAAATTAATCTAAAATACTATATAGTTTATATTTGAGCATAATATAATACGGGCTCTTCCCCTATTGTCGATCCGGGAACCTTTTTGTAACAGCTCATCACGAATTTATTGGCGCTTTTGTACATGGGCTTCATTAGCATTTTAAGAAGGCGATATGTGCAAATTAAACCCTTGAGGAACACTGGAAAGATGGCTTATTAACAAAGAAGAACAGGATAACTTAATAACACTGAAGTAGTTTCAATTGAAATGCATTACACCTAATCAATAGAAAAATCCTAAGTAGTTAAAACCTTGATGCAGAATATAAATATGGATATATCAATTGAGTAAGCGTACTGCACCAATGGTAATAAATATTTCAAAAATGATTAATATAAAAAGTTTCATAAAAGTTTATCAAATGTTCGGCCTACATAGCTAATTGCGTATATGAAAGCTCCGGGACTATAACAAAACTTCATAATCTGGGCTACAAAAAAGTACCTGCATACTTAACAAATGTATATCTTCAAAAAATATAAAAGATATGACGATACAAAAATAGCTAAGACAGTATCAATTTAAAACAGCATACCAAGCCCTGTGAATGCAACAAAGAAATATTACAAACTTGCAGGAGAAAAATGTTTACTTAAGTGCTCGCTTTACAAATATTAAAATTTATTAAAAATGTCAAAACTATTGCCCTTTTGCACTTTATGCCTGGTTATTGAATACAGCTGAGAAGCTCCTTAAAATGTCTAATTAAAAGATAGAGCTTCTTGTCTTTTGTGCTTAGAGACGCAAGCTTGGTAACGCCTGAATTCGAGAAGACATGAAGGACGCTACCTCGCATGTTCCTTAAGTGAGAGCCACGCTCAAGATGCCAGAGGAAAAATTGATTTAGGTTTACTTTTGAATTCAAAACATGCACATTTCTCCGTATACTTTGGCATTGTCTCTACAAAAGCTCTTCAGGAAAATAACGAACGAAAGTTTGGCTAATAAGCCCACTATTATTAACTATATAACAATCTTCATGATTAGGTTTACTTACGGACGCTCTTTAACATCTCAGGTCATCAGCATCCCACTCAATTCAAGGCGTGAAACTCCGACAAATTTTGCTCAGAGGCCTCTTCTTTCAGGCTTGAAGTTCTTTTTCGTGCCGTAAATGTACGACACGGGACCCACGGCTTTACTTCCCTTCCGAAGGAAGCCATACTTAGGATTTTTGCGCCCGAAAAAATTCATCGATTCTGGCCCGGTTTGAACCCGCGATCTTGGGTTTAGAAGGCAAGTATGGTTACCACTACACCACCAGGACCGACACAATTTTCATGCAATAATATTAAAATTCTATGTTTTAGTTATACGCATAGATATGTATTTATTAAATTAATTAACTTAAGTAACATCTGAGAAGATACTCAACAGTTATGGAAGTGTATAGAATTAAAAGACTGTAATTTCATAGGCAGTTATTAAATATTTTGGATACTTTGATGAAAGGGATTATGTTCCTTTTTGAATGTTTTTAATGTTTTATTCAATCTTCAAAGCAATAATTACATATGAACACAATATGCAAAACGATATAGTTAATCTATCACACTTACTATTTCGTATTCATTTATTATAATTCTTCACCCTTAAAATTTCGTATCTACTTATTATAAATCTTTACACTATAATTCTATCTTATTTTAGTTACTGACTTTCTTATTGACAAGTACTCACTACTCTGTTGTTATTAGTATGTTGAATTTATCCACACTACTAAAATTGTAATCTCTAATAATTTTTGCACATTTAATTTCATTAAATTGTTCATTGATCCTTCTCACTAATTTCTTCTTTACTTTCAGTAAATAGTTTCATATTTCTTTATATCTTTTCTTTGATCTTATCTTATTTCCAACAAAGTCTATTGGAAGCTTACTCCATTTCCCCAAAAGTGACTTTTCTGTCAATATTTTTTTCCAAAAAATATTATCCTAATCTGTACCTATTGGGTATATCTCAATGTTTATTCTTTCCCTTACTTCTTTCGACTTTAAAGCTCCAGTTTTTGCCCACATATTCCGCAGGAAAAGAATATAGAGTCTGTTGAAAGCAATTAACTCATGTTACAGTGAATGTACTAAAGCAGAATTATTAGATATAAATGTTTTGGTAAAAAATAAATGATAAATATTTTAATTCTGATTCCAGTTATATAAATACTTTAAGCTCAGTAATCGTATATGTAAAAAATAATCTGGCTTAGTACTGTAGCATTAAGTTCTCCTCAGTAGGTATACAAACCTAGCTAGTTTAACACTGGCGAGATAGGGCCTCGTATTTCCTTTCAGTGTCTTTATAAAATCATCCGTTTAGGCCAGATGATGTCACTTCCTTTATTAATATATCATATGATGTATACTTACATTTTCTTGATCATCCGTGAACTGCCATTCTAAAGTTCATCCTTGAATATATTGCACATCAATGGCATAAGGTATTACCAGTTTTGTAAGCTATAGCTGAGCCCGTATTTCCGTCGTATTCATTTGAGCAGCGTTCGATCTCTGAGCTTTGAGAACTTTCAAACGAGGTAGTAAATCTTTCATCCAGCAAACTATAATGCCCTGCTCTCACATAAATCCTATGTTTAAGCTCCCATAATTCAGCATCCCAAAACCCTATATCAACCACCACCACCACCACTGCTGCCACTTTCTAACCCTCCTCCCCCTAATAAATTAACTCTATCCACGTATAACGGCGATCCGGTGATTACAACGTGCAAACCGTATCGTTACAAACAATTTCTGCTGCGTAGCGTCATAACGGAACACTTCTTGCTTCTCCGAGTACTTGGGCTTGGTTTTAGGGATAGGATGGGTCGAGAGAGGTAAGGGAACGAGCAACATAAAGTGGGTGCAGGGGTTAAGGACAGTCCCACCAATGCACAGTTGCGATAAGGTCTCGAATTTATTGGTCATCAACATACCAAGTATAAACTGAGATATTGGAGCCCATAGGTATTGTGCATACGTAAGCTATCTCGACTATCACATTTTAAAATAACCGTTAGAAGTTAATGATTTGTTTCATTGTATATTTTATGCATATAGTCTGGCTCTAAACTTGAAACCACATTTTATTACACATTCAGTTTAAGCAATATTGTTATTCAGCAATTACGTTATAAACACCAAATGGAAAGCTATTAATTCCAATAACAGTTCTTACTTGTATATGTGGATAGTGCAGGCATAGTCAGGATTGCCAATTACTAAAGTGTAACGCAAATAAACAGTTATGTTTAAATAGTGTTGTACCATGTCTCAGGTAAATTATTTTCTTGTGTTCGATACACTCCCGTTAATGTTAGGCAAGTATAAAATGATATCTACATTACACATTTAAAATAAATCTGAATTTAGTATGATGAGAAAATTTTGAAAAAAGTAAACATATTCATCACACAATAACAATATTGCATTTATATCTAAACGTGAGCTGCAAACTTTGAATCGTTATATTTTAAACCGCACACAATCATCAATTATTGGCAAAACAAATAAAAGGCACAAGTATATAAAAATCGGTTTTAAACAAATACATTATAATAGCTCTGCCCAAATTATGACTTAATGCCATGTCTTACCAATGTACATTCCATTTTATTTTAGTATTTATATTTTGTAGTCGTAAATGTACAATGTATTTAAAACTGGAATAATTCGCAATAACCTGTATTATGAAAGATGAAAATGATGTCTTTCTGCGTCAGTACATTGCCTACATCTGCATAGGAAACCCTGCATTTCACTTAGCTTTCTTTCCTAAGAACAGGGCGGTTCAGAAAACGTTTCTTATCATTGAGAGATCCTTGTTTCTACTAACGTTTAAGCAAACTGGCATACAGTTCCTCTACTTGGAACAGGATTGCGGGCATATTTTCTTGCAAATTGTCTTATCACTTCTCTGTAAATATCCATTTTCACATATGCATCACACATAAAAACTATATGTATGTAGTTATACCATGAAGAATACAAGTAACATGCAATGAACACATAACCACTCGCTGATAAAGCCTTCCTCATACTAACTATAAGCTGCTACCTGCACATGTATTTGCAAGTGGCTTCTGCCAGTAGCAGCAGAGAACTTGCCGGCCCATAAGTCAAATAACTTCAGTGTACCTTTACTAAGGAATGAGTACAATAATAATGTATACATTGTTTGAAGGTGTTACTCTTATATGGAATATGGAATATACCTCTTTTATTTTATATACCTCCAGCTTGTTTCTGTTTTGTATATATAAACTTCTCAATTTATTACTCAGATATCCGATAAAAATGTAAACCATTACTAATCATTTATGACATTTAAATGGAAGAGGCAGCAATATCTTTATATAAAGCCAAAACTGCACCATGTTTAAATCTTAATTACTGACGTCATACTTGTTGTCCTTTGCCTATTGACGTATTAATGACGTCACGCTCTGCACCATTTTGAGATCAGTAGCTCTCGCTTCTCGCACCCCTCTACTTTCCGCTGTGTTTGAACCAAGAGAGTAGAGACAATTGTGTTGAGAAAGTGTGCATCAAAATGAAAATAATGGCTTGCTCTATATTTTATTCCCTATAGTATAGAACCATAAAAGGACAAATATCAGGAAATTAGCATTCACGTACATAAGTAATTTAAATTTACTGAGAATTGGGTAGAAATAATCATTTTAAGAAAATGAAAAATATCAATTTTTTATGGTGAAACAAAATATTTTAATACCGTAATACTTTTTTCTTAAATTTAAAAATATTTATTTTAAAACATAAAAGAATGGAAGATATTAAGATTTAATCTTTGGTGTACATTGGAAAATGTATTTCTGAGAAATAGTAAAATCCCCTAATCATTGTTGTTATGAGACTGCAACAACAAATTGTCAGTAACCTGCAAAAATTAGAATTTTAAAAAAATGTGAGGTGTGAATATTGCAGCCGTTCTCATTTTGCTATTCTTTCGGATGTTTGAAGATACTTTTCTTTGTCAGAGATTTCGCAGAGTTTTATAAATTATGTTCCTGTTCATGTGACCAGATAAAATAATTTATGCAAAATATGCTTAAGAGGATATTTGTGAAATGCCGCATTGAAAGAAATTAACATTTTTGTAGATAATTACCTATTTGTTGAAAAAATATTATGTTCATAGGTCATAAAATATTTAATGTTTTTTCCCCTTCAGATACATAAACTGACTAATAAACAGTATTATATGTGTACACTTGACTCATTTGCTACCTTATTTATTTATTATTTATGATTTTTTAATCTTAGCTTGTTTGCAAGATTGCAGATTTCAACACTATCATGAAGTGATATGTGATTTTGATTATGTAATGGGAATACTGTCATTGTTCAGATTTTATTGCTTCTGTTTGTCAACTGGCGGGCAAGATGAATACTTTAGACTAAGAGAACAAATGTTCCAGTTTCATTTCATTAATTATATTCCTCGACTCAAAGTACCTTGGAGTTGGCAGGACGTTAAACACTTACAAAAAAGAATTCTTTCTTTCTTTCCTTCCTTTTTTTACGAAAGATGTCATCAATGTACTGTATTTTGTCCAGTTGCACCAACAAAGGCAACAAATGTGATGGACTTATAAAGAAAACAAGAGTATTATATTTGTTCAAAAACGTTTTAAACTTTGGTATGCTCCTTATACTTAAACCTTTAAATTTTACCTTAGTAAATACAACAATCATTACTGTTAATGCCACAGTTTTAACTCTTTTCCTTTAAGGAAGCTAACAGATGTTATCCTTTGATTCCGTCGTAGTAGATGCTTGTGCAATTCATATATTATGATAGAAGCAAATTAAATTTTAAAACAATGCTCTGTAATTTATTTAAAATGTTTTTAGACATAGACAATGTTAACCAATGCACTTCTCTATAATTAATTATAAACCAAACTGCAACGGAAAGCCAGCGTACAATTAACAAGAAAAGATCTTTGAAATTTTCGTTATAATAATTTTTATCAGTATAGCAATGAAACAAAAACTCTTGTTATAAAATAATTGTAATGAAACGTAGGATTAAGAAAATTTAACTAATGAACTCCATAGTGTACCCAAAAGATAAAAAAAAAAACATTAATTAAAATGTTACAGATAATAATAAACTATAATCAGAATGTGAATACTGGAACAATAAGTTGAGGGAAAGGAGCGAAATTTTGTGGTAAAACACTAGAGAGGCACCGTCCCAAAGCCAGGAATAAAAGTTATCAAAAGCAGGCAGCCGTGGTTAGCCCGGTCCCGAGACCGGAAGCCAAAAACGATATTTGTCCTAACAAAGCTAACGATGAGCTCTATGTTGCTAGCAAAGACGGTAAAAAAGAAAATAAGGAAGGAAGAATGATGCCACGTGTTACAATCAATGATAAAAGTTACACCAACAGGGAGAAAAATAAGTTGAAGGGGAAAGAGAAAGGGAGAAGTCAAGAACGGATTACCTAACGTGACATCATGGTGCAGTCATTTAATAGTGTTTAACACCCTTTTTTACTACTGAGGTGACACAGGCAGTTGATACTGGTGATATAATAATAATAATAATAATAATAATAATAATAATAACTTGTGTAATACGCCGTCCTGGTACCTAGATGCTTATATACCAGAACATATATTACATTTTATAAAGTGTATTATATTGAAGAAAAACGAAGAGTGAAGAAAAGAATCCATAAAAGAAGATTTGAAGAGTTGGGTGGTGAGAGTTATGCGACGATGGTGAAGAAGGAAGATGGAAGAATTTACCAAGAAGATTCAAAGAACTGGAAGATGCAAGTTCAGTGACGGCAGCAAAAAACTAAAAAGGAGAATTTATAGAAGAAGATCTAAACAGCTGAAAGACGTAAGTTATGTGACGCTGACAAAGGAAAAAGAAGATTGGGTGGTAAGTGACATTGGCGACAATTTAACAACTTTGCCCACAATAACCTTACACAAACAATAAACAGCAATATCACATTAACAACAAAAAGTATGAATATGACGGCGGAAAAAAAAAGATGGGGCTGTAACAGACAAAATGATAACAGCCTAAAAATACATATAATAATAACCATATAAACCATAATAATGCCAACTATAAATACTAGAAATTATAAATAATAACATGACATGACAACAACATGACGAATCAATAATAAAAAAGCATATAGAATTAACCATTTTAACGATAACAACAATATCCATTGGACTATCATTTAAACAACAAGGCCAGACCAGTGGCCGAAGGGGAAGAACGAAGACGGCGAAGAATTCAGGAGTGATTGGTATGCGAAGGTGCAGGTAGGAGTTAAGGGGATCAGCTGATGGATTGGAGAGCCACAGTGGGGAAGAGAAAAGGAGGAAGTATAGAAACTATAAAGGAAGAAATGAAGATTTATAAAATGGTAAAAGTGTAAGCGTATGATGTACGGTTAGTAAATAGCCTAGTTACTGATTAGTTTGAATTGAAGGTTTAAATTGTTTTCGGTCATCATTTGAACACTCGGGAGTGAAATGAAGATAAGTGAAGTGTAGCTTTGCATAGAAGGTGGAAATGGAAATTAAGTGAGCAAATAAAAGTGAACAAGGTGAAAGTGATATAAACAAAGAGTAGTAGAATAGTTATAAAATATTAATATCTATAAATCAATAAAATGGATAAAGGGAAGATGTACATTAAGTAAAATGTTAGCTTAGGGATGCTGGTCACCAGCACCTTAACCGTTGGTTTGCGACGGACAGTAGTTTTAATTTTAGCTTCAGTTTTTAATTTTGAATTTAAGCTTTAATAGTTAAATTATAGCTGGTTACCAGTTACAGTTTTGTTTTGTTAACTGGCTTCCAGTTAAAGAATTGTTTAAATGTTTTATTTTGGGGTTGTTTTTGTTAAATTATGTTTTTGTTTAACTAGTTATATTTTTAATTTTGCAAAATAATGGGAAAGATGTAGAGAGAATAAAAATATATAAAAAAAATATACAGACTGTAATGTACGTCCTGGTATAGGCATTTAGGTGGCAGTACGGTGCATTACAGATTATTATTATTATTATTATTATTATTATTATTATTATTATTATTATTATTATTATTATTATTATTGTTGTTGTTGTTAGTTATATATGAGACGAAATGTTAAATTAGTAAAGGATGATTTTAAGGAAGGAAACGTTCCAGGCTAAGTTTAGGATACTTCCCCGGCATTTGCTATTTATGAAATCTGAGGTTTTCCTCAATCAGGTACACGACTTCTGTCTGAAATCGAACCGCAGGCATCCTGCTCATGAGACAATAATATTTTCAAAGTTTTTTTTTTAAATTGTGTATTTTTGAATAATGAGATTAATAATGGCATTTAACCCATTTATTTTGTTTTCAATCGGTTAATTTTCAATGTATTGGATTTATTAAATTGTTTGTAACCATAGTTAAATTCTTGTCTTCCATTTATAAACTAAATTATTTAAAGCACCTTAAACATAAAAAATATTGAAATTAAGTCCTGTAAAACAAAAGATGTTATAAGTTATAAAATAATAGCATTTTCTTATTCCCCGTATTTTAGGCTATTGCTCCTTCCGATTTTTCTTTTTCCTGCTATCACGCTCCATTTTTTTAAGCCGTCTTGGCCTGTATGTGGCCCATTAGGTTGCAATAACCTTCTTTTGAAAAGTAATTCTAGAATAATGGAATTTTTTCTACTTCCAGAACTTTACTCCCGTCACTTTGTAATTGCTCTACAGGCCTTCTGTAAAAGCATTAGGTGAATAACGTTTTATGCTTGTCTTTCTTGTATCATTTTTATCATTTGGTCTGAAACTGAATTCAAATTTGTAATATTATATAATTTCAGCTTAAAAGAAAAAATATAGGTAAGTAGAGAAATTGCTAATATAATAATACAGGTAATTAATGTAATATTATAAATATATTATAGAAATATGAAATATCAAATTATCTTACTGTGTTATTTTGATGTAGATAGCTACAGCATGGATGAAATAAGAAAAAACAGATAAAAATTGATCTCGCATCTGGAAAGGAAGACAAGAGATAGAACTAGAACAAATACTATAATATAAACTTATAAAAAAACTTCTAGGCCGACTTAGAAAACAGAGGGAAAATGTGAGACCGGATATTCCTAATCCGTGAGAGGAGGAGGAGAGTAACAAGAAGAGTAAGAAGAAGAAGAAGAAGAAGAAGAAGAAGAAAAGGGGGGTGGCTAACCATCCACCCCATTTCCGCTTTCCAGATGTACGAAATCACAGATTTACTTTTTTCCTTAGGGGCATGGTAGAGGTTAAGATCACCGACGAATATGAGCAGAGAATTTGTCCCATCTATGAGCAGGGGGAATCATGGACACATATTCTGGCTGAATGTAAAGGTACGGAAGAATGGAGAGAAAAGTATCTATCCCACTCCCTTACAGGATCGAATAGTGGAAGATTGTCCATGTTGGGCTTTGCTGGCAGGCAAGGAAGGAGAGGAGAAAATAGGTAAATTTCTAATGAAAGTGATATTATACTACTACTACTACTACTACTACTACTACTACTACTACTACTACTACTACTACTACTACTACTACTGCTGCTGCTGCTGCTGCTGCTGCTGCTGCTGCTGCTACTACTACTGCTGCTGCTTCTACTACTACTGCTGCTACTACTACTGCTGCTGCTGCTACTACTACTACTGCTACTACTACTACTACTACTACTACTACTACTACTGCTGCTGCTGCTGCTGCTACTGCTACTACTACTTGCTCTCTTGGTTTTAAAACTCAATTTTGGTATGGAAATTCTTCAATCGATTTATGGGGAATAAAAAATATAATTAATTGCCAAAGAAACGTAATTATAAAACCAGAATAATTTTAGTGACTTTGATACCGCTACACTCTTCAATACACTCTTTGATTGCAATAAACAGCAATCATTACATGTACTTAAATCGCTATCGAACTTGTAGATATTATTTTTTCTCATTAAAGTTATGAAGTTAGAACTTTAGGAAAGAGTAAAATTTTCTATCAATAACACAATTATAATGCTTTTAGTTCATTATCTTTTCTAACATTCTCTGCGCATTCTAAGATCTCCGCCGGAGGTATCTAAACGGTGCTCTGCTTGAATGTAATTTAAGACGTTAATAAAATTCGGGAACTGTTCTTTCCATGCCACGAACTTTTGCTGCATCAGCGGTCAAGTCGTCCGCCAGAGACTCGTTTTGATGTGTAATTTACCTAGCCCTGCCAATTTTTGCAAAGTCAGCGCTGGTATGGAAAATTTCCCACTGATTCGAGCTACAGGATGTTTCATCAAGTGGGGACTTCATCCTCATAGCGGTATATCAATCTCCAGAGAGGAATAAAAAGATAAACAACAGTCATTACTATGGGTGGATTTTTAGATGCCTTTAAAATGATTATTTTATGAGAAATAAAGTTTCTAAATACATGATAGTATTTTTTTTAAAAAAATTATTTTATATGTATATAAATAATACTCATTACTCCCAGACATTATGTGAACTATTTCTCACTAACTGCTAAAATGAGGCAATTCACGCTGAGATTTGTAATGAAATTGTATATTACAACGACTGACTGTTATCCCGGAGCACTTATTAGTTGTACCAAAATTACTATTCCAGGTTACAAGAAGTCAGTATGCCAAATGTATAGCATGGAACACCTTCACACATCATTGTGTTGGCAGTAATTTTGAAACTGGTCAAATGTCATAAAATCCACTGTAATGTATGAACTTCTTAATATTTTCTTTGGACTTAATAGGTTCTCCCTTTGGACCTAATAGTTTCTGCACACAAAATGCACTTCATGAATTTCCTTAATTTTTTCATAAATCCTTATTTTAAATTTTCTTAATTATTTTATAAATGCAACATAATTTTCGAAAATATATCATAAGTCACTGTTAACAATATAAGAATGAACAACAAAACTTCAATAAGAATTAATACAATTCCAGAACAAAAATGGGAGGAATTGTGTAGAAAGCTACTAGAGAGGCATATAAAAAGAGGATACCCTTATAAGCGCCATGATACATGCAGAATCAGTTCAAATAAGATTTGAAGAAGTAAAGAAAGTGATAAAAATAGAAAGTTAAAAATCTGGTGGCTTGCACCAAAACTAATACAATTAGACACTAAAGAATTGTTTAATTTAAAATATATTTTAAATATCTGCCTTGATGAATAGCTCACTCTCAGGGAAATTGCAGATATCATTTCTCTAGTCAATTTATAAGAAACAGTAGGAATGATCCTGGTAACAGTTTTATTTTGGTTGTAAACTCTTTAAGTAGAATATACGCTTTTATTTTGAACATGAATATTAGGATATTAAGTATTGAAGGTATATCTTGTACACATAATTTATTCCGTTTTTCCCAAATAATAGAAAAAAGAAAGCTATGGAAGGGATACTATAGATCTGCAAAAGGCTTATGATAGCGTGTCAGTAAAGAAGTTATTTTCGATACTGAAATCCTTAAAAGTTAATGTCATCTGAGTCAAGCTATAAAATCACTGTAAACAATCAGGTGCAAAATAAAAGTAGGAAAAAGAATATCTTTAGATTTTCTTATAAATAAACAATGGAGAGATGGTTTTGGACTGTTGTCGAGGGATGGGGAATATTTGTAAAAATAAAATAATACATATACCCTGCATTTTGCGTATTATCAGATTGTTTTAAGACAGGATCTGGATGCCGTAAAATTTATGATAAGGAAACTTAAGGGCAATAAATACTGGGATCTTCAAATATACATTAAAAACCTATTCACGTCTATGTCGGTTCAAATTTAAGAGTTTTGTTAACTTAAAATGATATCGTAAAAACTAATTTAGAAACCCAATGTCTAGGCACCATAATTAATCCAAAAGATGCATATGAAGCAGAGATTAAGCTTAGGATATTAAAAGCAAAAATTGTATCAGTGCTTTAAACTCAATTCTTTACAGTAAGTGTATTACAAACAAAGTAAAAATTACTATACATAAAAATGCGTTTTAACTTATGGTTGTGTGATATGGCGGCTCTTTGAATCTGTGCAGAAGACATTGAGAGTTGTAGAGATGAATTTCCTGCGCAGATCAGCGAGAGATTCTAGGTCGGTTAGAGTCCCTTACAGCATAGAGTGTTGAATATGTTGAAAGAAAACAGTTGACATGCTATAGGAACGTCCAACATATGGAGGAAAAAGATTACCGAAATTAACGATGAATTGAAAAAATTGAGAGGAAAGGAAGAATTTTACCTAGACAAACCTGGCGTATTTAATAGTGTTTAACGCGCGTTTTAACTACTGAGGCATCACAGGTGGTGACACTGATGGTACATGAGATGAAATGTTAAATTGGGGAAGGATTTTTTAAAGGAATAAAGCGTCCATGCCTAAGTTTAGGGTACCTTCCGGCATTTTCTATTTAAGAGGACTGAGGAAAACCTGGAAAAATAGCTCAGTCAGGGAGGACGACCCTAGTGGTATCGAATCCCACACCTCATGCTCACGAGACCGCACCTTAACGATCTCGGCCACCCGTGGAGGCAAAAAAAAAAAAAACACCTGGCATGAAGTAGAGACCAGTAATATAAAATCGTGGAATGGAGGTTGGCCAATGACATGACAAATATAGTTGGAGTCTGGGATCTGAAAGGCGCAGGAATGCGATGTAAACAGGTAACAGACAAAAGTGTAACACACTGTTATTTAAACTCTTTATTTTGCAAGGCGTCACTTTGGTTCGGCTCATCACGACGGATGCAAAACAATTAAATTGTTCTACATTGTGCTAAACTACAGAAAACCTTTCCACAGCTCATCACTACTTCAACACTTTTTGAGACAAATGACTAATCTTTTGCTATTAGAAAGAAATTTGCCTGCATTTAGAAGTAGTTCTTTGGGTTTCTTAACATATTGTGCATAGGTAGTTCATTTACTATGATGTAACTAAAATATGTTGCGCTTTCGTCCTGTTTGCATCCGCTAACAATATTAAAACATTTTTGAATACCACAGCATATGCCCAAATGTCCTCTTTGCTTCTTGGAATAATATTACAATTGTAGCACGATATCCAGAGGGCATTTCTACACACGTTAATAGAAAATAGGTTTTTTTAAACACTGAAACATTGTTAATACTCCGATAATTTCGTTTCCTATTCTCCTGGGCCCTGTTGCGCAAAAGCGTGGTCTAATACATTACAAGTGGGTTTTTTTATTGATTTATTTATGGACGCTCTTTAACATCTGAGGTCATCAGCGTCCCATTCAATTCAGGGCGTGAAACGGCCGACAAATTTTGCTCAGAGGCCTCTCTTTCAGGCTTGATGTTCTTTATCGTGCCGTAAATGTACGACACGGGACCCACGGCTTTACTTCCCTTCCGAAGGAAGCCATACTTGGAACTTTTATGCCCGAAAAAATCCATCGGTCCTGGCCGGGTTTGAACCCGCGATATTGGGTTTAGGAGCAAGTATGACACCACCAGGATTGATCGTCTGAAGTAGCCCACATATTTTTCGTCTCAAACACATTAAACGTATTTGCTCTAGCTTTTCTTTGTAGCATTTGGAAAGATAATATTTTATAAATAACAGCAACATTGAGTAATTTATGAGAAATGCTCCTAATTGGAACTGTTTATTTTATAAAAATGTATTCGTATTTCAGTTGATTAGAAAAGCCCTCCCTAATAAGGCATAATAATCTAAAATTTTGGAAGACCTGAGAAAAAGTTGAAACTACAATAGTAATTAGATATAGTACGTTGCTGAAATGCAAGTGTGGTATTTTGTTTATTGCAATCTGAAAATGTTCCACATGATTGATAGTCAAATATTTTTCTATTTTAGGCCATTCTTAGGCGACATAACAATAACTCGACTTGGTTTTAACTTTAATAAACTCGGAACTTTAACTACATTATTTTTATTTATAAATGTTATAGTACGGGACATGCCTTGAAAGCCTTTTACTGCTAGAACTAGATTAGAGTCATCAGCGTCTTGTTGCTGCTCCAACACCTTCAGCTCTATTTTAGTAGTCTTTGGTATTGTTCATATCACAGCTACTTTATGCCTTTTCATTTCATTTACTCAAGAGGAATATGACATACAGCTTTATAACGTAAAGGTTTCAGAGTGATTCAAAGAGAAGACAAGAAACTGTCTATTTGTTCCAACACGATCAGCATGTAGAACAATATAAAATGTGAGCACATCTCTCTGCAGCCATAATTTACGTCTGTGCAAATACACGGCAATGTTTCTACTTAGTTGCACCGATGTACAGTGATTTACACCAACAAATAGCTGGGCGCGTTTGGATGGGAATGTATTGCTGTCTGTTTTTTCTCATTCATAGTTGGTTTAAAGATAAAATTCCCTCACATATACAAATAGATTTTCAGCTGTAAATTTTATCATCATGATTTCTTGTCCTGTATATATCTGCTTCTGGAGAGCTGTTCTTTATAGCAGTTAATTTACTTTTAACATTCAGTATTTCTGGTAGCTTCATCATCGGTCATACTATTTATAGATGGGTCAAGATATGTGCTTTTCTTAAACACAGCAATAAACATCATTTGACACAGCTGTTAATTTAAAAAATAACACACCGTAGTTTAATTAGCAGTTTCAGTTATCTTTAACACCCTAGAGTCCTTCAAAGGAACCATAGACTAATTTATATGAACAAAATATACTTGACTGTTAATCCTACTATATTCATTTAGTACTTAACTATTGAGTTTAAAATTCGTCAAACACGAATTGCGCTAGGCCGTTCTTGCGCGTGTTCTTATCTAGGTCTTGTCTTACACCCGCAGCTTTTCACAACCTCGTCTCCTATTTGACCCGTTCTCCTCTTGTTGCCCGCTGGCAGATTGCTGGATACCAAGGGGGGTAACAGACGTTTAGGACTTCGAAATAGCCAGGACTGAATCCCTCTTTGTTAGCCCGACTCACTGACTTCGGCATTATTAAGGTTTATCAAGATTTATTCATTGTTTGTAAATGTTTTAATTTTGTTTTTAAGTTCCATGTTTTGTAATAGAAACTTGTGTGCTGAATTATGTTTAAAGCTGCTGTCAAACCATGGTAACTCTAAAAATCTTTTAAATTTCCTTCAATTGAGATTGTGTGAAATGTATTAGCCCGATAATTGGGATAAACTTTTAAATTTTAAAACATTTCAGTTTCCAAGTTACGAATATTGCTCTTAGCATTAGTGTGTGTGAGCCAACATATAGCTTATTTTCTCATGTTAATCCGGTTTTGCTTTGCTTAAGTCAAGCACAGTAATTGTAAATAATTTCCTTCCGTATTTAAAGTTACTTTCTACGACCAATCCTGAGGCTATTTCTTCCAATTTAACTCTAGGCATCAGCAGAAGGATATACAATTGAACATTATAAACAACTAGCTGCAGAAATGGAGAGCAAGCTACACTGGTTGGTATCGCAGCATAGTTCTTAGCTATGTAAAATATTTTTACCACATAAAACAAAATTTCTTGAAAAATTCGCTCCAATTTATTAAATACATATATTAAGACAATTTAATAAGTGCACTCCTCAAATAAATGAATTGTCAACTAAGATGCAACACCAAGACAGTGCTCTTAACGCTATAATTGCAATAAATTTAATATTTAGCAATATTGAAAAGGTACACCTAAAATTAATAAAAAAACTATGGTACTACCATATAACTATACTATTTACTTTTATAAGAAATTCTATCAAAGAAATTCCATGGATTTACCCAAAGTAAGAAAAAGTCTTAATTACAATTTTAAGAGCAATCCAATTGAGTAATTTCATGGATTAATCAATTAACAAGATTTTCTTAGTTTCAAAGTTAAAACAAAATATTTGGGTCATTGGCACAATAACCAATAAAGAAAAATTTAGTTAAGCACACCACAAAAGCGTCGTTCCAATGCCACTAATAAAACTATCGCAAAGAAGCCGAAACAAAGCTACCGAAGGAAGCTAACGATCAACTCTCCAATGTCAGCGAAGGCAGCAGGCAATCAAGAATAGAAAAAGACGATACTTTTTCAAATCAACGAATAATAAACACTGCCATGTTTTAAACCAATGTGTAGCGGAATGAGCTACTTTTGAGAATATTCTTCTAAGAAGGCATGATAAGAGGGAAGAAAAGAAAGAGAGGAGAAGGAAAAGATAAAGAGCGATATTACAGCACAGGTGTTTAGACAGCAGTTCCAAACAGCCATTAAAACAAGAAAGAAGGGAATTAGCTCCTTGTTTGTTCCTTCCATCTGGACCTATTGATTGTAGATTAAATAAATCCTCTCAAAGCCATTTTAATTGTCTAGATATGCAATCATTTCAGAAAGAGATAACTATAAACGGTTCAAAACATTTCGAATTTGCTTTTCCGCAGGATATCGTAGAATTCTAGAAGCTGGCGATGTCGATTTTTTAAAGTAATAAGTCTAACTTGTAACCTTATATACGCTAGGTACCATTTCCTTGTCTTTAATGCCAAATTGTGCCGTTTTGTGTGTTAAATGGAAATGGAAGTTTTAGTTATATAGAGAATGCTCCCCTCACTGGCTTGTTCAATTATTCTTCTTTCATATAATTTCA